>VRYO01001269.1:5192105-5214813 GCA_009812075.1 Sialia sialis | reverse complement strand
GCTTATAATCGTGAAATTACTGTACATGTTCCATGTACAAAGGTCTTCACAGCATAGCTTTGGGAAGGACCAGCTACATGTTCCACTGCCTGCATAGGTGGTCAGGCTAGATGAACATTTGATTTGACCAAGGAGAGCAATTTTTACAGGTCTTTATAAAGAGTTCACTAGGACAAGACTGCATTAGAATACAAATGTAACATACACCCCAAATGAGCATACCTCATCCCCATACAGAGTAATTACGGAACTTCAAAACCATAACTTACTGCTACATAGATCAATTTCTCTTATACATGAGGAAAACTATGGGGAGGATTGTGGAACAACTCAAGTCCTCAATCTTCCCAATTTATGACAACCTTTCAAGAGCAAATCATAACTTTTACAGCAACTTAAGCCTACTAACTTTTCTTAGGGTTTGGGTTTTGGTCTCAGTTTGGATTTGCTGTGTTGGTTTTTTATTAAATAAAACCAGATTTTTTGAAAGCTGTGTACAGACCACAAACTGAAACTTGTTCTTTCAAAGTGAGACAGATCAGTGAGTTTTTCATACTATCACAAACATACAAGCAAAAGAGCCTCATGCTACAGTTTAAAGTAAGGCAAAAACATACCACATCCTAATCTGAATGAAAATTCCTTCCCTAACTTGCTACATTAGTGATTAACATGGCTCCAAGTATGCTACCTAAACATACCAGCCAGGCAGTTAAAAAGAGACTACCTAGCTATTTCAGTGACAGATGTGTATGAGACTTGCTCATGCTCCAAGCAAGAGTCAGATTCAAAGTACAATCAAAACAAAAACCATTGGCCACAGGTGGCAAAGCACAGAGCCAAAGAGCAAGTATCAACAATGCACTAAAATATCCAGGTGGCTCAGAGCACAGATCAAGTTTACATCTGTCCATAAAGAGCAGTGATAAAGATATGCAAAAACCAACGTTCAATAACACTTTTGATGATCAGTTTACTCCACTCTCTGTCCACCAGATTCTTGCAATTCACAGTATTTGTAGTGGGAGGCAAACAGAATCTAAGTGGACAGTTACACAATAAGAAAGTTTAAAAATGCTTCCTGGCCTACCCAAGTTGCTAGCTTAAGACACAACTGTAGTCACTGCCTCACCACAGTCAGTGGATCCAAAAGGTTCAAAAGAGATGATTCTGTTCACCTAAAGTATGCCAAGCATGAACACATTCACCAAAAACCAGGAAGTCAAGCACAGAATTTTGTAAAGCTGTCCAGGACACCCAATACACAGAAAAGAATGCAAAGAAAACATTTTAAAAAGGATACCTGATCTTGTTCTAGAAAATTGATGTCTAAATATAAACAAAAGTAAGAGGTGATGCTGTCTTTATATTCAAAGAAAAATAAGCACTGAGGAATCTCAAAATTGTTTTCATTTACACTACAAATGAAGTTGTTAAAGCAACTCATGTAAAGGTGAATATGCTGGGAAGAAAAGAATATTTGTTCTTTTTTCTAATCAGAAACATGTTTACACCAGGAATATAGAAAAAATTAAGACATGCTATTGGCATGAATTTGTTTGCTATTTTCAAATTTGCTGTTTAAATGTACCAATACATACTAAGGTAAAAGATACATAAAACGTACAGAAAATCGTTTTTATACCACTACACACAGCACAGACAGGCTAAAGAGTCAAAATAAAAATGCAAATTTAAAACTTAAAGATACAAAACTTTATACATCAGACTTTCTTAATGGTCAGTATACACCTAGATATCTTATTGGTTCATAATCAGTCTATGATTAGAGTGGTACTACAATACAAGTAAGAAGTTTGCGCATCATATAAAAAACTGAGAAAAAGAAAAGACAGACAAGAGAATGTCTGTATATGAAAAATGTATTGCCATGTTCTGTTAAATCCTGAAAATATGTAATTTAATGCAATTTTGGAAGGTGATTCTCTTAAGATGGTAAAACACTGACAAGCAGTGGTCAGTTACAGGCACTGCACTTTGCTGAAAAAATAATAGCATTTAATCCTCATAAACTTCACATGATTTCTTCATTAGAGCAACTAGTGATCACATGCAAAAGTCAAATTTGATTTGGTTTGTAATGCGTGGCAGGCAAAATAATGAAAAAACTGAATCATTAAACAGCCATGAATGCTTTAAATAGTATTTATCTGTAAATCATTCAGGCTATATTAAATGACAGTATTTCAAAACTCAGTACAAACACTACCCTCCTTTCCAGTAATGTTACTTGGGAAGCATTTTGGAGAAAAAAATTTAAACAGAAGTAGATTTCAATAGAACATTATGTCTGTGCAATGATTACTGCAACACTGAGGTGACTGTCAAAGTGTCCATCTAACACACAATTCGAATTACAAAGGACAAGAAACAGAGTAACAAATTAATAAGATCAAAATTATGCAGAAACATGTTTCATTCAAATAGCAACTGTAGCAAAATATTTATTTACTTTATTCTCACTAGGCTATGCAGAAGTACACAAGGCAATTCAAGTATATTCTTTCTAAAATACAGCAACTTGAACTGTATTTTAGAAAGGGGGGTCCTCAGGAAAAATAAAGTACAATTTAGAGAAGAAAGGATTAAACCATCTTAATTCACAGTTGGACATCTTAGGGGAATAGAAGGTCTAGGATGTACTTAGTGTTTCATTCTTTTTGCATGAAATTCAAAAGATGAGCTACCAAGAATAAAGGTACCCAGCCTGAAGGCTCATGATCACAAAGACTATGATCACTCATATGATCTATGAAAGATCATATGAAAATTCTTTGAGCTACATTTGAGCTCGTACACTTGAATTGAAGTTTTCTTTCTAAGGAAACTATGGCAGTGTCAATGTATCTTTAGAGATTACAAGCCATCATCCTTTTAAAAGGACAAAATAAGATTGTTCCATTCTGCAGATAACACTACCAAGCCACACTAATACATTAGAGTAGGCATCCGCTCCCCAGCCTGAAGGCACAACTGAAGAGTCCAGAAGTGGACACAGGCATATTAAAGAGCCATGAAAACTGAAATTCAGCACTACAGCTCCTTTTACCCAGTAGGGCACCAGCTGGGGGGAAAATGAAACAGTAAGTCTTTCTGAAATACTGGCAGAAGGATTCCAAGCCTTTTGATAAATGTTACTTCTTATCTATACCAAAAAAAGCATCTCATCTTCTAAAATATGACATATTTGATCAGTCTGTAGCTTCACATGGAATACATAGCATCATGAGCAAGGTTCATCATGAGCAAGTATCACTGTACAGCAAAATGCCTTCCAAAAAGCTATGCTGCAAACACTGAAAGTGAAAACCAAGGAATTGCACTTCTTGTCAATGACAGAGAACATTGCAAACCATATCTTAAGTGGAGTGAAATAAAAAGTCACACTATGTTAAGACATAGATTTTACAAACGGGAGCAAAATCAAAAAGAAGTACAGTAATTTCACGATTATAAGCCGCACCTTTTTCATTGAAGAATCCAACCTACCCCAGTAGTGCGGCTTATATTCAGGTGCGGCTTATCTATGGACAAATCCCAGTGAAATGCCAACCTGGAAGTGAGAGCTCGCCGGGAGGGTGCCTGGGGCTGCCTTTAAAGGCTTCCCTGGTCTATAAAAACTGTTTGCAACTTGAGCACCTGACACCAAACCCCGCGCTGGTGCGATTCTGTTACTAACGTGTTACTTTGTTACACATGGATCCTCACTTTAAAAAAAAAAATTAAAAAAAAAAAATGCAGCTTATATTCAGGTGTGGCTTATTTATGGACAAATCCTGTGGTCTGCCCGGCTACCGGGAGGTGCGGCTTATAATCAGGTGCGGCTTATAACTGTGAAATTACTGTAAGTATTTTTCATATGTTTTCTAAAACAAGAAGGAAAAAAGTTAATAGCTGTCTCAAATTTTAATTTATATTCTCAACATTTTTCTAAACAATATTTTATATTTCATCAGGTATTGTTGAACAAAACTGAAATGCAATGAAAAGTAGTCTGGCCATTACTGTGCTTTTGACTGCTTGTTGAAATAAACTATTGCATTAATATAAATTCATTTGCATGAGCAAGCAAAGTTTATCTTTTAGAAAATAAAACATTTTAATTGAAAAAACCTACCTAATGACTTGCTTTTGTTTGCTTGGGTTTTCAGGAAGGGCATATGGGGTAGGTGCTTAAAAGATTAGTGGCAGTTACAAAATAAGTATAAATATAGTCAAGATAGTATAATGAAGGACTGAGACTGTGCTTGCTATCATCTGGTCATCAGAATAACACAAGTTGCAATGACAGTTAAAAAATGTCCCAAAGGTATGCCAGTTTGACAGCTACAAGTTCACAAATGCAACACATTCCTAATTAAATCCTAAATACAAGGGAAGCTTTGCCTTGCATACCTCCTGCAATTGAAGAGACACGTGTCCCAGCTGGTCCTGGCGCCTTTCTACGAGCTGTCTTTCAGCACGCATTTCTTCTTCTATCTCCTGAAGTCTTCTTTCTACCCGTTCTGATACCTTCAAAAGGAAGAAACCCATGGTAGGAGATTAGTGTGCCTTTTAATACATGTGAAAATATCAATGGCAAAAATGTAAACAGAATTTGGGGCAAAAAGAAAAGAGAACATAATTAAAGCAGATTTAGAATGGTAGAGAAAATAACTAGTTAAAGCAGTGAGTACTGAAGAAGTACTCAAGCAGGGAACCAAACTGTTATCTTGCTGGCAGTATTGTCCTTTAAGTGCATGCACATTTTTCTCTATAGAGGTGGATCTATTCAAGCATTAAATATTTCACTATCAAGGTTAGAGCAGCCTAATGTGAAATTGCAATACAAAAGTCTTAGTTTCTCTGTCACAAGTCTGATTAACCTCTGAAGGGACATTTCTTTCACATCTGCACCCTGCAAAATAGACCAATGTTTGCTCTTTCATGATACAAAACCTATGAGTAAAAAGTAGTAAACAAGAACTAAGTACAGGAGAATGGCTGTAACAACACAAAATAATTACAACACTTTAAGCCCTTTTTTCAATATTTTGTGAATCTGTAGACAAACTAACACAAACAACAACAGGTTTAAAGCAACTTATGAACACAAAGCTCAAATCAGACAAGAATACCAGAATTACTTCACTTTTGCAATTCAAGCTGCTAGCAGACAGCACCCTCTTGAGGCAGTAAATTAAATTCACCTTGTTAAAGATTAGCAAGAAAAATATTTATGCATCATTTCTTCCCTACCTTAAAATCACCAAATAACATATAGATAAAAACAGAAAGATGGAAATAAAGAGAAAGAACTAAAACACAATACAACTATTAGCTTTTAATGTATGTGGAGGTGAACAAGTTCTCATCTTTCTCTGTTAAGCATACTTCTATTAGTCCTAGACATATAAATGGATAGAAAATTTTACCATAAGCAACACAACTTATGTAGGTAGCAACAGAAACACAATTACAGGCACACTTATGTTCTGGGCTTCACAAGGCTTAATGAACAAAACAGTGTTTTTCTTTATAACAGAATACATCTCTCAGAAAGCACTTCTTGTTTGTGCAGCCAGATGAACAGCCAGCTTACAGTCTGGAATATTGTATTTTTTCCTAAAACCACCAGAAGATGCCTGGTCCTGCATCAAACCACACACTTTCATGAAGTTATGAAAGCTCTGCAGCCATAATCCAGAATAATTACTTACTAAAAAGTAATGTATAAAAGATAAAGGCCACATCTTGATGTTTGTTTTGACAAGTACTGCTTAGCCTTACTTCTCAGAATTCATAAAATACTCCAGCTAACAGAAACAATGGTGCTATGTAGTAGGAACAGAAAATAACACTGTCATTAAACTTGTTGTATCTTTGCTGAAAGCCAGCAAATAAGCTGTCATCCTTTTCCCCAATATATCTAACATAAAGAAGTGAAACAGTAATGTTTTAACATTTTTTTAAAAGTTTTGACTATGTGCTTCTGAAGACAAAAGCTTTCTCAGCTCTCTCATGTACCTTTTGCAGTGAAGCACTTTCTTAAGAGCACTAAAGCTATTAAGAAAGAAAACACACAATTTTGACCTGACAGAAGATTCAAAAGTAACATCACCCCCAAAGATAACATTTCAAAGGAGAGTTCAATAATTTCTTCACCATCATGGGTCTAACATGCACAGCAGATAACATGACAGGAGGCAGCACTAGACAGGCTTTAGATTCCTGCCAAGTTCATATTTCATTACAAATTATCACTAACTCAGAAAAAGTAAGAAAGTAACTTTATGAAGTGATTTGCCCTGCCTCTGACTTCCTTCAGCTCACTCCAGAATACAACTGTTGTATTATTTCTAACAAGGTACTAAAAAAGATGGATAATATATAATTATATTTGTCACGGAAATTTCAGTTACAGACATAATCCTCTTTAACAAACAAACAAAAAACCCCCCACAACCAACACAAACCACCAAACATTTTGATGCTTCTTATAACTCCCATTTGTTTCCCATACTTTGTACATTGGTATGGTATTGTTAACACCTTGCCTCTTCAGCTAGGTTTTAATCTCCCACAAGAATTATGTGCCCTTTTTCTATAGCCTCTCTCACCTTCCTCAGATTGTCACACAGCCTGTGGCCTATAACAGTAGGGACTTAAAAAAAAATTAGAAACAGTTAAGTGTTAATCTATTAATTAGTACATGCAGAGTAAACTGAAAACATACTTGTCTTCCTTTGTCCCCAATGACCCTGGCTCAGGACAACATTTCTCCCATGAAACTATGAATGGTATCAAAAAATCTTAATGTGGACAAGTGGTTGACCAAAGGATAGCACAAAGAATATGGAGGCTCCACACAATGACATTAAATACTAGCACCAAATTACTGCATTCAGAACATATTAGAATGTGATTTCAAGCATGCATTTTTATCAACACAGACTATCTGAATAAAAATGATGACACTAGAGCTGTGTCTCTATACACAGCTTTCAGGTAGTAGCAAAATCTATGAAAACAGAATAGAGCTATCAACAGCTTCCTCCTCTCTCCTGCAATTAAATACAAAGAACAGAATGTCCTTTTTAAAACTAGGGTGACATTTAAGTCCTGAAGCTAAATACAATCTTGTGGAAGATGCGGGATGCTTACTGTACAAAACTCACCATCCTATTTATTGAATTTCTGCCCTGGTTTTCAGCTTTCTGCTACTATTTCCAGTGCAAAAGTCCTCCTAAAAGAAATTTATTTCAACAGATTTTTGCTGCTGTTCTTGTTATGATCCATTTTATCATCAATGCATTTTAAAACAGGAGTATTAAAAAAATCACAAAAAGAGTAAATTCTTTTCAGAGCTATAACTTTAAATATTGTTAAACACTTCCCTCTTGGCAAATGATAATATGTGTTATACCTTTTACGAGTCACCTATGCAGTATCAAAAATCCTTATACCAGATTTTCTGAGGTTCAGTTCATAATCTAACAATAATCCTGGCCCTCTGAGATATCATAACCACAGTTACTCCATGTAAGACCCATTTCACTTGACATTGCCGTCTTCTTCCAGGGACAGTCTACCATCATTTTATAACAGCACCATCTCAATTATACATCTACTTAATTTTAACTACATTAAGTTGTTTATGTATAACGATCAGCATCTTGTGCTATTTGGGATGTGCTTCTATCCAAACGATTGCAACAAAATATCCAAGAGGGCAATCTTATATAACCATAAAGTAAGTAAACATTCTTTCAATTGCTTATATCCCTGTCTAGCAAACATTCTAACCCTTTCCAAGAGCAAAGGAATCTCACAAAATGTCTAACTAAGAAAGAGATTTTGATATAGAGAGTTGTAGAACCAGAAAGGCTTTTTAGCAAAACTGCATATAGATTCTCAAGTACAAGGCCGTGGAGAGTGCTTGCCTTGAAACAAGCACCCAACTATGCATGAGCCACCATCTTCGATGTTATCTGTTTTTTATACTGAGATGGAAAAGCTCACATTACAGGTAAAATATTGTGTTGTGTGAATCTTAAAGTATTCAAATTCAGCATCAGAAAGGCTCTAAGAATCACAAACTCTAACACAAATAAATTCTGAATTAGTGACTCAGAACCATAGTGACTTAGACCTTTAGCATCACAAATCTACATACAGGTAATTTTCAAACAGCCTTGAATATATCAAACTGCAAGAATTTAGATATAGGTCTCTAAAAAATAAAGACCTAAGGACACTGAACTGAAAAGAATGTTTCTACCATGAGCTCATGCTGTGAAATTATCAAGATTTCAAGTTGACAATTTATTGCCAAGAATCATGCAGCAGAATATAAATACAAGGATGGCAATGCTTGAGGTGATAAACACTCTAAAGTGAAGTCATAAAGGCACTAAGGACAAAAGTTCCTGCATAACTTTGAATTAGGAAGTTTTGAGAAAAGAATTATTCCATCTTACCCAACTCACTTTCACCAATGGCAATCAATTCTGAATTAAGCAATCTCATTAGAAGAATTCCTAAATGCATACACACACAAAGGATGTCAAATGTCTACAATAACAGACCCTAGTTTCTACATGCACTCCAATCTCATGCTTTACTATGCATATCATGAGAGTTATTTTTACTCAGCTTCCATACTAAATTTCCCTCTTTTGCATTTACCTCATCTCACTGATTCTGCCAGTCTCATCAGGTAATAGGAGATCACTAGGCTTTGAACAAGGGCAAAGGATCCACACCTAGGATTGGAGAGCACTAGTAAAGCAGCAGTCCACAATGTTGCTACCACTAGGCTTTTTAAGTGGTGGGGAATTGGCTGCACACAACAGTGCATTATGTCAGAATTTTTCAGCCTGAAAGGTAACACTCTGAAGAGCCTCTGAAGAAACTGAACAATCTCCCAAGTTAAAATAAGGGATGAAAAAGTAGTTAGATTTTAAAACCAAACTAATAAACACCCTACAACAACAACAACAAAAAAAGAAAAAAAAACAAGACAAAACATATCAACCAAAACACATATACACAAAATAAGCAAAAAACCTCAGATAATCAAAAAAGCAGCAGCTCCTCTCACAATATGGAACCTATTTGGACAACCTCTCACTATAAGACAAGATCATAAAGATATTCAAGCTGTAACAAAGACTGGACAAGGTCCAAAAAGGAAATCCACAGAGGGATTATTACTCAGTACAGAAAGCAGACAGATGACTTCCGGACCAAGAAGATCCTAACTCCCAGGTGAGTAGATTTTTATTGTATAGAATTATCATTAGATTACTTTCTGTTCTAATACTGCATGCTAAATTTCCAATTTTTGGCTATTCATCATACATGGCTAGATCTTTCCTAATGACCTGTTTTAAACTGAACCCCAGCAATTATTTTACCTTTTCAAGGAAGTCTTTGAATTAATGACCTTTCCTCACCCCCCACCCCTTTTTCTGTTTTTCCCTCTCCTCTTTTCAGTCTTCTTTCCATTTGGCCAATGTTCTTCATAAAGTCACTAATCAGCAATGAGCAGAATATTCCAGGGGGATTCTTATTCTTCCTACCCATAAAAATTATCTCACTGCAGCTCACTGCAGCATTTGTGTCTTCACTAAAAGAAGCTGTTAATAATACATGTCCGTTTTTGTAGCTTTATTGCGTGATAATGTTCCCTCCCAACTAAGAGACCTACTCTTCTGCCCTTACCATTAACAAACAACAGAAGACTTCCTTTATTATACTTCACATCTAATTTTTTGCTTCTCTTAGGTTAAAAGTTGTAACCTTCAATTTCATATCTTGAAACCCTACTGTAAGAGGTCAAATAGCTAGTTATTTCTTTCATTCATGAACAGACAGTGGATGCCTCCATTTCAGAGGACTGAGGATGGTTTGTTCCTCTCAGGCAAAGGCACTGAACTGTTGCAATGTAGCCAGCTGTAGCAGCTATTTTCTTGAGAACTACCTTGGTTAAAACTAAGTTTGCTAATTTCCTGACACAGGAATGAGCAAAAAAAATAAGTCTGCCACAAGAAAAACACAGCATTTTGCAAGTATCTAGAATTCTTTATCAGATCAACTTACTTTATCCCACCAGACTGGTAGAAAAAAACAAATTTAACATTCTAACAAAGAGAGCCCCATCATATTTTTCTACAAAGGCTGACAAGGCAAGTCGTCTTTCCCTGATGGACTCTATCATATCAAGCACGTAACTAGTACTGATAGTGTCTCTGGCATCAGTGTCCAACCTAATCTACAGTCAAGAATTTACACAAGTACATTCAATAAGTCTGCTGGTACCAACAAGTGGTCCATGCCAACAATATTATCAGTGACAAACACATGACTACAGCCCTCAGTACCTATGCATGCAATTTTAGAGCAAGATTAATCACCTATGAGAAAATATGCACATAAACAGTTGCTCTGAAAAGTCAACTTTGCTACTAATATCACAGCAAATGCTTACATAAAGCATACACTCAAGTCTAATGGGTCAAGAGCTATCTACAGGATTCTCACCTACTAATTACTGGGGTGATTCTCAACTTCTCTTGCTCCTACAGCAATACGCTGCTTGACTTCCATCTCAACAGCAGATCTCTTTCACATTTAAGTTAACATAGTCTGCAGTCAGTCTGCTTCCAGCAGATACAGGAGACAAAAAAGAAAAGACTGTCATGGCTGTCCTGCCTCCTTTGTTACATTTTGTCACAAAACCTTCAGAGAAGAGCGAAGCCCGAAGAGACTCCTTCCATTTTGCTACACAGATGATAAGGACTGAAAAGGACAGGCAGGGAGGGACAGAGGAAGAAGAGACAATAGTATTTACTATCATAACATGGGAAAGCTTGCACCTTCCCAAAGGTACCTTCAACAATTATAACAGCATTCAAAACAATGTTCGAAGTTAAAAAGCAGTTTTCTCCAAGACTGTGAATTTTGAAGCAGAAAAATTCACAATACACACACCTGTAAAACACTTGTACTTGAAACAAGCACCTGAAATATAAAACTTGTCTTGCTGGTTTCATTATCAAAGGGTAACATTTCAACAACCTATAGTAGCCCAAATAAGATCATGTTCAGATATATATCTATCAAAATGTGATACCAATTAGCAAATGTTAAACTAGAAGCCTACATTCTGCTTAGAATACCAGACATAAATAATCCCTTCTACATTAGTCACACTCACCGTTTCTTGTCTTTGGGACTCAGTGACTTTTTCAGACAATTCTTCTAGAGTCTTTCTTAATTCAGCATCAGTCCTTCATAGAAAAATATAATTAGGACAATATTCTACAGTGCAAAATCTAAGTAACATCCGTGATAATTTTAAATAGCAACAACCCCCCAGAATTGTTTGCTACTTCAATTTATCCTACAGCCTCTTCATAAAAGAGCATATCCTATTCATAATAATTTATAGCATAATTAGAAACAAGTGAAAAATTCATGATCAAAAGCATTTCCTTTCCTCAAGTGAAGAAACAGCATCTAAGTATCAGCTAGGTATCAGGTCAACAAGTACAAAATTATGGACACATCTACACAGTCCTTTTGATCAGTAGTTTCCTACTAGGAATTAACAGTCTAATTCCTGTTATTGCTATTGAACAAAGCACCACATGTTGAGAAAGTAGATACATTAGAGCCTGCAGGAGAGTTTGCCCTGAAGGGACTCTTGTAACAAGAACAAACTAGGAGCAAAGCTGTAATGAAAGACATTCCCTAGCCCTTGCCATTTTGTGCATATATTTTAAAAAGCTGAGGAAAGCCCCATATATTACACAAATTGGAATTAGTGTTCTTTAAATTTATAAATACTGCAGAAGATGACACAAAACAAACAGTTCATAATCCTACATGTTGCACAATCCCTCATTCTCCCCAAAATTATTTTTTGAACTAGAAGAGTTTAAGATTTTTTTCCACACTGTTCTTCACATGGAGTGATATTCTGTTTATACCGATTTCTTCTTGAAAGCTCACGACTGATGTCATCTCCCAGGCGAAGTTGTTCACTGCTGAGATCTCGAAGAGACTGGTGGAAAGAGTGCAGCTGTAAAAAAAAGTTCATAAATTAAACCAAGGATTAGGAACCCTTTTTTCTGTGATATTCCAAAAATACATACCTATAAACATTCACAATTTTTAAAATAAAGCAGATAAAAATAACCTAAAAAATAATAAAACTCCATGAAATGTAGTTGAGCCTGGATGACTGGAGAAGTCTTGTACACTTCTATTTCAATCCACCCTTCACAATACTTGCTCATTGTAGTTTAGCTTCCAGTACTTTATTTGCTAAACCAAGTTTCCTAGCTATGTTTTTTTTTTTCCTGTGGTTCATAGCTTAGACACTATACCACCTCTTTAACCTTATGCAAAGCAAATTGAAACAGCTGAACAAGTAACGTTCAGGAGACATATTTCATGTTAATAGATACTAGTATTGGTAAAACAAAGTTCTGCCCAGCTATGTATGCTACTATAAATGGATTACATAGAACTTGAAATAAAACAAGCATAACAGTATATTGTATTCAGAAACTACCAAGAATAAGTATTTTACCTTGCCCAAGATATTACATACTCTTTTTTAGACCTTGGGAAAAACAAGAAAAAAACCCAACAAAAACACACATCTACCTTCCTTTTTAAAACCTCCCATTTTTCCCTTTCAGCAGGCTTCCAATTTATCAAAGTTTTAGGGAGCAAATATAAAAATGAATAGATCATTCATTCTTCAAGGGAATGTGACAGTTAATCCATCCTAATGCAACCTATTGCTGTCAACAATTCCACAGCCAGGATTATTGTTATGAAAACCTTAATTTATATTATTCCTTTGTTCTGTGTCCTCGATTTAAACCTGGATCTTCCACAACCAAGCTGAGTGCCCTCAACATTCAGACACAGGCACTACTACCTCCCCTCTATGTGATTAACCAGAAATTTCAACCTAACCTGAGAGACTTTGAAATAACACACAGTATTTTCAAAATGTATGTGCTAAGAAAAAGTGACTTAAAAGTGTTAAAAGGCCATTTGGCTGAAAAATTACTTCAGCTAGAAAAAGTCAGAATGGGGATAAAGAGACAGTGATTACAGAAAAAAGAAAAAGCCACAACCTTAGTTAATTTCTAATGGTGTGATTTCTTTATCTCTGGTCTGATTTCTACTTATAATCATGATCAATGGCTACTTCTAGTTCATCATTTCTCAAAGCACTATACTCTTCTTACAAAATAGTTAATGAAAAGAAAAAAGCCATATTCACTCACTGAAAAGCAAGAATTAGAAATAAACCAGCAGTTACCATCAAAACTGGGAAAAAAAAGCTATTTGTCTACAAAGTTACTTAAAATTAAGAACTTGGCATGCATTGCAGGAACTCCCTTGTATAAAACGTCCAACATATTTATAGAATATCTAGAAATAATCTAAAATAGCCCTAAGGATTTTGGATGGTTGGAAGGAAAGATTTCCATATAACATTATTTCCTTCCATGGATTATTTTCCACACTTATCTTGGGGGAGGAAGGAATGGGGGGAGAACTAGATTGAAAAGACAATGAAACAGGGTTAAATTAAAATCTAGAATTTCTCCAGCTTCCCAAAAAGTCAACTGAGAAAACCTGTTAAGTTTAAAATTACATGGAAGCTGAGACTGATTTAATAAAGTCAATATGAATACCTTACAATCAGCTTCTTTAATATTAGTCTACACATTCACTCAAGGAAGTCTAGCCACTCTGTCTGAAAAAGCAAAACCAGAGAGTGAAATCTCTCTACTGTAGGATAATGGAAATACTATAACCTTATCCATTAAGGTGATTATTTTTTCTAAAGTCCGCAAGCAGAAAAAAGTTAAGAGATATGAAAATTACCTGTGGCACACACATCCTCTCCTCCTCCCATCACCGGTCTGAAATACAGGCTCAAATTATTCTACTCACAGGTCAGACCAAGAAGCAAGGTGAAGAACTACCTGGCTCAAAATCAGTCCATGCTACACTGAAGTAAAAGCAAAAGCACTAAGACCCTACACCATTAACTAAAACAGAATAATCCCCTTCACAGCCTCACTGAAATTCAGCATGAAGGTGAATGTCAATTGGCTGGAAGGGACCTCTGGAGATTATCCCATCCAAGCCCCCTGCCAAGGCAGGGTCACCTAGAACAGGTGACAAGGAACTTGTCCAGATGGCTTCTGATTATCTCCAGACAGGGAGACTCCACAACCTCCCCAGTTAGCCTGTGCCAGTGCTCTGCCACACTCATTGTAAAGTTCTTCCTCATATTGAGGTGGAACTTCTTGTGTTTTAGTTTATGGCCATTGCTCCCTGCCTGTCACTTACCAGCACTGAACAGTCTGGCACCATTCTCCCTCGACACCCATGTTAGAGATATTAATATGCATTACTGAGATCCCTTCTCAGTCTTCTCCAGACTAAATAGGCTATTCAGAGATTATTTTTCTTTGTCATTAGACAGCCGAAAAAGTAGAGAGATTATTTTCATATTTTACTTTTGATATCACTGCCATCTGCCTCTTTTTCTCTATAACGATTTGCATGAACCTTGATAGATCCAAGAGGTGACTGCCTAATGAAAAAAGCAGGTAACATTGAAAGGACAAATGATAGCTGAAACATTCTTCGCTGAATCTTCAGAACGACCTCATTTAACGTAAAAGCAAAGAGTCTGGTGACCACTTATTGCCTACTTGGAACAGCAATTCCCATTAGTGCTTTGTACCTGGTCCACATTATCTGCCTCACTGACAAATCGAACACTTGCAGATCTAGACCTTCGATGCCTACTGCCCTGTGAGTCTCCATAATCCCTGAGAGGAGAAGTGGGCAGGAAGTGGCGGTTGCCTGCAGGAGATATGAGATTAAAAAAATAAGTAGGAAGACAAACCTTTGTATGTGAAATTTTTCATTTTGCTTCACGAAAAATGCATATTTCAATTTACAATATCACATTGCATAAAAACAACCGAATTACATAGCATGCATATGACTCTTAGTTCTTCTCAAGATTCTTCTTCAATTTAAACATTTCTTACCCATGACACACAAGTATTCCATAAAGAGGAATTGTTTCTCCAAGGATTAGTTTTTCCTCAAATTTTATTTGCCCAAACACTTTTTCTTCCACATGAATCTATCAGAGATTCAAACTATTATATTTCACAGCTTTTACACAGGGATGAAATTTTTAGAGCTTTCTACTAAAATGTACAAAATACTACCTCTCAGAGGAATACTCCTCCCAAACATACCTTTTCCCAAAATACAATTAATTTCTGAGACATAAGGAGAAAAACTATTCTTTTGTCAGTCATAAATAATTTCTGGCTTTTTCTTTTCCACTGTTTCCAAACATCCATAATCTCAAGCATTTAAAATTTAAAATTTAAATTCCCTTTTTGCTGTGAATCAAGCTTCAGAAGCTGTAATATCTTTTGGATTTCGCTTTAACTTGTACATATCCACAACTCTGCAGCGGAAAATTAATTTTCTCAGCTGAAAGAATCAACGTTCAATTAGATCTCTTGGGATATCAGCAGAAAATACCAACAGAAACAGAAAGATGGAAAAATTTACCATATAAACAAGTGCATAACCTAATGCATGTCTCCCAAATTTCTAAACTCAGTTTCTTTGAGGTAATCAATGATGACTTTCTATAAGACTAAGTATTTTACCTGATGTTCCTTCTCCATCCAGGTCACTGGGATACAAGCTTGAGAGAGATGCACTTCTCATTGCAGAGTTGCGTGCTAATCGCTGGTTCCTTAATTGACCTATAGATTGCTCCAGTGTTTCTTTTAACTGCATAAAAGTTATAATTTATTGAAATATGAACAAAAACTTGGTTTTTAAAAAAACATGGAAAATATTCTTTATTTAAAAGTAATTAAGAGAATAAAAGCTATTTTTAAGCCAAGTACAGCTATGAATTAATAACAGCTTTTCTTCAATATCTATCACATTCCCATAATTATAGCAAAACATGCTTCCAACATTGGCAGCTTCAAATATCAAGTTTCTTAAAACACCATGAAAACTCAAAAGTTTGTCTCCTACAGCCAAAATAAGACCTTATTTGACAGCAGTGCTCATTAGCAGTCCTGCAAAATCCAAGAAATAACTTGAAAGAAATTGTTTCTTACTGGAATTTTTCCACCACCCCTACCCGAAATCTATTTTACATATAGTTATCAAATTTCCCTAAACAGCTTTACAGAAACCCCATTTTTAGAAGTTTCACTTCCAGGGAAAGGAAGCCTTTCACAATTTAAGAGTACAGAACTAACTATACTAAAAAATAAGTTCTCAATTTTTCAAACTTACTTGTTTTTTACAATTTCATTTGTTAACTTTGGTTTTTAGCCACTTGTTTGGTCACACCTTTATTTGTCAATCCACAAAATATCAGTTTCTAAAGAGGAGTTTATAAACAGTGGTTAAATTGATGCTTTACTCCAGCAGAATTATACATTCTGTTGGAAATCTTTCTTTGAAGAAACAAGCTTTCTTTTCTACACTTCTGCTTCTTTGCTCTCTCACATAAAATATACCTACATTTCATATCTATCTGTTTCAAGGCAGCACCTGCTGCAGCTTGTTTGTAACCAAACTGTAAACCTCTCTTGCCTTAGCAGCACTGATTTGTTTTGCTTTCTCTAAAACATCTGTTTTCAAAGTTGTAGAAAACTCATTTTATAATTTTCATCCTTTCTGCAATTTAGAGCAAGCTAGTTAACAGATCCAGAAACTGTTGTATGACAAGAAAAAAAGCTACACCAGTATTCTCACAATCCCATTCCCTGCTGTAATTCAGCTTTTATCACTCCATGAAAAATGAAACATGTTCCCTAATACTCTATTTCAACTACACATCTTGTACTTGGCATAGCACCATAACATGATCTACTGGGTGCTTATAAAGCAGAAAAGTAATGAGTCTAAAAAACCTGTCTGAGTTTCATTATATAACATATTACTTTATTATGATTTAGTTAGCTCAAATAAATATTAAAAGTTTCTGTTTATAGCTACTTAACTCCTTATATATTCTGTCCATTTTAATACCACATTTTCAGCTATGAATTCTACTAATGGAAAAGACCTAAGAAGTTAAGATAAACTGAAAGTTGCTCACAGTTGTTATTGCTTTGGTTTGTTCCTTGTTGTATTCCCTGTATTGTCCTAGCAAATGGTCGACATGTCTTAGATTTCTGTTGGTATCCTTAAATAAAAAAGTTTTAGAAAAAAAGTCAAAACAGAAGCCTGCTCAAATGAAACATTAGTGTCATATTTATTCTTATTGATTTCTAAGATAAAATTGAAAACATGAGTGCTTTCTAAAGGGTCCAAGCATTAAAAATCCTATTCAAGTAAACAGAATCTGAAGGGGTACCGCATGGCTAAAGGGAGAAAATAAAAAAACAAACATTATTATTTCAGTACAACAGTAAGGCCTCCACTTCAAATAAAAAGTTTTTTCAAGTTTCAGCCATTCTGTAGAAAAACCTTTTTTAATCCAAAGACTTGAACATTATCTGCTTGTAGAACAGAATAGTTATCTGAGAAATAACAAGATTTTGATGGTGAATACACTAGGTAAGGTCACTGCATGAGTATTCTCTGACCAGATAAACACCTGGATCAGACAGAAGACCTGCTGAAAAGCACTCCACAAAAAGCAATTAGCTTAAAATCACAATTTCTGAAGAGCAGATAAAAAGAGGCTAGACAGAATCAGAACAACGAAGAATCCCTTTTAAAAAATAGCCAGACTGTGTTCTTATTTCCTTTTTTCTGGATTGATGTTTATTTTCCAGATAAGAAGTTTTGAAGTTTAAATTTACCATTCTATATTGATTTTTCTCTTCTCATATCTTAGAAGGAAAAGAAAATATTGCTGTCGAAACAATAAGAAACAAAACATAAACCCATCCACTCTAGGTATTCAGAACTGTCAGCTAGAGAAGAATGGAAATAAATTCTCAAGTACTAATGGTGTCAGGATAGCTGAATGTCTCCTCCCACTTGTGAAACAAACTCAGATATTCCCTCTGCACCCTCTACATTTTATTGCTCAAGTATGCATCCATTACAAGTTTAGAAATAATGCTTCTCACATCTAGAAAATATTTGAAATGTAAGCTCTATCCTGAAGGAATTGACTGCATACATATTTATCAGAAATTTGGAAATTTTATACAGTTTTTACTGCATGCATTTTACACAAGACAAGGCTGAAACTTTCTGCTAGAAATTTTAAGGCCTCTTGTGAGAATCTAATAAAGTTGATTTGGCTTTATTCAGTTTGCTAACTTCATAAATAGTATTCCCCAACAAATCATTGTTTCTAACCATATTCTATTACTGTCTGAAATAGCAGCTGTATAAATGCATAACAAGCCACGCACTTTCAGCTGAAAAGCAGTATGATCAATTTCCCAAAACCTTTTTGGCTGGCACAGAAAGCAATGTTTCCCATCTGTACTGTACACTCCACAACTTTAGGAAAGAAAATTTGACCCTGTGTTATAAATAAATACTTTAAAACTGTATTTTGTAAACAACCTGCAAAGTGCTTGCTAAAGTATGGATCTTCTCTGTAACTTCTTCAGCACCATAGTTCTGGGCTCTGTTGTGGGATGCTCTCAAAGGCCGCCTTCCAATTCGACCCGTAAAAAAGTTGTCTGAATCACTGGATGAATCTGCCATCAGTATCTTGAAGCCTAGGCAGGAAGACCAGAAAAAGTAACCTATGTTAATTCCTGTCTGTAACTGCACAGTCTTGCACCATATTCCCAAAGCAGCTTTATAAACCCAGATTACATTTGCCTTTCTGGTTTGGGTCAGCAGGATGTACTTTTGAAGCAGATTTTCCAACTACTCCTCAGTTATTACCTTTGTTCACACCGTGAAGCAGGGTCAAGATGCAGGAGGCAAAGCCTCCTGGGAGCAAATTAAATCAAAATATACACTCTCACTGCTTCCAAGTGTTCAGTACCCATGATAAAATCATGACTCCAAAGCAAATTCTCCCCTCACAACATACAGTGGAGACATCAATGTTTTATCAATCATCCTGGTCTGCAGAACCACTCTCCTTTACCTCACATTACTCACTAAGCTGTCTTCAAGAATGGGGATTGCCAAATCTCAAGGACGGCAAGATAGAGGGAAAATAGGTCAACAATCATCAGATGGGTGAAATTATTAAAAACCACAGATATCTATGCCTAGTATAGTAAAGTAACATAGTAACTGATTGAAACAACAACTCTCAAAAGGTGGGTCAGATCGAAATTTTTTTTGAACTATTACACACTGCAGCAGTTTGCCTTATCATCATGGAATGGACTTGGTGAAAGAAATAGACTAGCAAAGTCCTGAACTCCTGTAGTCAACCAGAAAAAAAAAGGCACAGTAAAGATATCATATTTCTAGTCAGATGAGCTGAAATTTCCAAAAGAAACCATGGATGGATTCAAATCTTATCTCATATTTTATATGGAGGCATCTTGCCCTGTTTTTCCAGGTCCTTATACTGAATTTTTAAAAGGTTGCAAATTTGTGTCCCCCAGACTTGGATAAAAACCTTTCAAACATGAAAGAAGAATAAATCAACGTGCTCAGTCTGTGCTCAAGTACATCAGTATTCCTTATATTTTCTGAACTGGTGAATTTACCTAATTTTTCCTCTTCTCATCTCACCTGACTAAAGCAAATTTTTCCTAACAGTATCAGAATTTGTTATTCCAGTGCCTCACTCTAGTCAGCTGCAATGAAGTCTAAATGAGACTGAAAAAGAATAAACACTAAATACCGGGAAACAGAAATTAAGGGATATTTTCAAAGAAAAAAAATAAAATAAATAAAACAACAGCAGAAATAATAGCATAGAATAATACCAGGTTTACTGTAATTTGGTTAAAAAAAATAATCAACAAAACACAACAAACAAGTAGAGCATAAGACAACCATAAGAGCACCAACTACTAAAACACAAAAAATGGAGGAAAAAAAAGGAAACAACGACTTACAGCAGGAAAGATTAATGGGTTTATTTTCAGCAGTCAAAAAATAGGCTCATTAAGATATATAATAGCCAAAGCACAGAAGAAAGGTCAGTAATCAAAGTAAACATAAAAGAAAGCACAGGATAAGGATGACATTTTGCCTGAAGAAAACTTACTATTTATGGTTGAGCATTCCTCTTTGTTCTCATGAGCAACCTAAAAGGAACCACAAGTACTTTTAAGGTGAAGAAGTTGTTTCACATAAAGCAACATCCTCATTTTTAAGGGAACTGTGCAAATTTCACTTTAGATTAAAAAAATTAAAAATAAAAAAGAAGTAGAATTTGTTTTTTGTGTAGAAATGTTCCATATGCACATTTGCCTAGCAACTGAAACAAACAAAAGAGTGTATCAATTTTTTCAAAAAGCTACACAAATTTCAGCACATGATAATGTGACCTACTTGACCATAAGAATTATTTGGCTGTTATTTGCTTTTACTTCTACCCAAAGAGATCATAATCTCTGCTGAACTGATGAAAAGCACCAATACTCAGTATTTTCCTTTCCCGCATTTCAGCTTCACTGAGGACTCTTTTAAAGATTTGTGCCAGGTAAGTAGAGCTGAAAATCTCAACGTCAAGCTCGCCAAAGTAAACAAAAGATAACGTCACTGTACACAGCTTGATTATTCCTCAAGTGTTTTATTTGTTCAGCTCCACACAGCTCCGTGGACTAATGTATCACTAGGTAACTAACTTAGTGTTAAAGGAATGGTTGAAGCCTTATAGCTAAGACTGAGCACGAAGAAAAAAAAAATTAATTATAGTCATAGTAGAAAGAAACATGACACCTGAAAGGCCCTTTCCTTCCGTGCTTGTGTTTGAGCCCGGAAAAAGACAGCAAGGTGATATTTCACCACCGTGCCTTCAGGCATCACTACAATTTATTATCAGTTTGTCACACCGTGCTCCCAGCACAGAAAACGATTCCTTCACACTGTTCATAAGCAAGCAACGCTCTCTGCAAACTTCACTAACACCCGACTCCAGCTCAGAGGGTCTCTCCAAACAGGACGGTGGAGCCAGGACACCGCCGGGCCGGGCCTCCGGACTGTCCCGAGGAGCCCCGCGCCTCCCGCCGCCCTCCAAGCCGGACAGCCGCCTCCCGCACACCGCCCTGGCCGCGGCCCTTCCCGCAGCCCCAGCCCGCACCGCACAGCGATCCGAGACAAGGCCGCCCCGTCCCTGGGCACCTTCCGCCCACCTCACCTCGCCGCTATGGCAACTTGAACTAGCCGCCCTGCCGCCAGCTGCCGGGTCCGCGGACCGGGCGCCGGGCCCCCCGCAGGGCTCCATGGGACAGGGAGTCCACAAGCCGTGAGCCCGCCATGGAAAGCGCAGTGTGTGGGACTTCAATTCCCGGGAGGCTTTGCGGCGAGGGACGGGCAGGCCCCGCCTTGCTGGGTGACCGCTGGGCCTGCGGGAGCGCTGGTTGCAGAGATGGGAGGTTCCGCAAGAGACCTGCTGTTTGTGAAAGTTGCTTTGTGAAACGCTAAATTTTTACAAAGTACGCGTTGGTGTTTACAAATATGTCAGCTGAATGACTGCGAAGAGCACAAATAAAAGCTGCTGCCCTGGTAAAGCTGTCGAGTCTGTGTCATTTCCTAGCAGACGGCTGATACACTGGGAAAAGACGTGAGCTGCGAAGAGCAGCTGTTTCTTACAAAGGAGGCATCTGCTTTGCTGTTTCTTTACTTTTTCTTGTTTCCTTAAATTACACATCTCCCTGCTCCCAAATGTTGTATCCCTTACCCTTGTGTGCAATAAAAACGGCCAAATATTATATATTGCTACTCTGACTGGCCTTGAAGAGAGTAAAGGGATAAAGAGTGTTTTGACCGATTACAGGAAATGTCTTCTGAGCCTCTGAAACTTGAGCAGAGCTTGCAATAGGCCACCAGTCACTGGAATAGTTCATCACCTATATGTGACCGCTCCAGGCAAAGGTATATGCAGTGAGATGGGGTTTTTAATACATATTATGACTATTGCCTCTGGAATCCACTGCAGGCAGTGACCACTGGCCTTTTAGCACAGTAATATGGCATAGCTGGCAATCCACAGTGCCTACCTTCACTCCTGTCCTGCAGGACTGTTTCATGAGCTCACAATACAGCAAGCATGCTTGAGTGCCATATGATTACAGGACACTTCAGGTGAAAGCCACGTCTCCTGCACTGGCAGCTTTCACCAGCAGCCCAGGCGGTGGCTGCTGGCCCCTGTATCTTTGTGGTCAATCTTAAGTGGCATTAACCTCATCTGAGCTTAAGGCAGCTGAGACACAGTACAGGAATGTAAGGAAATAATTTATTTTACTGTAAGCTGAAGCATTAGTGGAAAAGTAGTGAAGAAATAAGTCTTCGCTACTTTCAAGACATGGGCATTATCCTGGCCTTTCCTTTGCAAACTGCAGCATAGTCAGGTCTAAATGCAGGATGAGAGGCAGGCCTTATGAAGGTCTCTGGAAGACAGGCCCTGGATTTTCCTGAGTTCTCTGAGGGTTTTTCTGTGGGTTTTGCACATGGCAGTGGATTTATTATTCCATAGACTCAATAGAATTACAGT
>VRYO01001269.1:5154849-5166508 GCA_009812075.1 Sialia sialis | reverse complement strand
TATTTTGTAAATGTAATTGTGAAAGGGTTTGATTAGCAATCAGTGTCTCTGTATAGTTGCCTTACTAGTAGAGCTGAAGATTTGTAACATTACACTAAATAAAAACCTGCTGTAATTAGGTCTCTGTTTCTCAGGGAAACATTCCTGCAAACAGAACCTCAGAAAAATTCATTCTTTCTTTTCCTCCTTTCTCTGTGTCTTGGCTCATCCTCCCCTGGTCTCTCCCTACTCTCTTCTCCTAACTTGTAAAGCATTCTCCTCTTACACAACCATATAAAAACCTCTCTTAGGGAACAAGTCCAAAGGTTATGGTTCAAGTAGCTTGTCCTCATATATGTGACGTCATTTGGAGAGCTGGTGGGGGAACACTCTCCAGCTCTGCAGGGGCATGGAGCCAAGAACCAGGGTAGTGCCACCATCCTCTTGGACAGCTACTGATGCCAGACCATGGGATACAGCACTGCAGGAAGAAGAGAGACCTAACTGGGGAGGAAGCCTGAAGAGATCTGTGGGGAAATGCTGTGGACCTGCAGTGAATTTCAGAGCTGGGATAAGTGCTGTGCAAAAAAAATCTTGTTAAAATCTGCAGACTGGAAATAGGGAGTAGAGTTTTGCGAGCCTAAGCCAGTGTCTGGTGCCAGTGGTGCAAAGGCTTGAACAGCTGCATGCAGGTGACATAACACAGATAGTTCAGCTGCAAGGGGAGAAGAAAACATGGAAGCAAATGCACAAGTGAGAGAAGCCAAGGTAGCTACAAAGTAAGTCTCAGAAGATAGAGAGGGGGGCCCAGGTTATTACAAGAGAATGAAAAAAGCTTATTTCAAAATGTTTCAGAATTGCTGACCTGAATATCCTTAGTCTTTGTGGGTATCTCAGCATAACATGGAAAGCCAGATTTGCAATTTCTGAACTCTGGGCTTCATCAGACTCTATAACGTATCAATATTTCAAGGCAGGTATGAAAAACATGTCTGCTAAATGAAATTTAGATTCCCCTTAAATATGTAAATATTTGAACTTCTCTTAATGTTACCAAATTCAGATAGATTTTTAAATAGCTTACTAAAATTTCTGAAAAGTTAGCTGGCAAACATATGTCTCAATTAATGAATTAGCCTAATATTTGACTAGTTCTTACTATTAGTTTCATTTTTAGATTCATTTTGATTTGAAAGTAGTTATAACTTTGTAACTAAATGTAAGTTCATAGTTATTTGTAATTCTTGGCACATATCTTTATATCTTTTGATTACAGTTTGAAAATTAGGATCCTGTAACATGTATGTGCCTTTGAGTATATTAGTCATGACTGATTACTGTTGAAGAAATTGTGAAATTCAGTTTGTCCTGTTAATTGATGAGATCAGAACTATTCAAATATCTTTCCTCCTTATGGGCTTAACTTCATAGGCTCCAATATCAATGGAGCAATAGATACCCTTTAAATCTGTGATTTTAGGGAGGAATTCCCTCCAGTACTCTAAGACTGATGATGTTTGAGTATTTAACACAAGAGCAGCAGGACAGTTCATGAAAGGAAATGAATTTGAAGTTTTGTGGGGAGGAAAGGTTTGGAAAAGAGAAGACTGGCAAGATGAAAGAAAAATAAATTTTATTAGAATTGTTTTCATTCAGAGACCAATCTTGCACCAGGGAGATGTTAGAAAACAGTGTCAGAGGATTCATGTATTTGTGTTTGTCCTGCTTGCTTTTAGTTTACTAAAGTGAAATTTTCTCACAAGATAACAGAAAATTGTGGAAGACTTAAAAGCATTCTTCTTACAGGCTTGGGGCCTCTTTGTAAGCAGGGAAAGGAGATAAGAGATTGTAAAACAGCCTGGTGAAGATTTGCAGGTGTTCCAGGCCCCCTTTGATATGTAAATCAGAACTCAGGCTTCACTGTCTTTTGCCCCTGCTAATTTGAGCCTAGCAGTCTGTGTGTCTCTACTTGCTCTTTTTGAATACTCCAGCCAGAAGCATGATGGAATAAATCTACTCTTTGCAGCTGAGCTGTGTCATGGTTGTCTTGGTGTTACCTACATTTATCCACAGCACACAAGATCTTCCTCTTTTTCACCCAGATAAAATGACAGGCCACATATCCAGGCCAGTCAAATGAAGGAGGCACATTTGACTGGACTAGAAGTAGGGAAAATTTGATTTCTGTCCTCATTATTTTAAGTGCAACACTCACTTTTGTCAAAACACCTTTTATTTTTATACCTCTCTCATCTATTTTGACTTCTAACTAAGCCTGGCTGGCTATTCCACAATGGCTCTTTTCTTCCTTCTGGGCTTTAAGACACCTCTGAAATACAAAGTGTAGGATGAAATACAAATATAAATACAGTATATATTAAAGCATATTTCTTTTTTAATCCAAATATTACCAGTTCAAAGAAATTGAGCAGCAGGGATGCTTAGTTGACTCATATTGATTCCCTCACTCACATTATTTAAGATTTTCTCTCATTACTGTGCTGTCTCATCTGGGTGTTAAAATATTTTATTCCCAGATTAATTAGTTTTTCATTTGCCTTTTTAAATCAGCAAATGTCCTCTCACGGCCCAATTACTTAAGAAATCAAAATTGTATCTCATTACATTATTTTTTATTTTCATTTTAGTACCATCTGCTGATTTTGAATTCTAATTTCCAGTACCCTCATCCAAATAATTTACACAGAATACTATGAATAGCAACAACCCAAAACCTGATGACTCTTTGATACTCCAATGCATTATCCATTTCCAGGCTAAAGGCTGAACTGAAGACTCTCTTTCCCTGGAATATGCTTGTTCCACAGAGGAGTATCAGGCCAGGAAGCTCACAAGTCCAACATTTTGAAAGCAGTCAGTGATGGAAAAAATATGTCAGTAATGTTTACGAAGCAAATTCCACTGTTGGGAATGTGACAGCTGCATAACTAATAAAATCATTGGAGAGAAGCAAGAAACTGACACTGAGAGGATATATTTTAAATACAGAAACACAGCTACAGTTCAAAGTAGCTGATAGATGTGAAGAATAGTCAAATGCAGCACCACAGTAGCAGTACTATAGCAATAAATTACATCATGCAAGTAAAAGGTAAATCCTCATTTCCCTGCAATGTTTTAGTAAACAGAGGGAAAAATGGATGACTTGAAAAGTGAAGCAGAACTGTTTTGTCAGTACAACAGTATACGGAGAGTTGAAGTCTTTGTGCTTGTGTCTACATTGTGATTTATCTACTAACTTCTGTCTCTTTTCCCACTTCTATTTCTTACACAACATGTCTGGGTTGATTTTATCTCATTAAAACAATTCCAGAGGGAGAGATAGTCTTAAATCTCAATTTTCTGATTCTTATATTATATAGGTTGCTTGGCACAATTAGGCCATGGTACAGTAAATACTACTTCTGCCAATTGGGTTTCCTTCTCCAAGCAGCAGCTGACAGAATGAGAGGACACAGTCTTAAGCTAAGCCTTAAGGGAAATATAGGTTGGATATTAGGAAAAAGTATTTTATAGAAAGAGTGATCAAGTTCTGGAATGCTCTGCCTGAGGAGGTGGTGGTGTCAGCATCTCTGGATGTGTTTGAAAAATGACTGGATGTGGCACTTGGTACCATGGTCTAGTTGGGGTGTTAGGGGATGGGTTGGACTCAATGATCTTGAAGGTCTCTTCCAACCCAGTGATTCTGTGATTCTGTCTTTGTCCAATAGCAGCACTTCTTTGACTTAAGGCTGGAACGTCACCCACATCACCTGCACCACCATGCCATCTAAATCTGTCATCTTTATCAAATTTCTCTATATAAGTAGCTAGAAATGTTTTCTTCAGACCCATTGCTCCCCTGGCTACCTGGCCTGGCACCACTCTTTCTATATGGCTTCTATTTTGAGAAAGGCTGAGAGTTGTTTCAGCAGTGTTATGACACCAGTGTCCAGAGCTGATTTAAGCTAAAGAAATAGAAGCAAACATGCAAAACCATCCACATCCTCCTGGAAACAGTAAAGAGTTCAAGAAATTAAAAGTGTGCCTGTGATGGGAGAGGGATGTTTTCATAAAACATGAAAATTGGTAGGTCTACTGAATCTACCTCAATACTGAGAATTTTGGCAGAGTCTGCTTCGTGCAGCCAGACTGCTGGCTGTTGTTATAGACAGAAAAGAGAGAAATCAACTAGAAAATAGAGGAATGAGAATTATTGAGGGAAATTGTACTAAGGGAAGAGACAAACATTTCAGAAAAATGAGGAAGAGTCATGACTCTAGGCAATGATGGTGGTAGCTGGAGGGGCAGCAGCCCCACCAACACACCTACAGAAAGCACCATAGTGTCAGGATTAGTGTCAGGATGGTTTTTCAACCTGTGCAGACTAAAAAGTCGTTTGCAGACCAAGGTGTCTCTTGAGTAGAAGTATTTAAAGACATAACAGTAAACAGAAGGTATAAAGAATGAATTATATGCCTTGCCTTGTTGTAGAGCAAAGAGATATTCCATCCTCTATACTGCTGGGCATGGCCATGCAGCGAATGGTGTGCCCATTTCAAGTCTCAGAACAAAGTTAATTTAAGTGACTAAGCCATCTCCTGATGAGTTCTGTAAAAGACACAGGAAAAAAGAATACAAAATACTGTCAGACACATGAAGAAAGTAAGCAGAAAAATTGCACATAAAATTATAAGGTGCATAGATGGTTGTAATTTGATAGGATTATTATATACAAATACTGAAGGTTTTACTTTTCTTCTTTTTACTCAACTTTGAAGACACTAAAACGTCATCATGTTCAAAGTAATAGCCATTACCACAGGGTATTTGTTTTGATTTTAGGACCATGCAGACAAAGGATCCATAATTAAATCTTAGGTGTTCTTGCCTCCTTGCTTCAAAAGGCCAGTCCCCAGGATGGCACCTATTCAGATGATAATTATAAGATTGCTCTGGTCTTGACTAGTGCTGACCAGTACAAAAATCTTGCTGCAGGAATTAGGTCCCTGAAATTTCATTTTAACATTGCTGATTTCTGTTGTGATAAGTTATTAAATATTAATTCTCAATATACCTCCCTTTTTACAGTGAAATTCGTAATCTTAGAAACTTGGATTACATAGATCCAGATGCCTTTAAGAACCTCCCACTTTTGAAATACCTGTAAGTATTTAGCACTTGTGGTTTGTATAAATTTCCTGAAATAGTTGGTACTTAAATCTCATAAATTACTCAACATTATAACAGTAAGTTTACATTTGATTTTGGAGCTGATTGCTGTGTTTTCCCCTGTTGCTTTATTCTGATGACAAAACCAGCAAGGGTAGGGGTTGGAACTCTTACAATTTTTGTGAAAAAGCAAAACATGTTCACAAATTCATCAGTAGTTTTCCCACTTGTCTTAAACATTAAATATCTAGAATACACTAATATTCCTTGGCAAAATTCCACAGCTAGCTCTTTTCTTATGGTATGTGCTGTCTGACTCTATTTTTGTAGGAAATAGTGGGAAGAAAGGACATAACAGATATATACATCTCTTTAGTATTTACTAGATGTTGCAGGGCATATCTGTCAGCCAAAAGTGAAAAGCTCACCTATAGACACCTGATTTCATATGACCACTATGGCAGAAAGAAATCCTGGAAATTTCCCATGATTTTCTAAAGAAACTTCAGTTATTTTGAGTAATATTTGGAGGATAAGCCTCTGTGTGTGTGTGGTGGGGGCAGTGGCAAGGAGAGATTTGTCCACGTATTTCCTATAGATATGAAAGCAATAAAAAAGGAAATAGTAAAAAATTCCATTTCAAGAGAATAGTTTTTAAAATTACAGTTATTTTCACTCTACAGGAGTTCATAAAGAAGAGGCTTTAAGCATTTCACATTTTAAGACAGTTTCCCTTTTTAGAGCTTTATGAACAGCTCTTAGCCTCAATGAAAGATAGAGGATTCAGGGATCCAGTCTATTAACTGAAGCAGCCTTAATGTCTCAAGTTAAAATAAACCAGACTTTTAACTATTTTCTTCCTATCAACCTCACAAGATGCTTCCCTCTGCAGATCTGGCTGTATTATTAGTCTGTGTTCTCATTTTTCAGATTCTCTAAGTCTGGTATTTTTAATTTTTTGTGTTGTTCTTGCATTCTTCTGTTTTGGACAGTTGATTATGAACTCTTTAAATACGTTTTTCCTTGTTGTTCAGTGATGCAGCAATTCTTTCTGATTCTCTTCTCTTTCAGTGGTATTTTTAATACTGGACTCAAAGTATTTCCAGATCTCAACAAAATCTATTCATTTGATGTGAATTTTTTGCTGTAAGTATCTGCCCTCACAGCTGGTTAAAATTTACCATCCATGAACCACAAGAAAATGTATAATGAAGGTTTCTGGTTTTGAGAAAAATACCATGTAAGTTTGACAAAGCAGTTTTCCTCGAGCATTATTTCAATGATCATTAGCACCAAATCTGGAAAATGCCAGGTAGCCGAGCACTACATTTGACCCAAATTAGAGACATGAACACAGAGCACATTCATGATACACAACTTCTACAGGCCTTTTGCTTTTGCTTTGTTCTTGGTTTTGCAATGGTTGTGCAATACCTGAATTAATACAGAGTCAGAATAGTGTGGCACACGGAACCTGAGCTGGTGTACATCCTGCTACCATCAAGTGATCCCATCAAAATTCTTCTAACAAATTTGTGTTGGCATGGCCAAGCAAGCTGCAGAACAATTTCTTGAAGAAAGAGAATGGGAATGCAAATGGGGACAAGGATGTCTCCCACTATTATCCTTAAAGGAATTTCAGAAACAAAGAGTTCTGCTTTGAACTCTAAAATATGCAGGAGTTTCTTGGTATTTAAAAAGCACAGACACCATCCACATGTGTTAATCTAAGTCAGAATTTTGGGTTGTAATGAAGCTGAGGAGGAAGAGTAGCTCAGATGAAGACTTCACAAGGCTACTTCACAAGTAAGTATCTTGGTCACTTAGACCCAGAGAGGAGTTAGAAATCTTATATTGCATCAGTTTTCAGCTGGAAGAGGGTTGAATGCTGGACGGGCTAGGCGAAAGGCAATTAAAAATGAGAAGTGTTATGTTAGAAGGTGATTTGCAAAGATGTGATTGATGATCTACTGCAGGCCTTGTTTCAGTGCTGCTAAGTGGTGTTTTTGGTCAGGGGTCAGTTGCCACTGCATTCATGGTCTGCAAGATGAACCTCAGAGCATTAGAGAAATGATGATTGCTCTGCTAAAAAGTGTGTACCTGTAGAAAGCAATGAGATCTTCCCTTCCAAGGATCTTCTGAGAGATAAGCTTTGTTCTAACACACATTCATCTTGGCTGTAGGCCTCCAAGATTGAAACCTGAGTCAGTCAGATGTGAGATGTAATTACCTCTTAAGAACGATCAGGGAGTTTCTCAAAGACCAGAAGGGCTTCAGCTTAGATTGAAAACTCTGCTAGATCTCCTTGTACATAGCAGAGAGAACCAGGAATTGAACAGGGGGATGAAACAAAGCAGTTTATACAAACATCTGTATTCTTACTTCCAACTAATCAGGCCTTTTTAACTGGTAGAAAGCCAAACACTGCTTTACATATGCCTTGATTTATTTTTTTTTTAATAACGATAACTGACAAAAAATAAATATAGGTCTTATATGCTGAACAGAGTTCTTAAAGAATAGACCTGTACTTTCAAGGATGATAGTTCCATGATACATATTTCTAAATATTGCTATTCAATGAAAGACTTTTTGTTTCTTCCATCAAGGAAAAAACTACTCTTGAAAAATAATAGATTTCTAAATCATGAATAAGGTATAGCTGGGGGAAACCCATTCATTATATTATTATTTGTCTTTGAGGACAAGCAACTTATAAGTACACATTTATTTAGAAAAAATGAACCAATCTGCAAAATGTCAAACCCAAATAACTTGGGGTGGAAACCACCTATCAGTGAAAATTATTTGGAATAAAAATGGTTGTAGTACTGTTCAGTATTAGCACATATATATGCACAAACATAGCACAGAAAAGGAATTAAGTTATTTCTGGTCCGTGAGTAATTAGGACTTCTCAGCCCATGGACTTTATGTGTGGGCCTTATTAGGCTGTACCTAATCTCCAAGCTGAAGAAAAAGAAAACTTTGCACTATATTTTCATTTCTAAACTATAATATTATTCAAGAAAACTCAGAAAAAGGCAATCAAAGACTTTGCTCTGCCCTTTGTTTCTACCCAATTTTTTGTCTCTCCTTTCTTCAGTTTAGTAAAAGTAAATCTCCTTAGCTTTCCTTTCTCCCTTTTGTTACAACAGAATTTTGGTCTGAAGATACATAGTGCTTGTTAAGACTGCAGAGTAGAAGTAAAAAAAAAATATATTTAAGAAATGAGTATATATATTTATATATATAAGAGTATATATATTTAAGAAATGAGTAGTGAAACATTCCTTTGGACAAGAGGTGAGAAGGATTGGTAAGTTATTTCACTTACTAGTGAAAGAGATGTGCTAGATGCACTTCTGTAAAGTAAAATGCCTCTGTCCTGAGTAATATATTATCTGATATCTTACCTGAATTTAGAAAGCATGATTTCAGCTCTAAAGCCATGTGGGTTGCTCAATTGACACTGCAGCTAATGCTTACTCACTCTGCTTATTCTCTAGCTCATGAGACCAGGGACCTCTCTGTGCCACTAGCCACTATCATCACACAGGCTGGCACACCTCACCAGCTCTACAAAACCCATTTACCTCATAAGCTGTCTTCCTGGATGCTGGAATATGCTCAGTCCTTCATCCTACTTGTATCTTCTGGCCTTACATAAAACTAAACAAGTTATTATCTTTAATTTTTCTATTTGAATAAATAAATGTAAATTTATAATACAATAAATATTATAATGTTATTTATTTATAATAGATTAATATTAAAATACATTAAAAATAATTTACTTAAATAACTATGTTTTCAACTTCAATTTATTATCAAGGTAGAGGACAATTAATAACAAAGCTGTTTTCCAGACACTCTATTGGGCAGATGTTTGATTGTGATATTTTGTCTCCTTTTTCAGTGAAATTGCAGATAATCCTTATATGACTTCAGTGCCTGCAAATGCTTTCCACGGGCTTTGTAATGAATCTCTAACCCTGTAAGTTCTTCCAGTTTAAGTTACAAGGCAATTACCTCTCTGGTAATGCTTAAAATATTTAAAAATAAAATTATTCCTGTCCTACTCTCTAGTAGTTTGCAACAGAGAAACACCACAGACAGGCTATCTATATTCTAGTTTGCATAAATTCTGTACATTGACAGCTATTTGAATCAGTCCTGTTCTTTTCTTTAAACTGGCTTGACTATAGTGGTTTTGTTTTTCTATGACTTTAGTGCCAGTGAATGGCTATATTTGAAAAAAAATCAAAGGAGAAAGTCTGCAAAGTTCTCCCCCTGTAAAGCTACAGCACAGTTATAACTGTGTCTAACTTTTTTTTCAACCTGAGTGGTACATACCATGGAAACTAATGGATGGAAAACATCAGAAGAGTCATATTTGAAATAAAGTTGTTAAATACAGTTCAGTTATGCAAGTCAGTCAATGTGAGCCGCAAGAAAGGACTCATGGGAGTGAAATTACTATAATGGGTTACGACCTGAACTGGGAGGAAGAGCGTTAGAATGGGAATAGATGAATTCTAAAGAAATTTTTTAAAAAAATCCATTTGCCCTAAGAGAGTAAAAGAATGAATACGAAAAATTTCAGGCACATCTGATAGTGAAATCAGACTTTTTTTGCTAGTTGTTAGTTCCTTTAGCCTTACTTAATCATCCCAGCAGGGTTTTGTTTCCTTGCTTTTAGCCTAAGTGTGGGAAAATTATAGCAAAGTCGTTTAGTCTATCATTGCTGTGAAAAGAGGTAGATGGCACACCTGCCACATGGTATCCTTGATTCAGGTGCTCTCAGGAATGCTTCTGGACATTTGACCTTGCACCGTAACTACTGCTTCTTCTAGAGATTAAAATTAACCCATCCATAAATGTGCTCTTGCAAAGAAAAATGATGCGTAAAATATTAGGTATTGAAGCAGCCCAAAATACACTGAATTAATTTCCTTTTTCCTTGCAGTAAACTCTACAATAATGGTTTTACCAGTATTCAAGGCCATGCTTTTAATGGGACAAATCTGGATGCCATGTAAGTAGCAGGTAATTCTCTTCTTCCAGAAGAAAAAACCCAAACTTCTCTGCTTATTTGAGGCTCTGAAATACATATCTTACTTTAATTACTTTTAAGGAGCAAAGGGAGGATGTTAATTTCAGCCAGCAATAACAATATCATTGCTTAATGTCTTTTGCAGCGTGCTTTCATTTAGTATGTATATTTATAGCTCCGAAATAAAATCATGCCAAGTAATCCCATTGTGAGTTTTGTTCTGGTTTGAGGCTACAGTAAAAACTTCATTTGATGAGTAACTTTTCTAAGACAATTTGGAAGATAATTATGCTTTTTTTTTTTTTAAAAGACTGTTTGTTTTAGTAAGCATAGCACGGATGGTAACAGCTCATTCACAGGTATCTCTCACCTACAAAAAAGAGAGTGGTGTAAGGTGCTGGGAGCAACTCAGAGGAACCAGCCACTTACACTGGAAATGAGATGCACATCTCAAAAGCATGAACCAACCATTTCATATTTCCCTGCAGCTTCTTATTCTACTTTTTGAAAAAAATAGTATTTATTGAGTGAATATCCTTTTTACACCATACCCAAAATCAAATCATTAAGAGAGAATAAATCTCAATTCTAGAGACTCCATGCACTTTAGCAGAGTTTACTCTTGTCCTACAGAAACTTGACTGAAGAGTCTGTCCCTCTCAAGAGTAAAGAGATTTCTTCATAGTGGGCTCTTAAATTAACCAGAGAGACATGAGGATAGATATTATTGTTTTTAGTACTTAATTTTAAATTAGGCTTAAATTCTATAAGAATTCCATAAGAGCATCCTTCACATGATCCTAATTTTTTCAAATGGACTATTTTAGCCTTAGCAGCTAGCTAGACTTCTTAAAGTCTGAAAGGTTTGAGTTAAACTAAAGATCTGGAATAGATCTGATTTTATTCACACTAGTTCAGTTACTTTAAACTTTCACATGAAAAAGGAAGTTTTCTATGAGGACATAGTGTTTGTACTAGTGCCCACAGAAATCTCAAGATGTAAAATATGGCAAAATAAAGCCAGTGTCTTGAATGAATCCCTCTAAGCTGCATGCAGCACAAATCAGACACTTTCCAAGCTTTAGCCAATATATGAACTGTGATGGCTCTGCCATTTCTTACATTTTGACAAAACATGGGTTGGACATTATTTTGTAGCAATTTTTCTTTATGTTTCTCTCATAGTATGCAGGAGTTATTTATGGCTTCTGTCCTCTTTGGAATTCTCAATTTCATTATTATTAAATAGTCAAATGAAAATGTAGTTGTAGAAGATCTGGAGCCCTAAACATCTGCTTTATTGAAGGGGAAGTAGGGAAGCAGACAGCACATACTAGCCTCTGTAGATACTGTTCACTTATTTTTAGAAAAAAAAAAAGTAATTAGTATTCTTTAAAGATATATATACAGTAATTTCACGATTATAAGCTGCACCTTTTTCATTGAAGAATC
>VRYO01001269.1:5092210-5150312 GCA_009812075.1 Sialia sialis | reverse complement strand
CGCCCCTGGGCTGTGCGCTCCCCTCACCTGGGTGAGACCGGAGCCAGCAGGTTTAATAAAAGTGAGTGATTTTTCTCTGTTTTATTTTTAGTGTTTTGATTCTTTTTAGGCTGCATTTAAAGGCTACGCTGATCCGTGAAAAATGCTTGCAAATTAAGCACCTGCCAGTAAACCGCGCAATTCCATTACTAATTCATTACTTTGTTGCGCGCGGATCTTCACTGCAAAAAAAATGCGCCTTATAGTCCAGTGCGCCTTATATATGAACAAAGTTCGTGAATTTGCCAACGACCCGGAAGTGTGCGTTATAATCCAGTGCGCCTTATAGTCGTGAAATTACTGTACAATTATTCTAGTGTCCCCAGTGAGGCTAGATATTACACATCAACTATGTGATTTCTAAAACTTCTAAGATTTGTTTAGATGTGTTGATACCACTGTGGTTCTCTTCTGCAGGGAATTTAAATAACATTCTGTATCATTTAGCTATCAGTAATAACAGAATTAATGTTGCTTTCAAAAGGATTCTCCATAAGCTTTCTTTGTCAAATTAGTATTTACCAAAGCCTTATTCTTTCCATTTAAAAGCAGTCCCTATCAAAATAAAAGGACTTAAACAACTGAAACCAATTAGCATTAAGAAATTGTACATTCTGATGGGCCTGACTCATTGATGTGAAAACTGGCAGCTAACATCATAGCCCCTCCTTAGTAACACATGGTTCTGTACTTCCTAAAGTCTCTAGCTGTTTCTATTTGTAACTTTGAAGATTTTTATCAGGCATATCAGCTATTATATTTCAGGCTTATTAGTCACTATGGTACTCAAATATCAGGAGAAAATATTTCAAAATTGGACAAGCAATTTACTGGTTGTATAATAGTGTCTAGTTACTAAAGCAGACAGGTTTTATTAGGTTAAGCAGGTTTTTGTGTCCTTCAACACTAAATCTAGATGTTAAAATCTTGGATTAATTCTTAATTGTTGTTCTGGTTTTAATTTTTGTATTCGTTCTGCAGACAAAATCATAAGGAGATTTGCACACTAAAGGAAATGTTCACATAAATAGAGTGCCATTTACGGAATATGAAAACCAGTTCTCAGAAAACACAAACATCAGGTGATGCTAAAATGTCATATATTTATAAAGAATGAAAGGTTATTTCAAACAATAGCTGAGGTGATATGAACTATTTTCCTCTGTAAGAAACAAGGCTTAAGGCATGACTAATGTCCAATGAATAACATGCCAGAAGCATTATTTGGCTTCCTAGGACTTTCTGTTGTGTAACCCAGATGAAGTACATTTACTTCTCATTTCTCACTGTGGTGATCAATATAAGCTTATATCCAGTAAATGTTATGAAAAATTTGCCAATGACTTCAACCAGGACAGGATTAGAATCTTTACTTAATTTTTCCACACCACAGCTTGCCAGCTGGGCAAGGGAAGGGATTGTCCTGCTCTGCACTGGTACAGCCTCAGTGCAAGTAGTTTCAGTCACAATATAAGAAAGATATTAAACTATTAGAGAGTGTCTAAAGGAGGGCTGGATGGTGGAGGGCCTTGAGGAGACTGAGGGGAGATGTCACTGCAGTTACAACTTCTCGAGGAGAGGAGAGGAGAGGAGAGGAGAGGAGAGGAGAGGAGAGGAGAGGAGAGGAGAGGAGAGGAGAGGAGAGGAGAGGAGAGGAGAGGAGAGGAGAGGAGATTTCTTCTCTGTGGTACCCAGTGACAGGACCTGAGGGAATGGCCTGAACTTGTGTCAGTAGAAGTTTAGATTGGATATCAGAAAAAGGTTTTTCACCCAGAGGGTGGTTGGGCAGTGGAACAGGATCCCCATGGAAGTGTTCACAGCACCAGCCTGACAGAATTCCAGCAGTGTTTAGAGAACACTCAGGCACATGGGGTGACTCTTGGGGCTGTTCTTTGCAGGGCCACAAGTTAGATTTTTATGATCTGCCCCTTCCAACTCAGAATGTTCTGTGACTGTGAACTTCACAGACACCCTGTGATATCTGTTGTGACCACCTTACTATTGCACTTTTGATCTTCCTAGCTATATCACAAGCTAACTTGTAAATATTTATAATGGGGCAGCAAGCATCCTGCTCTTTCTTTGCCCTTCTTATAACAAAACTTTGATCTTAAATTTTGGCCATATATAGAAACCTCCACTTGACTATTGAGATTTTTAAGCATTTAAAATTTTTATTGAACTCGCAACATAGGGGAAATAGTTTCATTGTTTGTTCATGCTGTGTTCCATCATGCAATTCCCCATACCCCATTCTGAGAAAAGAAAACAAAACTATTTCACCACAACTTCACACATATGCACTTGAAGGTGCAGTGTCTATGCATGTGTCCCTTATGTTTATGACAGCGAGAGAAAAAAAAATTGGAACAAAGATAATAAATAAATTAGCAAAATAAAGTATTTATTGAGGAGTTTTGAAATGGAAAACCTGTATTTTGTTTCTTGGGCACACAGAATATGAAGTAACTGATTATGCTTCAATATGTGGTTGGGGATGGATAGCCTTTGTGTATTTTGCTTTTGTACATCTATACAGGCAAGTAAACTTGAGATCTTCAGTAACCTATGGATAACTACTTCCAAATCACTGTATTTTGTTTGTTTCTGCAGCTATCTGCACAAGAACAAATACCTCAAAGTTATCAATGATGATGCATTTCTGGGAGTGCACAGTGGACCAACTCTACTGTAAGTAGGTAAAAATGAAGTAGAGAAAGCTAAAAATAAGATAAGAAAAAAGAAATAACACTGTTATAGTTTACAATTTCTTTACAACAATTAGCATCAGAGCAGCAGGAACAGGAATGGCACATTTACAAAAACAATACCAGCAACAAAACCTGTGCTTTAGGAACTGATTTATGAAATGCTTGCATCCTACACTACATATACTGTTCCTACCAATTATTCTTACGGGACATTCTGTACTACAACTCGTCTTACAGCTGTACAATTGTAACACAAAAGAAAGACTCTCGTACCACATACGTAAAGGAAATTAAAAGAGAGAAAAAAATAATTTTAGACAAATAGTTACTTCTGACGCTCTTCTTTTTTCTCATGTCATTTGGCTTCCAGTCTGATGTTATAATCCTCCAAAGAACTTTTCACTAAAATTAGGAATCATAATACAGAATGAAAATACAACTTTAAGAAAGAACTTCCCAAAGAATCACATTACCTGACTCAAATTGTCTAGTATGTAATGTAGTGCCTACAACTGATCTCAAGGAGAACTGAAATACTGAAAGGGGAATTTCTTCCTCCACTGCAAAACCAGATGATGCCAGCAGTGCTCAGTCCATGTAAGAACAAGTTTTACTTTCTGCTCTTCAGGAAAACAGCGTATTCACAGCAGAATAACTGTATTTTACTTGGAAGGACTCTTAGCAAATACCTGCAATAACAAAAGGTGAAGAAGTCATTATTTTTCTTTTAGAATCTTTTCAACTCCAGAAATTCAGTCTGGCTCCAGCAGGTGAGAGCTTACAGAAGCACAGATTTTTGACTCTTGATTATTGTGGGTATTTAAAGTGTCAGTGTTGCTGTTATGGCGTTAGGTAAACAAGTAATTTTTATGCTGCAATATGCTGCAAAAGGTTGTGGGTGATTAATTGCATGCTGTAAGAGCAAGATAAGCTTCCTGAGCAAAGGCTAGCTTGGAGATGTGTCAGCCACACAAAACATCTTGGTTTATGGGCTAGAGATGCTTTCCAAGGATGTGCATATCCAACTGTAAAGAACTTCCATTTTACCCTGTTTTAAAGTTAGATACCTCAAATGACTTGAATTTTTTCTAGTCTTCCATAACTATTGTGCTATCCCAGCTACCACTGATCCTTGATCTCAGGACATGTTTTATACTTGTGGTCTAAACAGCCAGCTACCCATATCCTCTTAGAATGATATACCTTCATGGCTAAGAGGAGTCCTGAAGAGAGATGTGGTACTTACTGCAGTGTCATTACAGAGAGAGGTGTCGCTTCTCAAAGGCAGAAGCCCAGAAATAGCACGCAATCACAGTGAATCAACAGTGGGAAAAAAAGCCAAAGAATTTCACATCATGATACTTTGATACACAAGTCCTAAGATAAAGCTCCTAGGATGGTGTCACAGTTTAACACTGGCCTGCACCTCAGCTCCACACAGTTGCATATTTGCCCCTGCACCCAACGGAATGAGGGAAAGAATTGGAAGGGTAAAAATGAGAAAATCATGGATTGAGATAATGTCAGCTTAATAATTAAAAAAAAGATGTTGAAAAAAGAAATCAGAGGGGGAAGAAAACACACCAAACCCAAGAACAACAAGTGATGTAACAAAAACAATTGCTCACCACCAGCACATTGATTTCCAGCCAGTCCCCTGGCAATGGCAGTCCTGGCAAATATCCACCCAGTCTTTACTGCTGAGCATGATTTTATGAAGTCTAGAATATCTCTTGGTCAGCTGAGGTTGGCTGTTATAGCTATCCCCTCCTAAATTCTTTTGCACCCCTAACTTCCTCACTGGCCAGATGGTGTGAAAAACAAAAAATGTCTTGACTGTAATTACTGCCCAGGCACAGCTAAAACATCCCTGCATTATCAACATTATTTTCACTCCCAAATCAAAAAGATAGCCCCATACTGTGAAGAAATTTAACTCTATGCCAACCAAAACCAGTTCAAAATTAATAATTCAAGTTACTAGCTTTTTATTTTGTTTTAATGTGATTTTAATAGCTGCTTAGGGGCTTGTGTTACTCACAGTTAACCAGGAATTATTCTGCATGTGTGATGTAGAAGAAGGTTGCCATAAAATGAGAAACTATTTAAAGTGGAATCCTTCCACCTGGACAGATCGCTCAACTGACTTTCTGGAACTAGAATTATTTTAACAGGAACAAAAGATTTTTCTGAAACTCCCACATATGTATTACCTTAAGAGAGCTGAAGTAAAAAAATGAAAACTGAGTGAAAACCTAGTATCGTGTCAATGGCCATTAACACCTCGCACAGGAGACAAAAATGTCCTTGCATTTGGTGCCTTAGTGTATACCCCCACTATACCAACATGACCAATGAGTTATTTACAGAGACCACAGATTTGTTAACTCATGTCACAGTCTGAAAAGTCTGACCAATACAGCCCTTCCATATTCCCCTGGGCAGTATAAACAACTTAGCTTGTTATAGGGAATAGTTTAAGTCATTTTTGCTTCAGGCACCTTGGTGTTGTTAGCTGACCATTCGATCTTCCTCAAAATAAAGTTTTACTTCCAAAGTGTTTTGTCATGAAAATTAACTCTATAGAAAATGATTGTGAGAATATTGCTTTTCTTTTCTAGGACAATGAATACAATTGTGTATAGTGGCAGCAGTGCGCACAAAAAAAAATTAGAAAATTTCAAAAAGTGAACATTTATGGAGCTCTAAAACGAAATTCTGTCTTGCCTCCCTACCAGGCTGGCAGAACTTATGGTCTGGAGTTCCCTATATACACTCTTCAAGTGAGATAAGAATTTTTGGTAGTTGGAACGTTTGCCCAACAGATGGTGCTTTTTTTCTGATCAGGATTTCAGCAGCAACAGCAACTTAAAGGTTGAAATACAGACCATGGATCCATCCAAATGGGGTAATGTTCCGTTTTGGCTTTAAAGAAACCCAATGAGAAAGATCTAACTACAAAGAATTGTGCCTGATTATATGTATGTTGTGTGAGTTTGGCCCTGCTCTCAGACCACCTAATTAAGAATACTTAAGTAAGTATTGAAAAGCCAAATAATTTTTAATTTTTTTTCAAATTTGCAGTTTACAACACCAGAGGAAGCAGGGACTGTGATCACTGAATAGAGGAAAACAGATGTCAGCAATTCTGGTTTCTCTGTCACTGTTGTATACTCAGATGTACGTGAATGTATACACAGATTACTCCCTTTAGAAAACTATTTTAAGAGCATGATGACAGTATAAACTGCTCTTCACCTTAAAATTAAACCTTGGCAAGGATTCAGCAACTCAGTGAACCTGATTTATGACACACAACAAGAGCTGCTGCCTAGAGAAAAAATTCAAGAGTGCAACAAAAATACAATCAGGTTCATTATTCCATTAGGTTTTACAAAGCACACAGTCCAAACTGAAAATGTTACAATCACACAAGATACATGTGAGTAGTTAATTATCTGTAGAATGCAGAACTGCTCTTTAAAGCATCATTTCCTAATCTAGGAATGGTTCCTCCCACAGGACACAAGTAAGTCTTTGAGCAAGAGGAGCACTCTCTATTTTGCTAATCAAACAATGCTGATTTTTAGATTTAAAAAATCTTTCAGTAGAGTTAAAATACTATCTGCAGTCCATCTATTATACATTTTATGCTTTATCTATTCCAGTACTCAGAAATTTGTATATGATTAGGTAAAATTCTCAATTGTACTATGATGTATTCATTCTCATTTTCTTAACTACCTGTCCTTTAAACTACTGTTATTACTGGATTTCATATTACAATTGCATGTTTCCAGCACTGAAAAGGATTATTGACAAAAGCTATTATCACTTAGATCTAGTTCTGAAATAATGACTTCATAAAACCAACAACGAATTAGACCAAAATATAATAACCCAGGGAAAAAAATCAGAGCAATTGAATATCTGTTTAACACTTCTGTAATATACAGCTGGTTCAGAACACAACACCTCTGAATTCATAAGCTGCGTTTAAACATCATCTTAGTTATCAATATGATTAGATGTTAATGAGACAGACCTAACTGCAGTCAGTTCCCATTTTTCTCAGCAGACCAAAATCAGGACTGATCATGCCTGACTGATTGGGACTGACCACACTTGGCTGATCAGGGCTTGGTAAGAAGCAACAGGACAAGAGGAAATCACCTCAATGATTGTGCCAGGGAAGGTTTAGATTGGATATTGCATAAAAATTTTTCACAGAAAGGCTTGTAAATCATTGGAACAGGCTGCCCAGGGAAGTGGTGGAGTCACAGTCTCTGAAAGTATTAAAAAAATGTGTGGATATGGCACTTGAGGATATGGTGAACATGGTGGGTGCTAGACTGATGATTGGACTGATCTTCAGTCTTTTCCAACCTTAATGATTCTATACATTAGCACAAAAAATCATTCAGGAAAATGCATCTTCTATATGAATGCAGGCACTTGACAACTCCAGCTACTTGGATTCACATGGCTCTGAGGATTAGTAATTATTTATAAATCTTTTCAATCTAGTTTGAAGATAGCTACTATGCTGCTTGAAGTAGATTGTGAATCTGATTAGATACTCATCAAGACTAGATGTGTAAGGTAAAAAAATCCCTGAGAATCCCATACTTTCCTCTTGGCCAGCTGACAAACACACAACAAAGTGTGGGCCTGGGTAGAATAACTAAGAAATTATCTTCCATTGGGAGACTAATCATCACCAGACTCCCAGGAAGCTTTTTGATTTGCAATAGCAGTGGTACAGAGAGGTCACAAGACTTCTTGCTGGCAGACACCACATACCAGCAGTTTAGGGACTTCCCAAACTGGGATTTTGGAAATTTCCAAACTTCTGAGCCACTGTGTTTAAGATGGCACATGGATGGTTCAAAGTCTATTGCTAGCCCTGCACCAGAGTAAGTCCTAAATCAACAAGAACTTCCAGGCATCTGTTCCTGTAACTTTCCCCCAAACTCCTCAGTATAAAACAGATTGTTTGAAAACAAATCCTACAATACCTGTCTGCTTAAATATACACCCATAGGCACATTCATAAAAGAATTCACAGGATTTTGTACGATAGAACAGAGATGACACAGTCTTACAATTCATTTTTCCAAGTCCCTTCTTTTAACTGAACAGCTGTTTCTTTCAGACTTTTTATCATCACTTGATAACATTCTGAGTTGCCACCTCTGCTCCATGGGAAATTGTTTCCACAACTGGAGCCCTGGGCTGCTACTCCCTTCTGTTCTCAGGATGGACTAAGATAGAAGATTTTAATTTCTGTATATACAGAATATTCTTTAAGGATCTGCAATGTCATCTATTAGAGTGTGCCAATAGGTTAAAATTAATCTAAAGAATTCCAATGGAATATGTGATTTTTTTAAAGGATTTTTAAAACTGTGTGGTTACATACGCATTTGTATCTGGTTGGCTTTAAAGGTGTAATTTTAAAAGTCATGATATTTCTTTATAATTCATATTGTGTGCTATAGACATTAAAGACAAGAGCTTTAAAAAACAATGAAAATCACAGAGAAATGAACAGCCTACTTGAATTTAAATGGTATCAGAACTTAGCAAGGTGATATGAAATTCCTACCTCCTAAGGATTTGACTTTTATTGTAGAATTCTGTGAAATTCCTGAAGAACTATAAAAATCTGGAAAAAAACATCTGATCTAGTCATCTTTTTCCTTCTTAGGGACGTCTCCAGAACAGCTGTTGCCAACCTTCCAGCCAAAGGATTGGAAAGCCTAAAAGAACTAATGGCTAAAAATACGTGGACTTTAAAGAAATTACCAGCTGTAAAGGTATTTCTTCAGCTAATGCAAGCTGATCTATCATATCCAAGTCACTGCTGTGCTTTCAAGAGCTGGAAAAAAAAAAGCGGGTGAGTTTCACTAACTGGCATTTATTTTTTAAATGTATCAGTAAAGACAATGTTTTATTAGTAATATAAAAATACATGTATTTTTGTATTTTGTATTTTTGCCAAAATACATATATTTTGGCACTTTTGTAAGCCTTTTTTCTAGGTATAGATAACGTTCTTTGAAACAGATTACAACTGCAAACTAATAGCAGTTCTTCCTCTTGTTGAGCCCAGAATTATAGGGAAAGAAAAAATAAAAGGGTAATGTGCTACAGCAAGGCCTGGAAAAAAAAGCATTGGAGAGGTTATAGCCTCAAGTCTCATGTTTTTGAACTGAAAAGTTGTTGACTACTGAAAATTTTTTGACTGTAAATACCGCTGCATCACACCATGAGGTACAGGATTCCAAACTGCTGTACTGCTTGTTGCTGTAAAGAAGCTACTGAACAGAAATTAGACTGATGGCAGTTCTGGGAGAAATTGAAGAGTGAGCAACAGCAAAAAAGAAAGTAATACTGTATGTGTTATCCAAGAAGTTATAAACAGTAGATAAATGTCTTCTTACCTACTAAGAATGTAGATCACAAAAAAGAAGATGGATTATCGATGCCAAAGAAGTAAAATTACTACTGGGGATAAATTAAATGTACAGTTATAAAAAAAGCCCAGAAATGCTATCGTACTTTATGTGGTCTGTTAACAAAAATATATCCAATCCTATTTTTATAGCTACGTTTTCATTCCAGATGATTTGTTTTTGAAGCATTCCCTTTGTTCACATGCTGTGCACCTGTCAGGCTGTAAATGCCAGCAGTGATTTCCCACTTTACTCTTTCAGGATCCTGGAATACCTGATGTGTAACCAGAGCAGCCACAGCTTTCATAAGAGATCAGTCAAGACTCTCAGAGACCCATTTTACAAAGATTATGTAGAAGAATACACAGACCACACCAATGCTGTGTATGACACAAACACCAAGTTTGCAAGTTTTCATGAAAATCCCCATTATTACATTTTTTTGGAAGAGCGTGGAGAAGGAAATCTTGGCTTTGGCAAAGAGCTCAAGAACCCTCAAATGGAAGATGCTCAGACCTTTGACAGTCATTATGACTATCCTGTCTGTGGAGGCAATGAAGATGTAATATGCACACCAGAGCCTGATGAGTTTAATCCCTGTGAGGATATAATGGGATATCAGTTTCTGAGGATTGTGGTGTGGTTTGTGAACCTGCTTGCCATCCTAGGCAACATTTTTGTCCTTTTCATTCTTCTCACCAGTCATTATAAGCTAACTGTACCTCGCTTTTTGATGTGCAACTTGGCCTTTGCTGACTTCTGCATGGGATTATACCTTCTTCTGATCGCTTCAGTGGATCTCTACACCAGGTCAGAGTACTATAATCATGCCATAGAGTGGCAGACTGGACCTGGCTGCAACACAGCAGGGTTTTTCACGGTGTTTGCTAGTGAACTTTCTGTGTACACCCTGACGGTGATCACCCTGGAGCGCTGGTACGCCATCACCTTCGCCATGCGGCCCGACCGCAAGATTCGCCTGCGGCACGCTGTGCTCATCATGCTGGGAGGGTGGCTCTCCTGCATCCTGCTCGCCCTTCTGCCACTGGTTGGTGTCAGCAGCTACAGCAAAGTCAGCATCTGCTTGCCTATGGACACTGAAACACCAGTGGCTGAAGCCTACATTGTCTTTATTTTAATATGTAACATTATTGCTTTTGTCATCATTTGCGCTTGCTATATAAAAATCTACATAACTGTGCGAAACCCCCAGTACAAGTCAGGGGACAAGGACACCAAAATTGCCAAGCGGATGGCTGTGTTGATCTTCACGGACTTCCTGTGCATGGCTCCCATCTCTTTCCATGCTTTATCTGCCATTATGAACAAACCACTGATAACTGTCTCCAATTCCAAGATTTTGCTGGTGCTTTTCTACCCACTCAATTCTTGTGCCAACCCCTTTCTTTACGCTATTTTCACCAAAGCTTTCCGCAGAGATGTGTTTATCCTGCTAAGCAAGTTTGGTATATGTGAGCATCAGGCTCAAGTCTACAGAGGTCAGACAGTCTCAGCGAAAAACAGCAGTGGGTCTTCTGGGCAGAGAATCAGCCGAGGGGTAGGTCAGATTCTTACAAGCATTCAAGACCCAGTCAATGATTACCTTCCCACTGTGACAACACAGAACCAAATTCTCATGGAAGAATGCAAGCAAACTGAGCTATAACACGTAGAGGTATCACAGCCAAAACCTGGTCAAGAAGTGTTTGTGCATACAGTGAGTCAAGTGAGAAGATAGTATTTTCCATATCCTTTTCCTCTAGATTATGCTTTGCTATAGCTGAGAGTACCTCCAGAGTCATCTTTAGACAAAACCACTTAGAGTAATTTCACACTTATAAGGTGCACTTCGGGGTAGTCAGGAAATCAACAGATTTTGTCCATATATAAGGCGCACCGGCCTATAAGGTGCACTTCTGGGTTTGGGTCAAAATGTCAGTCCAAAAGGTGTGCCTTATATGTGCGAAATTACTGTATTTGACTCTCGTACCAGTGTAAGGCAAAATGTATGATCCTGATGATAATTCTAGAAGTAAATGTGAATGCTCTACCTAAAAGGAAAATTTATATATATACATATATACAGTAATTTCACGATTATAAGCCGCACCTTTTTCATTGAAGAATCCAGCCTACCCCAGTAGTGCGGCTTATATTCAGGTGTGGCTTATAATTGCGAAATTACTGTACATATATATATATATATATAAACTGAACAAATATAAAATATACCCTCATCTTAAAAAAACAAAAGAAGCAGACCAGCAATAACACTTGGGGGTACTTATATGACTGAAAAAGATAAAAGGACAAAGTTTGATAATTAAAATCATATTTTAAAAATAAAGATTGAAGCTCCTAAATACCTACATGTCAAATAGAAAATTTCTAAAATTTCCACCAGATCTAAAATGGAACAAATTTATTCTCATTTTGTTACCATGACCTAAAGGAAATCTAATATTTTGTTTGCTGTTCTTGGTTTAGTTCAGTAAGGTGGGAAAACAAGCTTCTTCTTCATACTACCTTTATAGTGGTAAAAGGTAAATTATCACTGATTTTGCAGCTGCTCATAAGCTAACATGTAAGAAACATCAGGGCATTTGCATCCCTTATTATCACACTCTCACTTTTTGATAAATCTATTTAGGAGCTGGTTTGTTTGACTTTGTTTTGAAGACCAGGCTACCCAGTTAATGATGGTTGCTTGGCGGGTTTTTTGATGACTGATCCAGTTGTTATCATATTTCAGTACTGTTTTATCTGAGCATGTTAATTGCTCTGAACACCCTGTAATTCCTGCTTTCTTACCACTTCTGCTGTCCCTACTTACTTCTCTCTTCCAGGGTAGAACTTTCCTTTTAGCACTTTCTATGTTAAGCCACCTCAACTTAGACCAAGGGAATGGATCATGCCTTTAGGTTACTTCATGCCATACAGTCCACTGCATTGAAAACTGACTTCCAGCTCTTCCAACATGTTTTAAGAACATCTCTCTATCTTGTTGGGTGATCTGTTATCTGAATTTTGTAATGTTTGCAGCACAACCACAAGAATCACATAGTTATCTTCTGGCTGACCACATCCTGGCTATAGCTGGAACATATGCTCTCCACAGTGTGCTTAAGGAAATCCATGCTCAGAGAGACAAGGAACAACCCCCAGCCTAAAGCATTAAAGCATCCTTCTGCCATACCTGCTGCTAGATGGGGCCAGACCAAGGTCAAGCCTGGCTGTGCTCATTTACACACCAAAAACAGACAAACACAGGCCTGGCTCTCTGCACCTCCTGCAAATGTCAGGGCTTGGGGTAGGAGCTGCTCTTCACCAGCTGCATTGTTAACATTTGAGTGGCCTGAGTGCCTGGCTTTGGTGGTAGGATCACACCTGTTCCCAGCCAGCTCCACAGCCTGGCTCTGCAGAACTGCTACCAAGGTTACCATGGATCATTTCACTCATCTATTTGAAAGCCTTGGCATAAGAATGAAAAATATTGTGTGGATATTTGCCTTCAGGTAGGTATTTTTAAATTAATTTTGTAATATCTATTCTGGTTCTCATGGAATTATACTCTTTGTGGAACTATAATTAAATTGATCAGACAATAGTCAGAACTCATATAATGCAGGCTAGTAGTATCCAAAAAAATTTAATGGTAGAGCCCTTTGAACTGCTGGCTACTACAGCTGGAAACTGAATGATTGCAAATGCCATGTACATACTCTATTTGATTCTGTATTTTCCGAGTATTTAAAACTCAATTTGATTCTGTATTTCTGATTATAAAGGAAGGCTGCTTCAGTGAGCAGAAGCAAGGGCCTGGATTCATTAATTCCATGAGATGGCCTTAAAGAAAATAAATAATCTATCATTGTTAATGCCATTAAAAAAATCTACAATATTGCATTATAGACTAATTTAGGTCCTTATTTTGGGGGAGAGGCATGTTTCCATTTTAGGCTGATTCTCAGAAAACTCAAAGCAAAACTGCTGAAACCCATGAAAATAATAATAATTTACGACCTCCTCTATAAACTGAGGTTGCCCAGTGTTACATCAAAAACAAAGACAGCTTCTTGAGTATGCAGATGAGCGAAATTCCTTACTCTTAAAACAGCTGCATTTGTAACGCTCTGGCCATGTCCAAGAGTCCCATACAAACATGGGACTTTTCAGATGCAACCCCCGCCCCGCCAGGTTCTGCCACCCTTCAGATACCAGAATAATCACTAAAGGGAGAAGTAGTTTCCTGAGTGCCTTTATTTACTATCTCAGCAGCAGCAAAGACAATCAAGTTCTAATGGATGTTCATCCTATAGACTTCACAGACCCTAGTGTACCCGTGGAAAAGAAAATCCAAGCTTAAATATTATTTTTTCAGAAAGACAGGAAAGAATAAATAAAAATTTATGTTAAAAGTGCTTTTGAAACTAACATGGATCTTAAACCAGAATATTTCTTTCATAGAAACTAGGAGGACTCTGGAAGGATGTGGTATGTTAGACTGGTGCAGGTTGCTTGTAACTTAATGCAGCTGCTTGCTGTTACTAATGGATGACAGATATATTTACACATTGTTGAACTTTTCTGTCTCTCATCATTGCATATATATTAGGCCTGTTAAAAAGAATTCTGAGATATTGCCTTTATCGATGAAGTTTGGTATTTCCAGTTTGTTTTGGATAGTTCTTGTGTTTAACATGGTAAAAAAAATATTTTATAAGCTCATGGAAAGGTCCAGGCAAATAGAATTTAAATAATTTGCCAGACCTTTTCTTGTAAATGATTGTATCCTACAGATATATTTTCCATTCCTGCTCTGATCAATTCCTTGACCCATTTTTGGTTTTGCGCACACCTTTATGTAATACTTGCTATTTTAAATCTGTCTCAGCAAGTTGTATTATTTCTGGCATGTAGCATATATGTTCTCTAGAATACTTCAGAAATAATGTGAAGTATGGAAATAAAATGTTTTGTTTGAAATTGGAAGAGGTTCAACAAGTTTTTTTGGGAAATGCTAAAATATTTTTCCTATTAAAAAGTTAACACTATTTATTTTGCATTTGACATTGTTCTCCTTGGCTGACCTATCCCATGACACACACTGTCTGATGCAGGTTTGGGGGTTTTAGCTCCATCACTAGCTGTGTGAGGGATGTCCTAAATGCCATCTCAATGCAGTAGGGATAGAAAGGAACAGCACTACTACTGCTGAGCTCAGAGGTTCCACAACCATCATTCATTAAATCCAAGATAATCCAAAAAAAAAAATAGCTGTAAAGTAGAGATGGGACCTTAGTTATGAACACTTGGAACTTCCTTTGAGCAGTTCAATGGCTTTAGGTGAGCTTTGTCTTCTAGTCTCCTCTCTCTCTCCAGAGATGTTAGTTTTTTACAGAGTAGGTATTGACATATCATCTGCAACAGGTCAGCTACAGTCAAAGTACACCCTGCCCTGCTACTGGTATTTGGATTCAATCAAAGATAAATTTCACATCACTACCATAGCATTTTGATTTTTTAACAGAAATGCCCTCTTGCTTCCCTTCCTCTGGGATAAATAAAGTATTAATGCTCACAGTACAGGAAAACTGTACCAAAAAATCTCCTTAGAAAGAGAAGCTTGATTTGAGTAGAAGTCCTATGCTTATTATGTGTTAATAGGAACAAAACCCTTCCTCCCAGGTTGTTTTGGCAGGCTGAAGAGTAATAGCAGCATAATCTGTATTGTTTTTTGTAACACATGCCAGACATCTGCACTCTAAAACTACTCACTAATCGAATGGTTTCTGAGTTGCTGTTAAAATTGGACAGTGAGGCACAAAATTGGTTGGATATTATGCCTTTCCCTTAGGCACTCTCCTCCTCCTTTTCAGGGATCCAAAAACACGTGGCATTATACTGCACTTACATGTAGGCTTTGTGGACTAAGGCACAGGAGGTTGAAGGGCCCTTATCATGACCTGGAACAGAAGATGGTTAAGAGGTCTTAGTGACGCACACTAGGAGATTCTGACAGCATCAGAATCAGCCTGGAATTCACACTGGTCAATAACACATCTCCATAAAGCTGGAATACTTTCCATCTGTTTAGTCACTGCCATCTAGCTGGACTTATTATTTTGTGATTGGAAGTCATGATGTGAAAGTGAACAAATGAAGGCTCTATGAGGTGAATACACTGAGTATTTCATCAGAACACATGAACTCAAACTTCCTATTCCCATTCCACACCTGCCCCCATGTACACACATTGGTGTGAACTTCCACAGTATCCCACATTTCTAGGTTCTCAGACGGGGTATCAGTCCTGTGTAATTTCGAAACTGCCTGGCCTTACTTTCCACCCTGAATATATTAGGTAACTATTCCAAAATGTGGAACATTCTGATGAACTGTAGCACTGGACTTGGACCTCACTAAGGCCATCCTGAACTTACTCCTTTCAAGTTTAACTTCCATGGGATTAATAGAATGAAGTTGAATCTTACCCTACCTTTTTCGGAGGACTTCTCTGTGCTGTCCTGATTATATGCAATGCCAGGGCTTGTACTTGTGGCCATCTCAAGTCATATCCTTAGTGATGCACAGAAGTTCCACTGAAGCTCGTGAAGATTTCATATTGAGTTCAAGGAGAAGGAACCCACTCATTTTGGTTCTCAGCTATTCAATATGCAGCTGTGATGAGGAGTATCCTTTATTTTTCTTCTCTCTTAAGGAAAGAGATATGTTGTAAACATCAACTTCATTAACAACCTGTACCTAAGAGCTCAGTAAACAGTGTCATTAGAGAGTGACTGAAACTATTACTGTTACTCATATATACTGTGGTACTTTTCATAAGACCTACTTTGCTGCCAGGAACAGCCTCTGTTTCACACACTGAGACTGGGACTGCTAACCCCATGCTGGTTCAGCTTCAGCTGAAATGGCAGTGGCTTTTCTTTAAAAAGTGAAGAAAAACTACAGTGCTCATGCCTTTTATGAAGGCAAAGCGACAGCAAATGAAACCTGAGCAGTAACACGAGTTTTAAAAAAAAAAACCTTCCCACTGCAGACTCTGAGGTGTTACTTGGATGTCTCTCTTCCCCATGGTTTGCTGCTGATATATGCAGGATAGCAATGAAATACCAAGCAGCACCAAAGCTGTATTTGTGCTGGTCTCAGTCTGACTGTAGTAAGAATTCCCTAAGTTATATGTGGATTACTGCTGCTGCCTAGAGGGAGCTGTGGAAACAACTAATTACTTCTTTTTTAGCCAGCTACAGATTTCCAACTTAACCATGCAACAGTCAGTATAAAGCAGCAAGAACAATGTTTTCATTAAAAAGCAGTTAGGAGTGCATCTGACATACTGGCACATGCACTTTCCCCATGAAAAGTCCAGAAGGCAAAAAGAACGGTTTTACAATTCATACATAAACTTCTCCTTTGATGTGAAAGTACGTTTTCAATCTCTCCTTTTGTTTTCTTAAGGGCTGGCTGCATTATTTTATCCTTTCCTCTGTACTGTTTCCTCTTTCCAGTTTCTCTTTACATCTCCTTCCTCTGCTACTTCAAAACCCCTCACTCTACTTTAAAAATTATTTTATGTTTCCCACCTACTATCTGAAGTGATTTATGCTACCTGGCAACTCAAAAACCAGGAGATCAGAAATATTATTCCCAGCACTAATGCTTTTTCTTCATTAAAACCAAGAACAAGGTGAGCTCAGAAGGAAAGGGCTTCCATCCTGCAACAATTTGAGTTTTCTGAGAAGTCTTTTGGTTTTTTTTGCTGTTGGATGGAACCATACAGCCCACCTAGAACCAGGCAGCTGTTGCTCCGAGGGGAAAGGTCTGTATGAAATACTCAGGCACTGGTACAGCACGACACATGAGGAGCGGTGTCTGCAGGGGGCTCACAACAGGAAGGACTTAGCAGGAAGGACTGCCTTCCTTATTTTGCTGATCAAAATGGTTGTCCCCATCACAAGCAGGGAAGGGCTGATCTTTACCTTGACATTAAATCCAGCAGCTCCAGTAGTTGTAAAGCAGCATCTGAACCTCTCCTGCGACTCCAATTGTCTTCCGTTCCTGACATTTAGAGGGATTTTTCCACAACACTGTTCTTCATTTGGTTCCTCTAGCAAAGGAAAAACATTTCTACCTTGACAGAATCACCATCCACACATAATATTTTTTTTCTGTTACAAGATTACTTATTTTTACAATTTTATAGTCCTTGTTTTGGATTTGCTACTGAAATATACTTATCCAAATTAAACACTGTGTTTTCAACTAAAGTAAATTTTTATTTACCAAACTGAACTAAAAAGGAAAACAAAAACTAGATGTATTTTTTATATAGTTATCATTAAAAAGCCTATTAAAATAGCAGTTCATGAATATCCATCTTCAGAGAGCAGTTTTTGACCTATTGAAGTGAATGGGCAATTCAGTATAATTTGTAACATAAAACACTATTTGCATTTATCCTTCCTCCATATTATCTATTTCAGATAACCCTCTTTCAGGTCACACAAGGGCATACACTTCTATACACAGGCACTTCACACAAAAATAACTGGAAAAGTCTTCACTCTAAAGAAAAAAAATTGTCCTAAATTAAATTTTCTGAATGTTGTATACCCACACTGAAGGTCAAATGTGGTTCAACCGCAGCTCATCTGAGTGTACTACAGATGTCCTTACTTCTGAAAGGATTAGATTTTGGCATAATCCCATTAGCAGTAAAGAGTGATGAAATCTGCTCTAAAAACAAGGGGCAAGCCTTTAACAGTATTTTACAAACAGAAGCCTGCATTAGAAGAAACAATACACTCTCAGAAGCTGATGCAGTTTAAGACGTGCTGTAAGGAATAGTGTAGAGCTGTAAAAAAATGTGGATATACTGAAAGCTATGCTAACATCCCAATATTCTTATCCTCTCATACCACTGCAATGACAATAATTGAACCACATAAAAATCAGGTAAGAAAATTATGTAAATATACTTGGTTTTGAAAAAAAAACAAACTACAAAAAACATTGAAATACTTTGCTGAGCCACAGCTTGGAGAGCACAATTAGCATTCAATTGTAGCACACTCATCTTTTCTCACAGGAATAAAATTAGCTTTCTATAACCTAAATTTGCTATTAATTTGTCAGCATCCTGCTTTGCCTCTTCTGTCAGGGTTCTTTGGCAAACCTTTTGTCCAAAACAACAGGACATTTTTCTGACATGTTTGTTTCTTATGTGATGCGCAAGCTACACCACCAATGATCTCTTCTGGAAAAACAACGCATTTTTAAATAATAAATAGTTATTTATCCAGAATCAACCCCAACTCTTTTAAGGCAGGCAAATTTTATGGAAAAAGCCGTATTGTATTTTTTAAGATTTCTTTAAGTGTTGAGGGTTGGAGAGCAGAGAGGAGTATTGGGGAGCAGAGGAGGGGTGTCCATCCTTGAATACTAGGGAAAAAAAACAAAACACACCACTCCTCACGAGTCTTGGTTTGCTATACATTGACACCACTGTAGATAAAAAATTACTTCAAAATCATCACATTCCAAAATACAACCGCCCATACAGGCAGTGTAACCTATACTTATTTTCTAATTCTTTTAGTCTCAAGTTCAAAATTTAGATTTAAAAATAAATCACAAGTCATGTCTCAAGATACCACTTTTAGATAGGAACTAAAAATATGTCACCTGCTTACACCAGAAAGCAATTCTGTCAGATTAGATTAATTGATGAAGACAAAACCTTAGCGATGGGCCAGTTGTCATCCAAGAACTCTGCATTTTACTTCTCAGAATTTTCACACATTTCCACATCCTGGACTATTATCAAGATGTCACACAAAATCATAGGTTTGGCAGGGACATCTGGAAAGCATCCAGTTCGACCCCTCCCTGCCAGGCAGTGTCACCTGGAGCAGGTGACACAGGAACTCAACCAGGTGGGTTCTGAACGTCCCCAGATAGGGAGACTCCATAACCTTCCTGGGCAGCCTGTGCCATTGCTCTGCCACACTCTTTGTAAAGAAATTTTTCCTCACGTTGAGGTGGAGCTCCTTGTGTTTGGACACTGCTCCTTTTCTTGTCATTGGGCATCACTGAAGAGTCTGGCACCATCCTCCTGACACCCATGTTTGAGATATTAACGTACATGATGAGATCCCTTCTTAGTCTTCTCCTGACTTTCATGCCCAGCCTTCAGTCTCTCCTGAGAGAGAGTTTGTGGCCCTTTGCTGGACCCTCTCTCCAGTATTCTTGTACTGAGGAGCCCACAGCTGGACATGGCACTCCAGATGTGGCCTCACCAAGGCTGAGTAGAGGGGGAGGATCAGCTCTCTCAACCCACAGGCCACTGTTCCCAATGCACCTCAGGATACCACTGGCCTTAATAAAAAGGTGTTCAACCAATCTGATCTCAATGCCTAAGCCTTAGGTTACCAAAGGGAGAAATCCTTAAACAAATATGCAAGTCTGGCCTCATGATTAAGCTGTAAGATTTGTTTTTTTTACAACATTGTGATGGTATTAAATGGACAGTCTGCATGGCAAACTGAACAAGCAAGTGACAGTGAAATTACCTGCATGTGATGAAAATCAATTCAGAATCTTCCACGTTATTATGGAGTAATAATAATAAGCTGCATATATAAAGCAAATGCACATGCAAGATAATAAATGAAGTGGCAAACATTTTTAAATAACATCTTTAATTAAAGTTTTTGCAAAGGCAAAATATTAAACTTAAAATAGGTCTTAGTACATCAAAATACTAAGTTCTCTAATCGTATTCCAAGCATGGCCTTTGAAACATAATATCCTGTATATCACAGAGGAGCAACCTTGATCTGCAATTGTACAGAATGAATTTTACAAACATAATAAATATATTTACCCCCTTACACATAACAGTATATGTACAACAGCAGTTGACAATAGTAGCTCAGAACAGCAAAAAAGGATAGTCCCCCACTCCATAATCTATTGGTACCCTATGCACTCTGGAACATGTCTCATTGGATGACTGTACATATAGCTAACCCAAGGTAGTTTTTCCTGTTTAAAAAAGCTCCTTTTTTCCACAACATCTAATCCACCAAATAATAATTAAAAAACACACTGCATGAACTGCCTGAAAAGAGTAGACGACATGGAAATCAATGTACTGGTTTTTACACATTTCCCAACCAATCACAGCAATGGGAAAACGAGACTTTAAATGCCAGACACCAATACAGAACAATATGCAAGTTTCTTCATCTTGTATAGTCACTAATCTCAAAGTCTGAGAACTCTAGTATCAGATGGGGGTGCATGGGTTGTGTGGGATGGCACACAGCAAAACCCCATGGTGCTGTGGTAAGGCAGCCCAGTATCAATCCAGTGTGCATTGCCCTAAAACCACTGTTCATTTCCTGGACATTTTATTGCATTCTCTTAGAAAGCTTTTGCTTTGGGGGAAATTCTGGGGGGCTTTATTGTTTTTAAAGGAGCTTTTACAATTGAAGAGATCAAATCAGTATGAACTTTAGTTAACAAGGTCTCTTCTTCACTGAAATGAAGAAATTTTACTCTGGTAGTGTCATGTGGTGACATAATTACTGCTAACTATCAAGAGGTGAAATTATTTTCACAGACTCAATGAAGTTTACTTTAACACTCCTAATTGTGCAGCAAAAAGATAAGAAAATATTTATTTTAAAAAAATCAGTTACATGACGCAACACGTTTTTTGCTCTGTTCTAGAAAATGTGCTTCAGAATCACATATCAATCCTGGAAGTAAACTCGGACCACAACTGCCACTCTAAATAGTGTTGAGGAAACAATGTTTAAATGCAAGTTATGAGTACAATGCAGGAACAAGGAGTATGAAATCTCAAAGAAATATTGTTGCTAACCAGCAACTGAGGGGGAATAAAAACATATTTTATTTAAATAGTCCAATAAAGTTCCTTATGTGACTAAATTCTCTATTATCTCCTTAAAAGAAAACATTTTTGTTTTTCACTTAGATGGTTTTAAATGATTGCACACACTAAAACCCAACAGTATTAGCGAAAAAAAGTTGCTTTTCTGATTGAAGCACTGCAGGAAATTTACCCTCTCAGAAATCATTGTCATACTGGCAAAACAGGTATTCTGCAAACTGAAAAGGCACAAGACTCAATTCTGCCCAGTTGCTCTATAAGTTTCCATCAGCCATCATGGTTATAATTCTGAGGTTACCTTCCCCATTTTTTTTCCATCATAAAAAAGGTGCTCCATTATCTGTGCAAATTTTAACATAAGCCCTCTTGAAACCATTAATTGTTTCCATAATACTGAACTATTTAAACTGGGGAAAAAAAAAAGCACTATTTCTAAGGGGGGGGAAAAAAATCACTTATGAACATGGGAATCCCTTGCCCTCTGAAAGGAATGGTTTCTTTTGAACCTAATGAAATGGTCTGTTCAATTATATAGTTAAAACCATGATTAAAAATTCAAGTATAATAAAAAAAATTAAGCAAACTACATTCTTACAGCAAGCTGCTACAATAAAATGAAATTAAAACATGCTTTTTGACTTAAAAAAAGGAACACTTGATGTAGCAATAAGAGCACAGTTTGGTATGTGCATGGTTTGACTGGCTTTCCCAAAACTTCACAGATATTTGTATCTGAAGACAAAACCTATCTGGAAAGAATAACATACAATTAGCTTGCAAGAGGCTGTGCAGGTTCAGAAAGCGTCTAACATCCTTCAGAACAGACTAAGCTTAATTATCTTTAAAATTCAGCTACCCCTTAAAATAGAGAGGCTATGCAGCTTCTAGTATATGTATGTGGGTGAGAAATACCACTAAGTTGTATGAAAACAAAGTGTTGTATAAGTAAACTGGATTCTAGTAGTATAAAAAGGAATCTATAGCTAATGGGGATGTTTATTCCTTTTATTGGTTTGGTTGTGCAGCATTATGGGAATTTTGTGAAGTCCACTACTTAAGACTTACTGGTAACAGACATGGAAAAGGTGAGGGAAGAAATTAGTTGGTATATTATTGATTTCCTTGCAGCTGTACACAGAAGTGTCAACAGTGGTAAAAAAATAAAATATTTGCGTTGTTCAAAAGAAAGCAAACACCAATTAATTTGAGATACCTTGAAAGCCCCAAGCTAGAAATGCAGTCTGAATGATGACTCCACTACTGAAGAACCATCAATTAACTTTTCATAAAGCTTGTGTATGTAGACAGCTTTCCAACAACCATATGGCTCTAGACATGGCCTACAGGCAGTTTTAGTCATTATCAATGAGAGCACAGGTGTACAAAAAAATCACAGCAATAAAACCTTTACAATTTGTTGTGATACTAATGAGACTACAAATGCACTTGGAGGCAAATGAATCAGAGAATGAAAATTACAGCAGTTGTTACGTACTGCTAGAACATACTTGTGACTTTTTAAAATAATGTTCAAGATGTCTCATTCTCAAGCAAAAAATAAAATCGTGTCTGCTTCTCATGGTCTTATCTAAGTTAGTAAAAATTATCTTTGCTGTGTCCTTTTTTCATCATCTTTTCAAGCACCTAACAAAATACAAAAATTTTTTTGAAATGGTGAGCCACATGAACATTCCTTCCTCAACAGTTTCTGAAGTATAATGCCCATTCCCTCTCCTGATTCAAAAGTAACTGCATTTCCAAAAGCAGGGTTTGCAAGAACGATCCTATGCAAGGAGGAAAGTTCTTCAACTTCTGAGGTGAGAAAGGGAAGGAGGGGGGAATAACTTTGTTGCTTTTCACAAATTGAACACAAAAAAAACCCAAACAAACAAACAATAAAAAAGGCAAGTGAAAAAGTGACTACACAAGGTTTAGTGCATCTGACTGCTTGATTTGCTGTTACCAAGACAGCCTAAAGATTCTCTACCAAAATCTGTTCTCAGAAGCTGTGCAGCTCTCTTCATGAAATTACATGCCACCCGCAAACTTCAGAGAGATTAATTGCTGCAGGTAACTTCTATACTTTTTAGTAAAGCAGATCTTTGATTAAGAGTTGCAGCCAGGATGTTAGAATTTTTATGTGATTTTCTGTATTAAAAATTAAGTCATTCCTGTGGTCTGTTGAATTACTTGTGGGTGACTACATACATAGTAAGCAGGTAAAGGAATGCATCTACTATGGCATTACCTAGGCATTGGATTCAAAGGGTCTCCAAACCATTTTAAAAATGTTAAAAAAAAAAAAACAAAAAACAAGAGTAACTTAATTGTTTGAATTCAGTGGTGCTGAACCACCACAAAAAAGCAAGAATATAATTAACAATTTAAGCAATGTGACTTTAGTAGGGGATGAGGTGCTTCAAATTTGAAAAATGCAGCCCTAGAAAAAACCCATCACATGAAATTAAAAAAATTTTGAAACATAAATTGTAATTTTACCATTGTGTAACTGCTAGGAACAACAACCTGTTTATGGGGAACTGCATTGAAAACAACAAATAGATATAATAATTAATGAGCATATCAGAATTAAAAATATTTTCCTTATACAAGTTATTTAAAATTTAACACCTTAATTCTTACCCTTCTGTACAAAGCTTGCACGCAATTTAAGTAAGATTCTGACCATCCTCACTACCAAAAGGAAGTGTTCAAAGCAAAGATTTGTACACACAATAAGCATTTTCAGATTAATAATCTATCAAAGGGAATAGTTCCTTCAATCAGTGGAAGAAGTATTTTTAAATCTTAAATCAAGGGCAGGGGGGACAAAGCCTTACATGCTAAATACCAGCTGTAGGTACCTGTATGTAGAATTTATAATTAAGGTATTCCTAACACACAAAACCAGCTCCCAGACAATGCTATAGCTGCTACAGTCCATGGCTTGCTCATCTGAAGTAGTGTCTTTGTTGCCACATTTTACCTTTGTTCCAATACTTTTGTTTATTTCTGATGTGCAGATACACATTTTGATTGGAGTATATATCCAAGTCTCAACCTTTCCTGCTTTTGTTTTTTTTTCCTTTTACAGGGAGTTCTTTTGTTTTGTCTTTTAAAACTTCACCATTCTGCGTCCCCAATGGCTTTGGAAAATACATAATCTCTTCCATTAAGATTCATGATGCCATCTTTGAGATGAAATTTCCATTTGTTTTTACTTCTGTGAATCTAAAAACAGGGCAAAAACATTAACCTATTACTCTACATCAGAAATAGGTAAGAATGCGTAAGTAAATTGTAAGGGCAAGAAAATAAAAATAGCTATTAGACGTACATTACTAAATTATTAAAAATGCCACATCCAGTTTTTCCTTAAACTCCTGCAGGGACAACGACTCCACCATCTCCTTGGACAACTCATTCCAATGTTTAACAACCCTTACTGTGAAGACATTCCTTCTGATGTCCAGCCTATAAGTTTAATTTAAAACTACAGAAAATTGAACAAAATTCAATCTAAAGATAGAGGAGTAAACTTTGGAAAAATTAAAACAAAACTAAAAACAACAACCCTCTCCCACCACATACTGTAAGCACAGAGGAGACAAATACTTGTAATCTATCAACAACTTCATCTGCTGCATCTGAAACAGCAAAAGATCACCCGATACTCAAAGAAAGCAAAGACTTCTCAGACAGCTGAAATGCTGTCCAAAAGGAAAGTTTATCATAAACTTTTACAGATGGAATAAAGATGTAATTCTACACCAAAGATGGTCTAGAAAAAGTTAAAATTTTACATAATCATAAAAACTGGAAATCCTGCTGCAATTTTTCAATTTTTATCAAGCACAGGAAGTCTCACCATCTGCCATTAGTGCTACAGAAACAGTAATATAGCACCAAAACAGCTATGACCATGTCACTCTACCAATTATTTCTAATACTGCTTGATCTGTTTTCACTTTAAGCTGAAAATGGCAGTCAGTGGCAAAAGTCAGAAACAAGGAAAGGTCTGACTGACATATACTACTTATCCTACTGAATGGCATTCCACAAAAATCTCTCATAAGAAGTACTTCAGCTGCCATGAGCTTAGAAGGAAGGTCCTCAGATGAACAACTGAATAAAGATGAGAAAACACAGATAAGAACACAGCTTTTACAGCAAAATGATTTCATTCCAGCAAAGATTTGTGCTGGTTGGAGTCTACACAGTTAAAGAGCTCACTAAGGATCTGAAATATGATAATGTACTGATGATACAAAAAAACAGTTACTGAAGAGCTGCAGAACCATGTTACTGCCCTGCCTCATTGTGTAAGAAAACAATGGTGGCATTCAAGTCATATGAAGATAATAACAATGGGGAAAAAATAAACTTCAATTTACATGGACAGTAGAAAGGGTGGTTTGAACTAACAATCGTAAGTCAGGAATGAGATTCCAATGTTCTAAGACTTTCCCATGAGAATATCAGCCCTGTTTCCAGTGGGACCAAAAGCATACAAGAACCATTGCAGAACACTACTAGACCAGCAAATAAATTGCGTGTGCTCCTCCCTAAACCTTATCTACCCTTAACAAGTAAGATACAGAAAAATCAAACAGATCTGGAGAATGAAAGTAAGAGCAATCAAATGTTTGAACAGCTGTACAAATAAAGTGCAGGTCTGATTTCAAGGATGTGACTGAGGAGAGTTATGATGGTCTGCAATATAATAAACAGCACCAAGAAAGCAAAAAAGAAAAGACTCTTTACAACTAGGAAGTATCATACAAAACTAATGGTTTGAAATAGAGGTGATCCTCCACACATTACACAATACATTTATGAAACTTATTGTCATAAGGCAAAGTTTTCAAGGATTCAAAAATAATCAAAAATTGATTTCTAAAAAGTAGAGGAAACAATCCCCTGTTGGCCATTTGAGAAAAAGGCACTTTCTCTTCCTCAAGAGACAGTTCACAGGATGGTTGCAAAAAGCTCTCCATGAGCATTGCTACCTGCTGGTTCTCATCTCACAGTTCCAGAAGCACTCACCATCAGCTGATGCAGGACACTGGACAGGAGGGAACTGCTCAGACCTAAGCTGATTCTATGTCTTTTAGAGGCAACCTCAATAATGATTTATTGAAAAGAGATGAAGTCCTTTCAGAGTATGTGGCACTAGAAGCTAACAATGGACACTGCTCCCCACCAAGTTCCAACTCCTAACTTTTAAGAGGGTAAGGATTTCAGAGTAGTTCCTGTTGCTCAGGTTCAGCAGCTCCCAATAAGCTTTTCTGACTGCTAGTCTGAGATCCCTCACTATTCCTTACAAATTGCCTCAAAACAGTTTTGGATTACAATCTAGAGGTGACAGATGGCTGGGATGTAGATCTTGAAATCTTCGTTTAATCTGACAGCAAGTCTAAGCTGCAGAGTCTGGGCATAACTGAAGACTTGCTAACATAGCCATTCTTTGCAACATAGGACCTTTTATTCAACAAGCTTACAGTTCTCTGCTTTAAAAAAGATCCCTATTAATTTCAGCCTAATTAATTGAGTACAAGAAAAAAAAAAAATCTTTATTAAATAGTTCTGTGCACTACCTCAGCCAAAAGGTATTGATATTGTCTAGACACATTTAAAGAGATTCCTGTACAGATGAATCCTTGCATATTCCAGGGAAAACATGATCCCCTGTAATGACTAAATACTTGCAAGACAGTTAAGCAGAATCTAAAGCAAAACAAGCACTAGCATTCCACATTGCCATTTCATACTGCACAATGCATACCACAAGAAAGAGGATTCTCCTCTGGTAACTATCCTATCATCCACTAAAGAGTTTTTCAGTGGTCAAGAAACAGTTTTCCACAAGTCTAAATCCTGATAACTGCTTTTCTTGTTTATAGCCACAATAAATGTACAAACTTAACAACAGTTCTCCTCTCCTGGTCCCAGAAGACAGCCCTTTTATTGAAGGGCACAAAAAGCCACTATGAATAAAATTCAGCCAAATTTTTACAAGCTTTGCTCATCACCAAGTTTAGTACAAACACGGTACACAAACCTGTTTTAAAAACAATAGGTAATTCTCATTTCCATTCACATTATAGTCTGTACAGATCTACCTGTACTTAACAGTAACAAAGATACCACTTAAAAACTGTAATTTGATAGGAAAAACAGAGAAGTAAAACTCCTGGATTGTTTTCTGTAGAGATTTACCTTATCATACTGGCACACAACAACATTTTCTGTATCAAACAGTTCTTGTCCTTCCTCATCACTCACATCATCTTCACTGTTCAGAGGCTCCTGAAAGAAACACACGCAAAAAGTTAGGATGGTTGGTGATATAAGAGCTGTTACTTTGATTATAAACATGAGGCTACAGGGTTGTCTATGAACTACAGGACCCAAAACGCAGTTGAGATGGGCAACATTAGGCTTTCCAACAGAGTGCTGATGGCCTTCTACCCTCCATCCTGAGAAGATACCCTTATGAATTTTAGTCTGGAACTTCAATGTCCAGGCCAGATTCTGAGCACTGTAGCCTTTTGTCACCACAACTATTCCATTCTTGCTCCTTCACTGTAAATGTTCATACAAAAGAATGAAGTTTTTCATTTTTTTAAAGCTTCTAAGCAGTGGAAAGGTGACATCAAATGTGAACAAGCCATGGAGTTGCATTTTTAAGGGCACATAAGTGATGTGACCATAAAAATAAAACTCCACGTCTTATTCACATTTGATGTACCAAAACTGGAAACAAAACTCAACATACACACTCCTATGTGTGACTAATAAACACAGGACAACAAATATACTTCCAGACATATAAGCTAAAGGGAGGACATGCTAGTGAGAGACTGTGTACTAGAGGTCCTAAATCCATTCAAAGTAATGCTACTTTTAACTCAGTTTAACATCTTTAAGGAAGTGATCCACTCAAAGTAGCTGCTGAGAAGCAAAGGAAGCAAAAACCAGAAGATTTCTGACGTGCTGAAAATGAAATCTTGGCATATTAAAAACTCCCTCCAGAATGCTAGCATTGAGGTCAAGGAACACTTAATATTTACGAATGATGACTTATACTTAATAAGGCAACTATTAAAACACTCAAAATGACACCAGTGCTGACTGATATAATGGCAAAGTGGTATGAATCCAATCTGTAATTTGTAACAGAAAAACAGTGTTAAGACACCATTGTATACGTACCACAGAAAATCTGATTATTTATGAGTTTTATCTGCATTTCTTGCATGGGTGATATAGACTATGAAATGCTGTTCATACTGGCATTTTAAATGGAATCTAAAATGCTTGGAAAGGCTGTAGAGCAGTTTGGAAGCAATCTGGCAGCTCAAGATGCATTTTAGGGAAAGATTTAGGGAATACCAAGCTTCCTGTCTGAGAGTAAGTATCAGTACTTTTAACTTAGTAGTATTTCCCCACCCTTTTTTTACAATTTCTTATTCTAGTGGGGCTTTTTGGTACAACACACCAAAACTCAGTAAGAACCACTGGCTGAAGTCCAAAACTAAGCCAACTCAAAGTCTAAGTTAAGTACATACTATTAATGCATCAACTCACTCTGTTTCTGTCTCACTTTATTAAATCAAGGTAAGATGTATTTCTAGAAGATGCATTATAATCAAATTTGAGTTCTCAAGCTTGCTCCTGTGTAACAGAAATCAATGGAATAGCCAATGAGATACAGGTAGACCACACCTGTTGGTGCCATCACTGAACCAAATACTGCTTTCCTTTTTGTCAATCTTAACACCCTGCTTTTGTACCTGCTTTGGTCCCAAGCAGAGTTGACTATTCCTGTTTGCTCATGAAGGTTATAAGATTTCATGACTCAAAAATATTCCTACTGAAGTGTTTTACATGGTGCTGGTCACAGATAATTTTTGCTGTGCCCCCCACACCCTCCCCAGCTGTATTGTTTGCTAATACACACCATTTCCACAACTTCAGTACTGTAAATAAACAATCTAAAGTACAAGGATTAAAGCTATATTCTCAAAATTACTGAAGTAACTGTATAATTTGACATAGTTTTCTTTAAAATACCAACAAAAAATTGAAACACAACCGTAACATTAAGTTTACCTCTTCTACTTGGCCATCTTCACCCCCATCTTTTTCTTTCTCTTCCTCTTCATCATCATCATACTCTTCTTCCTCATCATCTTCTTCTTCAGATGATGTGTCCCCTGTTCCATCAACTTGGAGAACAAGTGGTGCTTGTGGTTGTGCCTGTTGTTGCTGTGGCTGCTGCTGACCAGCTGCAGGAATCTGTGCTTGAGCTGGTGTAGGGGCAGCCACTGTTGTAGGTATAACTTGAGTTTTATTTCCTGTAAACAGGATCTGCTGAGGCTGAATAATCACTCCTGTCTGCTGGGAAAGCCCTCCAGGGAGAGGAGCCAAAACCTGATGGAATATCACTGTAAGTATTGTGGCTGCTTACATGACAGACTACCACAACAGACTCAAAGGAAACAATTAAAGCATACGAATCTGACCTGAACTATTTACAGAAGACTTACAAATATTCCACCTATAACAGGTACATAATTTTAATTACACACCTTCTTGCTTTACTTGTTGCTAATTTTCTGCATTTTGCATTGCTGAATTTAAGAAAAAAATTTTAAAGTCCATCCATTTTAAAACATGAGCATTACCACCACACCTGAGTTCCAAACACAGCACTGGAATGTTTAAATTCAAGTAAAAGATTTTTTTTTTAAATCTTCTTCATAAAAAAAAATTAAACTCTTTACAAATTGTTCGTCATGTTTAAACTGTAGAACTGTGACACTGACAATGAGACTTTGCTAAATTCAATGTTAACACATTCTGGACACACAGCTGACTTTGTAGGTGATCAACGATCTTTCTAAAACCTCCTGTATTCGCTACTAAAATAACCAAGGAGTGCCAGTTCTAGGTATTTTGTTATGAGTATTATGTGACTAAAAATAATTTCAATTATTTTATAAACATGTATATTAGGATTATGCACATAATACAACTCATCAGGAGATGCACAGAAGAAATTTTAAATTGCATCCTGTCAGTATCTGGCAAGAATGAAAGTGACATTGAAAACAACATTTCAAGATTGTTCATTTAAAAAAAACCAAACACAAAAAATAACCAAAAAAACCTTGCCACACTTAACACAAGATTTTATTTTTATAAATTATACTGCTTCTGAGTTTTGTTCTAGTTCAACTCACAAAAAGGCAAGCTCCTTTAGTAATTATTATCATGTATTTTTCTTCCAAGTGTACCTATTAAAAAAAAATCCTTTACCTGCTGAATAACAGGTGCTTGTACACCACCAGGCTGCATTTGGGGTATAACCTGCTGCTGCAGAACCACTGGCTGCTGTGGCTGAATAATATACTGAGCTCCATTTGCAGTTCTAACTACTTGGAGGATCTGGCCTGTAGTAAAATAAATATAAAATTCATCAAATGTACAAGTTCACTTTTAAAATTATCTTTGTTTACAAGCTTGTTTCCTGGAAGAATACCAATGGCAATTAAAAGAGAGAAATACTAAAATTATTCACTTTCATCAGTGAAACGACAGTGTGTAATTGCAGCTGTGCCAGAAACAAGGAATAGGGTTGTTTACCATCTAAATATGATCATGAGGTATACAATCCAAAATTAAATTTACTTTTGCAAGCCACAGATTAATCCTTAAACACAGCACAGTATTTTAAATAATAGCTCTCACTTATTAGCATACCTCCTGTTTAAAGAGATAGATTTTACAGATGGAAAGACAAATTATTGTAAATCAAAAGTGAAGTACATATATTCACAATATAAAAAAATCTATCCACTGCTAACACCATGATATTTCCAGGGTCCTGTGGAACGATGACCTTTCCTCAGAATTCTTCCCTTCTGGTTGTCACATTTCAAGAAAGTCCTGTGTCCATAACTCTTTACAATACTATTTGCAGGAGATTTTGGAGGGAGGAAACCCCCTATCCTTATATTTATTGTCCACCTCTCCCTTCTGTTCCCACAATGCCTGTACTTGATTTCCTTTTGTTATCTTTTAGCTTTAGCATTTTATACCCTTCATCACTTAACAAAATACACCCAAGACAAAAACACTTGGAAATAGCCTGAAATTCTGAAAAGTAAGAGTTAACATACACTCTAACATTAGTTTTTCACATTTCTTGTAAGAAAGGTGGAGTAAGAAGAGAGAAGAAATAAAGTTAGATAATACTGAACTTTATACGTTTACCTCAGACGGATTTCCTGTTCTCCCTTCACAGCAAAATGCAAAGCTCTATTTACTGAAACAGCTAAATGTACCTGAAAGAAGGGACTTCCCCAGCCCTAGTCTAAGAAACTCCTGTAAATGTTCAAAACTGAAGTATTACTACAAAAGTAACAAATGTAGGCTGCAGATTATTTTGTGCTATAACAAACTTAGATTGCTTCCTTAAAACTGGGAAGATTTTGATTTTTAGAACAGCTACACATTTAAATTTTACTTAACTATATACCATTAAACATTATAGTGTTTAAAACAGAAGGGTTAAATCCCAGGTGACTCTGAGCTAAGGTGAACTACTCCAGCAAAAGCAGCAACTAGATCTAGACAATTATATTTTTCAGGCCTTTATTTCTTCTGCAGTAGATCTATTACCAGGTTTATAAAATCAACATAGTATGAAAGTACGTGAAATATCAGATCGGCTGCTCAAAGTAGCATTTATATTCTAAATGCCTGGCATAACAGTACTTAGAAACAATAAATATGAAATCAAGCTATCATTGCAAGTTATCATAGCAAAGTTAGAAATTCCACTTTACACACTTAACAGGTACAGTAATTTGACGACTGTAAGGCGCACCCTCCTTTTGACTAAAATTTTGCTCGAAACCCAGAAATGTGCCTTATGATCCGGTGCACCTTATATATGGACAAAGTTTGGAAATTTGCCAACCCAGAAGTGCGAGCCGTGAGAGCTGGTGGCCGTGGTAGCCTCCGCGAGAGCCCCGGCAACCAGGAGTGCCAGGGCCCTTGGCACGGGGAGGGCACCTGGGGCTGCGTTTAAAGAATATGCCCACCCGTGAAAAATGTTTGCAAATTGAGCACCTGCCAGTAAACCCTGTGACTGGGAGATTCCGTTACTAGTTCATTACTTTGTTGCACGCGGATCCTTGCTGCAAAAAAAAAAAGTATGCCTTATAGTCTGGTGCGCCTTCTATATAGACAAAGTTTGGAAATTTGCCGACAACCCGTTAGTGCGCCTTACAGTCATGAAATTACTGTACTCTTCTGAAATCACAGAAGTAGTGATCCCACTTTTATATCCAACACAGCACCTGAGCTTGGATCATGCATCACAAAGCTCAGAAATACACAAAGGGGAAAGACTCCAAAACCAATCCTTGTACATCAGGAACTTCTTGTAAGTGGGGAAAACTCAGACAGATTCTACCATAGAAAGCCTTGGGGTTAGGGCAGAACCACAAGGCTGATAAAAAAGTCAGTGAGCAAAAAGCATGGGAATAAAGTAGAGACCTTGTTAGGATGGATTCCCAAATCCTGCTTTTTAGCAGTAAATAACATGAAGTAAGGCCCAGAATGCTTCCCTCTTAAACCCCCTTAAAGCTGTAGTTTGTTCTCAATATTCAGAGAGTTACCTGAATTTGTAAGTATCTGCTGAACTGGAGTAACACCAGCGGGGAGAGCCAATGTAGCTGCAGTGGCTGCAGCACTCTGAAATACAAGAAACGCTTTTTAACCACAAACATAATATTGACAGTATTTCATCTCACAAAATGCTGCGTGAACACACCTAACTTTTTATTGCTGTTTATAGTGTTGCACACAAGTTCCTGCAGCTATTAAAATGCAGGCATTTCAACTGTACATTATACTACATATAAAGTATTTTATTTTTCCTCTTTCATAGTAAGAAGACTGAAGCACAGTCACTAAATATCACATCCTAACACAACTCCATGTGGTTTCTTGGTTTATCTGCAACCTCAGTAGACAAACCTCCGCCTTCTCTGCTGATCTACCAATACAGCACAACGCTGCATTGCTCATCTGGCAACTTTCCTTACACTTTTACAAAGCAGCTGAGGCTATGGGCCTGCAAATCTGAAGAAACATAAGGTACTGAAGCAATGGTTACGTTCGCTTCTCTTGTTTTCATAAGGCATAGTAATCAGGTTTGCACTCTTCTTCATTCTGCAAGTGATTTTCATGCCAAGTCCCACATCATACAGCTCCTTCTGAGTGAATCTACACATGCTATGTACTGGCTGATCACACAATGACTGATTTTTTTTCTCTCAAGACTGCTGGTTCAAAGAAAAGCTATCAATGAGTAATGATTTGAACCCGCAAGGAAACTGAATTCCAACACATTTTTATGTGAGGTCCAAACACAAAAATCTGTACTAAGTTCTTAACTTGCAGAGGATGATGGACTTCTCTAGAGGCCTCTCCATTTCAAAGGTCCAACTTCAGTTGCCTACAGAAAAGTCTCCCTTCCCCTACTATAAGGGAACTGTGGCCAATTATTCTTCATTACTGAAAGGATTTAAACTTCATTACTGGGTAGCATGCATATTTCCTGTTTAGAAGAGACAGGATCTCCCCATACTGTCTAGCCAATAGTAGCTACATCTGCCAAGATTAGAAATCACCACACAAAACTAAAACTTGCTTGTATGCATTCTCGCATCCCAGACAAAGGCAGGTGAATCAACTATCATTACTCTCTGCCTTCCAAAATACTCAAAGTCTGTCAGATCCACTCTTTTATATCAATGTAAATGCTTTTAATAAATACAAACAGTATTTCCAAATTGACTGTAACCCTTTGCTGAACAGTAGTTCTCTGTGGTATATAAAGCATCAATATTTTGACAGCAGGAGTTTAAAGTGCCTGGCATACTCATTTTTTTCCTATACCCTGTGATAACTGAGAGGACAAAACACATTTAACTGTTGTACTTGTAAAGTCAAAAATCCCATGGAAACGGTTGTCAAACATAAGAAAAGGGTGAATGTTTATGTGCTCTTGGCTTGTGGGGAAATCATGCTGTTCAAGTAACAAAGTTCAGGCTCTTCTCTGTAGCAAGATCTGCAGGTAATGGAAAAGTAAAAGCTAAGACAAGGGTGTCCCAGTTTCAAACCATGTTGCTTCATAAAGATGCTTTGTGAGCTTTCATCATAGAAGTGGCAAGAATGTAATGAATTCTGGTCATAATACACATATTAAACTTACATTTGGGGTGTCTTTAAAGTTTTGCAAACAACTTACTTTTCTTTAAATTAAGACAGGGCCTTTAAGCAAGGTAAGATAAGCAATATTAACCTCCAGAGATACAGAATGGAAGAAAACTGGAAATTACCAGTTCTGTATGTTGTTATACAATGAGTGAACCAAATTAATGTGACCAGCAAAGATCTGAAATGCTTAATCACCTTTCATTCAACATACACTTAAGTTTCAGCATATTTATTGATTTTTCCTGCATCTAGTAAATACATTATGCTTGCATCAGTTAACAGTGGTGTATTGGTATATGAGCGTATCATCATGGAGTCATACCAGCTGTATTCCAATTTCTGACTTTAAAAGAGTTTTGGTTAAACATATTTAAGCAGAGATGAAGTAAATCCTAGATTTGTTAGCTGAAGTTAAAGACTACTGTTCCTAGACTGTAAGTGCAGCAGCAAAACTCAGAAAGGTGGCAGATAGGTTTATCACTGTATCCTAAATTATTTTTAAGCATCTGATGACTAATAGAAATTTGTATGTACTATTTAATCAAAACAATTTACATAATGACAGTGTAAGCCTGTATAAACTCCTCTTACCATGCCTGATGCATTCATATGTGGTATCAGCTTGGAATCTGGCACAATAACCTGCTGCTGAGGTGCTAGAAACAAAAACACCAGTATTTAATCAAAAATACACAATCTGCCCAAATAACATCCAAGCCAGAGTAACTTAGAAAGAATATCACCCAAATGTCAGCTGAGCTTCATCACAAAAACAAATACAAAGCAGTCTCTGGTCTATGTAAGTTTTACTCTCAAGACAATATTCAACAGCAGCTCTGAAGGGTGATACAACTACTTTGTTTTTACACATCTTATTTCAAGGGCTTCAGTTACCTATTCTGAATCCATGTAAAGCAAGACTGAAAACGTATTTCTAAAATTAAAGGAATTAGTGAGATGCTGATAAAATTTACGATGCCCAATATCAGAGCTCTTCAAAAACTCTCTTAAAACAAACTTAAGCAAGGAGTATTTATTCCAAGATGAAGAGTAACGGGATGCTGCAGTTAGCCTGAGTTATACACAGTCAGCATAGCTGTAAAGCTCATGATCTTCACTGTCTTTCTAATGCAGCAGATGAAATGTGATAAACCATCTCTCCCACACAACAAAGCAGTTTTGGTGAGCTAAAGGAAAGAGACAGCTAAACTATACCTGTTGATCATATGAAAGTGCATATGTCCAAGTCTAGAGAATAAGCAGATTGCCACTGCTATTATCAGTGACAGTAAACTTGAAAGTGACAGAGCAATTTGAATTAATTTATCATTGACAAACCATTCTCCACCTAATACTTTAAACAAATGACACTCAAGAACATTAGGAATAAAGAATTTCTGGAAAAGATTCTGGGGTAGGAAGCCTCACAACCTGTATAGAGATCTGAGGGCATCTTGAAATTTCAGGGAAATTAAGGAGGGCAGATTTCCTTAATCTTGTGAACCGGTGCCAGGATCACAGAAAGGAGAGCAGGAATCACCATGGTGATCATCCTGATCCCTCCCTGGGACTGCACTAGATCACGCGAGGAACCACTATACCATCTCCACCATGGAATATGGAAGTCAAGTAACTCAAACTGCATCTGTGTGACGGAAGTGCCTTGATATCCTAATTTCATTTCGTCTCCACGCTGTCATTTAATTGTAAGCCGCAACACTAAGCAACAATAAATCATGTTACCACGGGCAGGATCTTGCCTAGGCAGGAGCACAGGGAACAACCTCCATGTTGCAGGGCAGGGAATGCGGGCCAGCGGAGCGGCAGCTGCTCCGCCAAGGGGCCGCCCCTGCCGAGACCCCAAGCCTTTGCAGCCGCCCTGTTTGTTGAGAGGCTTTCATCTCAAAATTAATTCTACCCCAACATACACAACTCACTTATGTCTAGCCAAAATAAAAAGTACTATAGGAATAAAACAAGCAATCAACACCTATCTTTCCCTCCCTGTCAAAAAAGTGCCCCAAAGCAACCACAAAAAAATCCCAAAACGACACCATGCAAAAACTAGTCACATTAGCTCTAGATTGTGTTGAATATATGGTGGTTGGGTTTTGGCTGGTTTTGGGGGGAGACAGCATACCTATCTTTTGTGTCCATGATAACATAGGGTTTCGGATCCCTGAAATCTGACAAGAAGACTGAAGTCTGTGACTATCACAGGTAAGTATTTTGCATCACAAATTTAATACACTGAACATTCAATCAAGCCTTTCATAGGTAAACACAGATATGTTTACTCAGCATACATGCAATAAAATCCAGTATTTATCTCCATTTTAAAATAAAATAATTGCTGAAAAAAATTTCATTGAATTATTTATGAATACACAAGACAGTTATTACAACAAATACTGTTATGCCTAGCTAAAATATACCTTGGTACATCCACATCTACACAGAGTACAATCTTTTAAGCCCCAAAAAAACCTATACAGACTATAATACAAGTTTTCTTCATGTCCTAGAATTGAGTTATGCTAACAAATAGTTGTTTTTTGAAATAATCTGCTCCTAATGACATTACCACCTCACCTAAACTGTCAACTGCTTATGCATATTGGCTTGAACCCAGAGCTGCTAATGGAATTTTGAAAGCTGTGCATTCTGAAAGCATGTTATGCTATAGGAGACGAAGAGCTCAGCTTTTTTCAAGATCTTCAAAAGAATATGACTTAAAAACCAAATCACTTTTCACCAAGACAGCTTTCTTGGCCCACTGAATAGAGGCCAAGTAGAAAGACAAGAAGTTAACCATCAGACAAGCATCCTGCTCTAGATTTAGAATATGCTAAGGAGCTGGACTAACTTCAGAGCGTTTTGCCAGAGTGTTGAGAGATTAAGTCTGACCTTGCTGAGATGCTGGAATAAGGACCTGTTGTGGCTGAGACTGCTGCTGCACAGTCTGCTGCGGCTGAGGTGTGTGATGGTGGTGGTGATGATGCTGCTGTTGCTGCTGCTGCTGTTGCTGTTGTTGCACTTGCAATAAAAGCTGCTCTTCTGAATGGAAGCCATCTACAGCCTTAGACTGCATCAGCTTGTTCTCCCACAGCTAATTTGGAAAAGGAAAGAAAAATATCTGTGTATAACTTTTACTCTGTAGGATATGCAACAATATCATGACAGTACTCCAAAACCAAGTTTTGCTGTTTATTTTGTGCAAAAAGCCTTCAGGCAGATATAGACAAAAGGTAACTCCAAGGAGTTAAGAAAAGGAATTAAATATCCCTCGTCAGTCCAAGATTAAGCTTTAACATTCTTTCTTCCAAGTGCAGAGGATTCACAACAACCCTAACAGAAGCATGAATTGAGGTAAACCGGTAACTTTAAATAAGGCTTCAAGTTTTCCATTTCGCTATATTCTTTCTTTCTTACCTCTTTAATCACAAAAATAATTCTTTATTACAGCTTTCCTCAAGGCATTTCTTCTTGGAACTCCTCAATAAAAGTCACTTAAAGACTACTGCTGCCTACAACAGAAGCCACCAGTATTTCTAAGATTATGCCTCTCCACAATAATTGATACAGTTTCTACCACACTACCAAATTCAGCTTCTCCAGCGCTATGGTTCTTTATGTCAGCTGACATGTCTCCAAACGACAGACATGGATCAAAAAAAGCAGCTCTTGTAAAAAGAACAATATGAGTATTTTGTAAGACATCAAAGTCTAAAAAGACTACAGGCACTCAAGACTCTTGATTTCAGAATTTGCAAGGGCTCCCTTCCTCTTCAATACTTCATTTTCCTTCTTCTCTTTCCTTATTAATTTTTTCTGACATAAGTTGCAGAACACATCTGTGACACAAATACCAAAGCACCTTTTTTACAGAGCTCACTGCATTTCCACCACGACTGGTCATGGGAAAAGTCTTCACCCGTTTCTGTCTAGTCAAATTCAAAATTTGTTTCCCACTTTTCAATACTTAAAAAACATCGTGAATGTGGGACACCATGTTCACCAAAGAAAATGAGACAAAAAGTCACATACTTTCCTGGTTTCCTTTCTTTGTGCTGTTTTGTTTTGCCTTCCTCACACCGGCTTTTAGCCTTCCCCTTCAAAAGGCTTTTTTTACTCCTGAAGATTTTGGAGAAAGCTATAGGAGACCCACTAGAGCTCACCTTAGCATCCTGCTTTTATTCTGGACCTTTAGTTCAAACCCACTCCATGTAAAACAATTCTGAATCAGAGCTTCAGGCAAGTGCAATGCATACAATGTGATGTATTAGGTACCAACCCCCTGAATGACAATACTTTTGTAAACAACAAACCACACATGCAAAAATCTGACAATAGATCCAACAATGCAACTCTTCTTCAGAAAGATAAGAACATCAAGCAGTGCAGGCATTTTACTTTTCCTGCAGAGAAACACTTGGAACTGTCTCTAAAATAAACATACTTTTCCCTTTTTTAAAGATGCAGTGTTTCAGGGATCAAAGTAACACTGCATTCAGATGACTAATGCCAGATTAGGGAAAATAACAGGGTGAGTAGATCTGTCTATACAACAGTGCAATTCAAATGATATGTGGTTACAGATATGCAGATTACAGTGCTTAATTAACTAAAAATTAGTATTTCTACAGTGAGCAACAGTAGCCAGATTTGGAAACTAACTGCTTTATTGGTCTATCAAAAATAACTCTTAAGTTTAACTTACTGTTCTGAGTTCCAGGAGAACTTGTTCATCCACTCCTTCATCCAGAAAAACTTCTCTGACATCATTAATGACATCTTCAATTACAGACCTGTACAATTTAGGCTTTAAAGAAACCAGTAACTAGTCAGCACCATTTTGAAAAAAGTCTGTCACTTTAACATTAAAATAATATTTCCCCCCACAAAAAACAGCATTTCAGAATACACCACATGTTTCCAAGTGACTAAAATATCCAGGAAGGTATAAATCAGGAAGAACAGGTCAAACAAGGTGAAAAGGGAAGGAACTGCTCATGATATTCTGTACTATAACTATGACACCAGTTATCAAGCCACAAAGAGTGTAATTTAAAACAGAGAAAAGGAGATTGTTTTCCATTCAGTCAATTTGTTTTCTGCTTGCAAATGTAGATCCTAAAAACACAAAAATGCTTGGATCTGGGCAAAATGCATTAAAGAGCATTCAAAGTTCCAAAGTATATTAAAGCAAGAAACTTGTTACTGCCTGCTAGTTCAACAGGCACCTAGTATGGCTCAGAATGATCTTGAGCTGAAAAACATTGAAGGGTCAAAAAATGGGAAGGATTCATGTGACTATCCTGTTCCACTTTATGTATTTATTTTTAGAAACTCCTTAAGACAGGATATTAGATTAGACAGACTTCTGTTTTCAATCACTACTTATGCTTTTACAGTTCAAATTTTTCATGGGGAAATACTAAAATTATTTTATTATTACACTGCTTTCACACCTAAACTATCAAAGAAAGCAAATTGTCAGTTCACTTTAGGTTGCCAAAAGAGGTTCTGGAGCCTCCAGACACCTGAAAGCCATCCAGACATCATCCTGGGCTCTAGCTGGCCCTGCTTGTGCAAGGGGGTTGCAAGAAGACCTCTAAAGGTCCCTTACAACTTCAACCATTTTGAGAATTTTAAAATTAAGGAACAATTTAAAATAGAGAATGCAAACACTTAACATGATCAATTAAAGCACAAAGTTTAATTCATAGAATCACCTGAGATCTGTACTATGCACATAGTACCTTTTAAATACTACAGTTCAGACTTCTCTTTTTGTATGCATGAACCTCAGTGGGATTTTGGCTAGGCTTAAATATCTGTGCCATCTAATAGCAAGCTGCCAATTGTGGCTGATCAATCTTAAAGCCTGTGAACCACATATACTTCACTGCCCAAAGCTGCTCATTGGGCTACAAGTACATCAATTTTAAACTTATCAGAAAGTAGCCACAACTTTCTTTAAACTGTCATTCTCCCCAGCCTCGCTGCCTAACTCCCTTAAGCAATAAATCCTGAACGATGGAACACACATCAGATACTCTGTACATATGCAAAACAATGATCCTGTATCGGTGCAGTGGGTTTAGCACTCCAGGAAGGCTCAACACACACAGAGGAAATCTGCACCAAATACAAGCAGATAGTCCAGAGGTGCGAGAGCCACACAAATTTACTTAATGCACTGAAGGACAGATATTTTCTTAGTGCATTCCAGAAGTGAATTTATTGCAGACATGCTAAGAATTGTATTTGAAGTGTTATGGAATTGTTATGCCTAAATTATGGAATAATGTAGGGAGACTAGTAGCCCACAATTTATTAATCTGGGGAAAATCTGAGTGGTAAATAAGCACAAAAAAAAAAAAAAAAGCTGAGTATCTTTGCTTTTAGATGTAGGGGGGAAAAAATAGGAAAATAAAACTTAGGAAAGTGCATAAAGATTACAAGGGAATAAAACAACATATTTGGAACCTGGAAATAAGCAGTCTGATGGCTGCTTAGTGCATTATCACCTTACTGTTTAAAGAAGCTCTGCACTGGGGCATGCTCAAGATATTTTTTTTACAACCCTTGCTCCAGCCCCTTCCCCTCAAAAAGAAAATGAAGTGCAAAAATAAACCAAAATATCCCAACAAAACCCAACATACCACTATGTCATTGATCACATTTTAGCTCTAAAACATGCTCCTGCAAATCAAGTAGCTGAGATGTTATCATTCATCCTTTAGCTACTGGTCTTTAAAAAAAAAAAATAACCCAAAAAACCAAAAAAACCAACCAACCAAAAAAAAAAAAAACACTAAACTTTTCTGGCTTCAAGTAACAGAGTAAGTTTGCCATCTTTGACAACCACATTTACTTATGTCCACAACTTAACTTCTCCAAAAGAAACAAAACATACCATAGTGTGTGCTTTCTTATCCAGGTTTGAAATACTGCATTAACTGAGCTTATAAACATTGAAACAGACTTTCAAAGCCAGACTTCTCTTGAGTGCTAGTATTTTAAGTCTGTGTATTAACTCAGAAATACCAAGCACCATTAACAGGATTATTTTTCCACTTAATTCATAACAGATACAAAAAGACATTCTACTTAATAACATTAAGTCCTATTATTTCTATGATTTAAAAAATTGCATTCATCTTTTACAACTCAACTAGCACAGAAATACTACTTAACCTATTCTATATATTGTTCCTTATTACATTAAAAGCATCTGCTACTTAATGCCAAAACCACATTCTGCAAATAAACATGCTTAACCTCAAGCATGTAAGTTACTTTATTTAAATCAAGAAAACTACTACCTGTATGCCTCAAATTACAATCAAAATTCCTGCAGGATAGAGGGTACATTTTCTCCTTTAATCTTCCTTTCTTTAAATTACCTATTAGGTCTACTTTTCTAATAAAACAGATTTTACACAAACAGGCCTGAATAATTTCCACCAGTCGCTACTTCCTCCTATCTCCACAGTCATGTTTTCAGCCAAGTCTTATTCACAACTCCTTCTGAGTCTATAAAGGCCTACAAGAAAGATACCAATATTCAGATACAACAGACTCCACAGCCCAACAGTCTGCTTGGGAATTTCCTTTTTTCCCTAAGTAGGTAAGATAAAAACCAAAATGAAGTAGTTACTGGTTTCTAGTGTCCAGCATTAGCTTAGCAAGACCTCAGAAAGAGGTTAAGAGCACAGATGCTCACCCTGTCATCGCTGACACAGGATACTTCTGCATTACTTCCAACTGCCTAAGCAAGCAGGTAAGTCCCCCAGACAGGACAACGCTGCAGGGGTGGAGTGAGCTGAGTGTGGCTTAACCAGCCCACCAGCAGCCTGTATACTCATGTATCCCTCTGCATGAGCCTCACTGCGCACTGCATCTCAAAATGGGTCAGAATTTTCAGATGCTGTTCTAATCACATAGTAATATACATTACACACTCACAGTTCTGTGCTTAGGAGGAAGAAGAGAGAACAAAACATTTGCATGCTTACAATGAAACAGTCTCTGATTTTACCGATACACATCTATGTAATATTCAGAAATACCCCATCCAGTTGAAATTCTCTTTTGTATACTCCTACTGAACATTCAGCCTAGGTGGAACATCTCTCGCACTGGGGGCAGCAATGCCTTCAAGAGACATTCACAGTGGAATTCTGAAAAGAATTCTAAAGAAAGAATTTCTAAAAGAAAGCACACTCTACTATTTTCAGCATACACAAAGTGTTAGCTTTAAGCATTATTCATATGATGCTGAAGTTGTTTATATAAGCCATCTAAGACTCTGGAGTCAAATGACAAAATTATTTGCATATATTGCTTACTCAAAAAATAAACACCATAATACAATTACTGAATAAGCCTAAAGATGGCACAGTAGGTGTGCTTTCCAGTAAGTTTCTGCATTCAGTCAGAGAAAGCAATGAGAACAAATGGAAACTTTAAAGATTGCTATTAAAATAATTGTGCTTTCATCTGGTTTCTATTAAAGTGCCTCCCTCATAAAGAGTACATTGCTGTAAATGTCAAGCTCTTTTAAAAGCAAAATACTCAAATCGCTCTTCAATAAACACTATTCCAAGCACTTACTACAGATTAAAGACAACAATTAAAATTCCTGATTTATTACATATAACCACAAACACACAGAATAGATTTGGAAGCTACTATTTCCCCCTCTAGGACATAAGGGAATGATTTTATTTTACTTTCTTTGAAAAGAAAACTCGAATATGGTGACACTGCTATACACACACTCCAAATCCAGGAGCAACCAGCAAGCTATTTTAAGAAATGCCACATGCCTTTGGGGGCTTATACTTCCTACATTCCTTGCGCTTCAAGGGTACAAAAACTGCAATCCTCTGTAATTATAATCACAACACCTGGGATTTCAGCAATTTGTGCTTCCAATAACCAACATGTTATGGAGAGACAGACCACAGCATGCTTTGTACACTTGACAACAGTTTTTTCCTGGTTGCTTCTGCAGCTTTACCTGAAACACTGCTAATCTTTCTCCCAATTGTGCAGCTGGCCACATGCAGCTAGCAGAGCACACTGTAAAGGTAACTACTTCTGGTCACAATTACCTCAAAGATGTGCATAAATAACTAACATATATAACTTATATAGTAAGCATTACAATTTGAGTATAACGCTGCTGTGGACTTTCACAAATAAATTACCTTTATCACCCATAAAATCTTATACTATATATAACTGTTAACATCTAACATTTGTCCTTCATTACAGAGAACAGATCTCTAGCAATTCAGATATGATCAGAGATGTTGACGTGATGTCATTGAAACATCAGGCTCCAAGTTCAGCTTCTTACTAAAGTCACGTGGTTGCAGCATTTCAAAACGTTCCTACTCATGTTTGGTAATCCTCGGGTAAGCAATGTATTTTTTGCTACTGAATGAGATTCAATTGATAAAATTGTAAGATTTTACTACTTAATTGAAAACTAAGCTAAAGCATACCTATCTGAAGCAGGCTTATTTTAATCTTGGCTTTTACTATTCCAAACATTGACACCTTTCAAAAAAACTTCCAGTACAGAAACAGCAAAAGAAAACAAGCCTTAGTAAATTGTTGAGGCAAAAATATTTATAAGTCCTCTGGACAGCAACATATGTATTTTTTGCTATTCAGTACTACCTCAGTCAATAAACAGAAGCAAAATCTCTAATTTACTACACAGAAATAAAACCTTTTCTTACAATAAAAACACAAATCAAGAAGTTTAATTATAAAAGGACAACTAAGATTCAAATCACACACATTCAATACACATCCTACTGAGTAACACTCCTCTGTGTAACAGCTGACTACGCTCCTAAAATTTTCTGATACAGAAGCTGACAAAACATCAAATCAAAGATGTTTCCTTGCAATTGCATTAACCTAACCCACAAGCAGGTCTCTTAACATTTCAGATTAGTAAAAGAAAACTAACATGCTTCACATTTTCTTTTGCATATTCTGTAGTACACTAAATACTATAATGGAACTAAGTAGTGAAAGTTCCAAAACCACTGGTCTACCTGGACTGCAATAAAATAATTGCACACTTTGGGCACCACAAACACAGATAAACCACTGAGTAGCATCTGCAGCCCACGACCTATACATAAAACTGGAATATTCAACTTCACTTTTGGGGAGACAGCTGTAGTCAGACGTTGGCAAAGCGCCATAAAATAAATACCACAACTCTCCTTGATACACTGGGTAAGAACCATTTAAACATTCCTTTCCCCCACACAGCAGAAAAGCTACTTTAAAGACTTTACAGGAGCACGGGAACGTGTGCGAGCTATACGCCAAGGACAAAAAACCCAAACCCTAATCAAACAAAAAACCCCACCGCAAAAGCCAAAACCAACCAAGCAAAATACATTTAAAAAAAAAAATTAAAGAAAAAAAGGAAACGGCAAAATAGATTCAAATGCAGGAACAGATGAAAACTGTCTTTGTGCGATGCGTAGAAGCAGAGGGAAGCCCATTTACACGGGCTAAGCGACACCCTGGCCCCCGCAAAGCACCACCGCTCTGCAGCACGGTGGCGACGGCTCGGGCGGCGTGGAGGGAACAGAAAGCGATGGGCAAGGCCGCTCGGGTTCCGAGGGACAAGCCGCCCGCCTCCCAGCCTCCGCCGCGGACGCATGCACCTCCCAGCCCGCGCTCCGCGGCTCGCTCCCTATTTAAAGGCTGATGTGGTGTTTAAATGGAGAGGCGGTGACGTGGGGCTGGAAAGCACCTTCCCATCCTAGCAGAGTCTATATTAGAGAGCGGCAATAGCGCTATATAAACAGGGCAGCCACAGGGAGGAGGAACACAAGGAGCGGGGAGGCAGAAAGGCAGGGGGAAGCCATGATGGATCTGAGAGCCACAAACAAGGGGGCCGAGCCCGCCGCCGGGACGCCGGGTTTGTCTCCTCCAGCGCTTCGGGGCGGGGGTCGCGGCCGGGGGCGCGCCGGGGAGCGGAGCGGCGGCCGGGGGGCTCGGTGGCAGCGCAGATTTGTGTGACTGCTTGTTGCAAACCTCTGTGAGTACAAGTGCAGCAGCGAGCCACCCGCCAAGGTGCAGAAAGCACGAGAAGGGAACGGGAGAGAGGTTTGGGGAGGTTTTTTTGTCTTTTTTTTTTTTTTTCTCTCTTTTTAAAATAAATACTGCCTCGCTCGCCAGAGTTGAGGGCTTTGGCTCGGTTTAGCCGATCCGGCCGGACTGGGATAAGTGCTTTTCAACCATCGTCTCCTTCTTACAAAGCAACATAAAATGGCTCCAGCGGAGCCTAGGCGGGCTTCCCCGACACCGCAAAACCGAAACCTGGCTCGGGCGCCCCTTCCCCTCATCTCGGGGCGGGCGTTAGCGCCCGCGCTCCTCCAGCTCTCGCCCCTTCCCCGGGCGCCTCCCGCCGGCGGCGGCGGCGCCCCCCGCCCGACGGCCCTTCCTTCCCTTCCCCGCCGGACCCCCGGCCTCCCCGCGGGGCCGCCCCCGGGCCGCCGCCCCGCGCCCCCACCGCTCCGCTCCCGCCGCCTCTCCCCGCCGCCGGGCGCCACAAGTTGGCTACCGCCTCGGGGGCGAGGCTGCCCCGCGCCCCCCGCCGCCCCTGCCCGCCGGGGGGCCGGGACCGCCCGAGGCGGGCGGCGGGAGGCAAGGGAGTGCGGGGGAGGGGGCGGCGGGCCCCGCCGGCCACCTCCGCCCGCGCTGCCCCCGGGGCCCCCCTCGTCCCCCGACCCGGTCCTTACCACGGGGTTTGTGTTAGTCGAGCTCGCCATGTCCGAGCCCCCCGGGACGCCCCCAACCGCGGGGGGGAGTCGCCCCTAAAACAATAAACCTGCCCGGCTGCGTCCCCCCAGCGCCCGCGCGTTCCGCCCCGGCTCACGGGCGGCCCCGCGGCCTGTGCCGGGCTCGCTCGCGGCCCCGGGGCTGCAGCCGCCGCGCTGCCGCCTCGCCCCTTTATATAGCGCGAGTCGAGCGCTGCGCGAGCGGCCGGCGAGCGGGGGATGCGGGCGGGGGGGCGCAAGCAACGCGAGACTGCCGCGAGACCGCGCCGGGCCTTGAGGCGTCACGTGAGCCGCCCCGCCCTCGCCGCCATGACACTTACCGAGGCGGAAGTGGCTGCGCACGGCGGCGCGGCCTGGCCCTATCGAGGCGGAAGTGGCTGCGTCTCTCTCCGGAGCGCCGTTCCCGCCTGGCTGGTGGCGTCGCGAGGCGCGCGCGGCAGGCGGCGGCCGGGATCGGGCGTTCCGTGGTCGCGCACGGGACAGAATAACGGAATCGTTTAGTTCGGAAAAGATCCAAAGTGAAACCACGGAGCCCAACCAATGACCGAACACCGCCGTGTCAGCTAGACCGGGCACTAAGTGTCACGTCGAGTTTTTCGTTAAACACCTCCACGGATGTTGACTCCGCCATTTCTCTGGGAAGGCCATTCCAATGTCTAATCACCTTTTATGTGAAGGAATTCACCCTAATGGCCAACCTCCAGCTCCCCTGTCGTCCCGTCCTGTTATTGGTCGCCTGGCAGAAGAGACCAGTCCCCACTTTCTTTCAAGTGGCTGTAGAGAGCAAAAAGCTGAGCCTCCTTTGCTCCAGGCTAAACAACCTCAGCTGCTCCTTATCAGAGTTGTGCTTCAGACCTTTCACCAGCTCTGTTCCCTTTCTCTGGACATGCTTCAGCACCTCAATGTCCCTCAACTGAGAGGCCCTGAATTGAACGCAGGATTCAAGGTGCAGCCTCACCAGTGTCAAACAGAGGGAGAAAATTGATGCCCCGGTCCTGCTGGCCACAGTATTGCTGATACAGGCCAAGGCGGCATCAGCCTTTTTGGTCGCCTGGGCACACACTGACATGTTCAACTGCTGTTGACTAGGGCTGGGCTATGGCAGCTACGCCAGGGCAAAATGCTGGGAGGAGGGCTGGCAGCCCTCACAGAGGAGGTGGCTCAGGCCCTGCTGTCCATGCTGCTGCAGAAATCAACACGCCTCCCCTCAGTCCCTGAGAGGTTGCTCCAAGGAAATTAAAAACCACAAGTAATCACAAGGCAGAAATGGCTCTTCCAGGCCCACAAGAAAGGAGGTTATGAGCCCTGCTCAGCACTGTGAGCGCTGCTGCCTTCCTGTACAAGCAGTAGATTAAAGGTTGCCCTAGGTGCCACTGCAGGCAGTGTGCCACCACCTGGGCTGGTAGCTGAGGCTGGAGCTGGCCAGGAAGATGGAAGCAGCACAACCTGAGAATTTACAGATGTCCTTCCTCAGGGTCTCATCAAGGCCCACAGGTAATCTGCAGCATTGCTGCTTTTAACAGTTCTTCACTGAGTCGGTGGCAACAGGATCTCCTGTCTGTGCAAATGGTTGTCAAAGCTCTGCCAGCTGGCTTAACTTCCATTTGTCCTACTTTATTGTCTTCCATTCCCTCTTCATCCACTTTCTCTATGGTAACCTATGAGAGGCATGTAATGTGGGAAAATCTTCTCAACTCTGGGTATTGTTCCATCACTGTTAACCATTCCTGCCTTTGCTCAGTCCTTAGCACAACTTCTGAACTCCACTCATCCCTTAGATCTCCACCAATAACACCTGTGTGAAGTCCACTCAAGCATAAATTAAAAATAACATTGAATTCTGACTTGGCATGCACAAGGCATAGTAGGTTACATCTCTTCAACAATTGTGGTGGTATAAACTACATTTGTTATGTAACCTTCAGCCTGAAGTCATCTCTATTAACCAGCCCTAGTAATAAGTTCAGGAGCTCCTGTCTGGTATCTTTGGATGGGGAGGAGTTTGTTAGTGTGTATAGTGGGTAGAGGAGGCCTTCCCCTCTGGGTCCTCAAAATCTTTTATTTCTACAGTAACACACACTACCTTCCCTGCTGTAGTGCAGACTTGGTACAAGGACATGACTGATTGGTTTAGAGTGAGCCTGCTAGCTAAGTCAGTATTTGCTGTGCACATTGCTGGAGCCCTGGCCAAAAAAAATAGCATCGTTTATTTACAAAGTTCGACCATTCTCACCTGTCCAACCTCACCTTTTTGCTGGAGTTTTCCACCTGCATAGCACAGCCAACAGGACTGAAGAGGATTTGCCCACTGAGAAGCCCTAATTCGTGGTCTGATGAATGAATTACAGGGATTGATTGAGATGCGGGTGTTACTTGACTTCAGATGCCTCTGACAGGAAAGTAGTTTGTTTGTACTTCACTGTGAAACAAAACTGCCAAAATGACTCACAGGTTACCAGGTTGCCATTCATACCCCTTTTCTTTTCTGAACAAGGCATTGCATGGCTACAGTTTCCTACCCTGAAACCCCTTCCCAGTTTTTCAGAGTGGCTTACTAAATAGATAAAAAATGTAACATACGAGCATGTTAGCAGAACTACCTCAGTCTGGTGTCATGCTCCTTTACATATTTCATCAGACTGCCTTCCCAGAAGGCAAGACCTATGTGCACAGCCCTCTCACAGTTTCTCAGGCTCTAATATCCAGTTGCAGCGCAGCACTGTGAACCCCTGAGTGCCTCTGAAGAATATTGCTGAACAAAATCAAGCCCTCATGAGAAATGCCCCATTGAATCAGACTAATGGTCCATTTAATTCATGGCAATTCAGCTGCTGCTTGGGGAGTCAAGCAAATTGGCCACTTCCTGAAGTCTGTTCACCCTGGCTGCCTGCTGTATGGATGTTAAGGGATTCTACTTCATTTAGCATTTTGTTAGACTGGAATAACATACATGCTTGTGTACAGTGCAAGAGCAACACTAATAGTCTGGGGAAGCATCAGAAGACATAAGCTGAGTAACAGCATTGCTTTTATAGTTATCTGTATTTATCTGCCAGCATTCTCTTTTTTTTTGCTGCACAAGCATGAATCTTCCTAAGTTTGTGTATTACCCTGTCTGTCATCTTTCTCCCTGAGGTTTCTACCACTGACAACTCAGGGTGGCTTCACCAGATTTAGCAATAATGTCATCTGTATGTTGGGTGGGCACATCTGTTTTAGCTATTGGCCTGTCTGGACTTGAGCCCCATAGTGAAAGTGGACATTACATCGAGAGCAAAGATGATGGCATTTGGGTAAACTTTCTCCTTCAATGCAAAAATCATGCCAAATGTGAGATAGTGTGGGGGGAAAAAAATTTGTGCACAAGAACAAAAGCTGATCCTTGGTGTGTTAGAGAAGGAAATAATATAAAGAAGTTCCCACTCAATCCTAGACACATATCATATTTCTTTCTTTACCAAATGTTTGACATAAAGACAAACCATATTTTACAGCAAACATTTTGCACTCAGAGACGCACAGTTTACATTGAGCACCCTGGATGATTCCAGGCCTGCTCAGAAGCATCCCTTGCTTCTCCTCAGCAGGACAAATTACTTACCACTGCAACAGTGGCTAAATTAATACAAAGGGTCTAGGATACGGGGACATCTGTAGTTCATCTTCTTTGTAGTCCATCATGGAACTTGTTAAGAGGGAGCTGCAGGCAGTGGGGAAGAAAGAAATAAATTTTCTTCAGTATGATTTTTGGGTTGACCATCCTTCCATTTTAGTACCTTGGCAGGTACTAAGGGGTTGTTCTACATGGCAGATCTTTCAAGAAGACATTTGCAGAGGGATAACTGATGTATAAGTATTTGCTGGTGGGGGAGGGATTGGACACTCTAGAATGTAGAAAGTCAAAGATGCAAAGTGTCTGTGATTGCCACAGAGAACCATCAGCTAGTAACTGAGCTGGAAGAAAGAACTCATTTTTTCTCATTTTTCTTTGAAATCATGTCTGATCATACAGTGAAGAATAGAGTACTTAATATGAGGTGTTGCTGACATCAGTGGTTTTAATTTCCTTCCTAGTTCTTGAAACAAAATAAAACCTGTTTTGTTGATGACTTGTGATTATGTCTACTAGTTCCACTTCCCTCAGGGGTGTGGTCGAGCAAGGAAAACAAAAATTAGTCGTAACTGTCTTACAGGATGACAGAATGATGCTCACCGTCAGCACACCTTCCAGAGTTGTCATCATTGTCTTGTCCACATTACAAATCTGCTCTTGTATTGCTGAAGTCTCCTGCTTCAGGCTTGAAGACAACATACACTTTTCACCTAGTATATTTATTACACTCTTTACTTAAAAACAAGCTAAGCCATTGAACACTTTTCAGAAGGCTTTGGCAACACATGGGTATTATTAGTCAAAAAGTAATCTCTGAAATGGCATGTTTCCAGAAGAGTGAGATACACATTTAAACTTCAAATTGCAAATGCATGTGTTAAAGGATGAAACAGGAACATACACTAAGAACTGAGGCAGTCTAAAAAATGTTCTTAAGGGAAAATACTTCTTGAAGTTATGTTCACACCTTGTGAGATTAGAGCTTATTTTCTCCTCTAAGTCTCTCTCACTACTTCCATTCACTGTACCAAAGAGAGAATATAACCTTAAATAAAATGGGAGAAATTTTGTTTGTTTCTGAGGGGTGGCTGTTTTTGTTCTTTTTGTTTCTTTGGGGTTTTTAAGTGTCCATACAGAGCTGAATACAAAAATAAGTGGTCCAAGCCACAATCCAAAATGTTGAGCACAGGCAGAATTTAAAAGCAGACGTATCATAATGAAGCTTTTCTGGATTGAACAAGTCCTCAAGAGTCAGACGGGAGGCTTACACATAACAAAACTTACATGATATGACTTTCAGACAGTGTTCAGGTATTGAATAAAAATTCCCTAATTAAACGGTATAAAATATATATATTAATTGACATTCTCCTAACATCCTGCTCACCATGATCTAGTAGCTGGAAGCCAAAACCAATAAACACATCCCTTTTGCCTTCAGCAACAGGTTTTCCAAAAAGATTTTTTTAGCAAGGCAGAAATGGAACAAAATAGTTCACATCACCTTTACTGCAAGGCCCCTCTATTCTTCTAGTGGGACTATCTCATATCTAGAATTTGAAGCAAAGAAATATGCTTTACCAAAGCACACTACAGTAGTTTTAAGGGTCTAGAATATGTACAATTCAACAGCACTTCTCACAGCCCACAGAGAATTAAACCTTCTCATCCTATAGCAATGTATTTTGCATTTTATGATCTTGGAGAGAACAGACAATGTTTCAGTGAAGTCTCATCTTTGAAGTGCTAGAGCAGGCTAGGCCTTCAAGAAAGCTGGAAAAAGTCCCTAAAATTCTGAAGGTTAGAGCTTCTCTGAAAGGGTGTGAGGTAAAGGAGTGCCTCTGAGTTACACATTAAGGTTTTATTTCATTATTAGATTTGTCTCTACAGGCCTGCTCTACTCTTACCAAGTACTTACTGAAGCAAAGTAGAAAATACAGATTATTTTTCTTTAATATAGACTGTTCACTGTCAGAATACATACGGTTTTTTGAAAACAACTTATATATACACCCCTTTCTCATTAGGACATTAACTGGACAATAAAATTATGCACTTAGGTATCCATCCAGTCAGAGCCACATAGCTACCAACTTAAGAAAGCAATCTTCCCTGTCCCAAGCAAAATACCCAAGTTGCAACTTCACAGAAGACTACGTGAGCAGATGACCAGCTACTGTTCTTTACTGTTGCTCTTGTCCCCATCTGTTTTCAGCAGATCTCTCACCTCTTCAGAGACTGAAGAATAGCACCACGAAAGCCAGGGAATCAGTCAGAGATTTTCTTCTAAAGCTGCCACTAACAGCTGCTTGACCCTCTCCTGTCCATGCCAGGCTTTATCTTCTAGCAGTATCATAGTTCCCTATCTGACTTATACACAAACTCCATGTCAGCTTTTGCAGAAACGCTTCCTTTTCTAGGACCACTCGTGCCTCCTCTGCTTAGGAAATTGCCTTTCCTAAAGGAATCATTTCACACTTGTGCACCGTGGTCTTTTATAACAGCTGTTTCTAGTGTATTATCAGCTACAGCTGGAGGAGACAAGTAGGTCTTTTCCAGGCTCTTGCCATATTCTGCATTTATTTTACTCCTTAGCAGAGGCTTTTGCCATTGTGGATTTTGTGGACCAGAGACAGTGGGGGTTTTTTTCATGTTTCTGGTTGACAAAACTACACTTCATTTGTAAAGCCAATACTTAATTGAGACACTGACTCAGTTTTTCTCACGACCCCCAAGTATTCAGTGATAATGAGGATTTCAAGCATTAGTACTTCCTTCCCATACCACTGTGTGCTTGTTCTGTTTCTGTGCCACCAAGCTCTGCTTTTGCCAGTTCCTTGCTGTGCCTTCTTTTTTTTTCCCTTTCCTCTCCTGTGCTGGCTAATTTTTAACCTGGATCAGTTTCCTGATCTGGTTCATAGGGCAGCTCTACAAAAGATGTGTTAATGCAACTGAAAGAGCTGACAGGAGTAGAAATAAGTGACCAGAGGAGGAAATGCTTCAAAACAACATTGTTGCCAAATGCTTTGTCATGTAGAAAAGTCTCCAGGCTTCCTTTTATTGAAGAAGAATTGGCCATTACTAAAATGCACACCCTGCTTGCTGTAATCAAAATCTCATGCTTGTAGCAGGAAGATTACTGGTCTTAGAGCATAGACCAACCCTTCATTTTTTTCACGTGTGCATTTGACATAATGTTGAAGTCTCCACAAACTGGATGATTCATAATATGAATACAGAGTACCAATGCTTAAACAGCTAAAAAAGTCCCTAAAATTCTGAAGGTTAGAGCTTCTCTGAAAGGGTGTGAAGTAAAGTAGTACCTCTGAGTTACACATTCTGCGTTAGTACTGAAGTGCTTTTGAAGTAGTAACATTATTCACTCAGACTGTAAATGTTATGAATCACAGCTACTCTGCTGTGATGATGTTTCAGCAACAGCCAAAATATTGCTGGCTCTGATCTGTGACACCAAACAACTAAGAAATCAGATAAAAAAAGCCAGACTTAAAATACCAATTAGTGTCTTCATATGCAATGTCCTACTTTACTGATCCACAGCAGAGCTGATAAATGTTTTTACTGACTATTGCCATATATTCCAGCCATCGGCTGTGATGTGCAAAGGTCCACAGCAGAACTGAGTTAACTTTAGCACGGTAATTCCTGATATATACAAGCATCAGAGGATGAAATAGCCATAGAGAAAAATTTGCAGAGTGACCTATATAGTGTGCTGTTGGAAGCTTTACCTACCTCAGGCTCCGTGTGGTGAGCTAAGGTGGAGTAATTCACCCGGGGTACACCAGAATACAGATACACAGTGTGTAACTATGGCATAGTCCTAATCTGTGTGAGTGATAACTCTGAATACTTTGGGAGAGAGAGTGTGTGTGTGTAGCCTCAGCTTCTCTGGCACAGCTGGCAGAGTCGGAGACAGAACATGGCCTGCTGCCACCAAGCAGAGATGTGCTGTGATGTATTTTATTCAGTGTTTTTTCCTCCAGACACATGTTCACATATTTTTAGCTATCTGCTAAAAATGCTTTTGTTCAAGGCAAGTTTGTTCCCCTTCAGATGCTCACTGCCTCTCACTTAATACTTCTCTTCCTTTGTGCCCAGGTGAGTGGCCTTGCAATCCACACCGGCTTCTGGGTTGCTGAGAAATTCACAGAGCTGATTTAAGGGCAAGGAGTCTACAGCTTTTCATGGGATAAAGATAGGTGTGTCTTACACTTCGCAGCCTATGTCCCCTCTGGAGCCCAGCATGAGAAGCATCAAGGCATTAGACAGACAAGCAGAATATTTTTTATTTTTTTTTCCCCCTTGATGAGTCCTAGGGTTGTTTTTCACATGATTGAGTGGAATTTGCAGAAAACAATTCCAGTTCAGTTTTGGCTGAATTTAGTCTTCCCAGCGAGGAACAGTGAACATAAACTCAGCTGGAATCAACCTATGGCTTATGGGTAGTTAATGTGGAGTTCTCATTCTGAGGCAAATTATCTAACTGCAAAGCTGCACTAGTGTGAGAACTGCTGGGCAGCTGGAGTCTCTGGCTTTAAGAAAAAGGATAACAGCAGGAATGAGCTAGCCCAGTACATCCTGGAGTGGAGCTATAGGACCCAAAGCATTTATTGTCATTCCTAACCTGTGACCCATTTCCAGAGCTCCTCTCTGCTCCAGTCTTCATGGTAATTGATATATAACCTGGGAGTCTTTGGCATACCAAGATTTTGACAGCTGCCAACACGTTAAAAATTGGGAAGCTGCACTTACAGACTGGAACTCACATTTTCCCTCAGCTGCTTCCTACTCTCTGCCTTGCTGCTTTGGATGAAAGAGAGTTTTTTCATCTTAAGCGTCATCTTCCTCTATAGATCTTCCTAGATTTGCAGTATGGCCTACTGGCACAAGGGATGGTTTTTCCTAAGAAGTTCTAGCTGTTACTACAGCCAGCCTCTGGTAGTCTGTACTTTAAGCTCAGCTGGGCTCAGCTGCCATGAATGTTTTCACTGTCAAGGAGGTGTTGATGGGTATCATCTAATGTGAAGTGAATGAGAGTACTTTCAAAGCCAAAATGATAAGGTCTCTATCCACATCAGTTACATAAATATATGAGTGGTCAAAGCAAGTACCTTGCCCTGCTGCCAAAGCCAGATGAAGTTGGGGATGAAGCTGGAGGATGCAACCAAGTGATGCAGAACTAGAAAGACACTTTGTTTTAGACCTGACAAAGCAAGATGACCAGCAGTAGTGTTTGAACTGTGCAGCTTATTCTCTTTACATTACTGTAGACTTCTGCTGCATTTGTTCATGTCTCTCCTGCCCACTTTCTAGCTATGGCTTTCAAGATAAAACTCACATCTCTTTCTGAATGGTGTGTCAGGCTATAAAGTGCTATATTGATATCAGTGTAAATTGCAAAAGAGTGAAGGGCACAGAGCAGGCACACTCAAGGTCAGTCACCCTGCAAATGCTATAAGTCTGCTAAGGACTTTGAAGGGAGAAGATATTCTGGTTTGGGGAAGCAATGAAGGGACATTATATCTGCATTCAGCTGGGGCTCTACCATTCCAAAGCAGACATTTAATGCTGTCTTGGTTTTCCTATCCTCTTAGAAGTATAGTCCTTTATTTAACTCTTCAGATAGCTTGATTTCTTAACGTTTGAAAAGAACTACCTAATATTTAAATGGAAGGTGATAGGAAAGAAAAAAGTGATATCGTAAAATATATAGGCCATGGGTTTTTTCATGACTTGAAAATATCATGTCCCCTGAAGTATATCTTAGTAGCTCCTAGGTGGACCTCCTACATGTGGCTGACTTGAATCCAAAAATTCTGACCCAATTACAAAACGTAACCACCCTGAATTACAACTGATTTTATAAAAAAATGTTCAATTATTCCCACATGAATGTGAAAAAGAATCTCTCTCTTAGGTAGACTATTTTATTTGTTTGTATAGGAGAATCCAGACATAACGGGGTTTCAGTAAACTTAAGGAGGAGACATATCAGGAAGGCAACTATAGGAAACTCTGATCATGGCTGCACTGTGAATGTTTCTCTTCCAAGCTGAAAGTAAAAGAGGAAGCCACAAGAGGGAGGCAGAACTCCTATGGCAGTATAGTAACCCCAGCAAAAAACATATCAGAGATACACACTTTCAAATTTTCTTTGAGCTAAAACTGTCCAGTAGCCCTTGCGTTGAAAATAATGATAGTTGGCTGTAACTCCTATGAATGCATGGTAAATACTAAATGGTTAATGTAAGCTGAAAATTAGTAACTAATACATCATTTTCTTAAACCCAAAATTTAGGTAAGAAACTACCTCAGGAGAGATTGAAACTGATTGTGATGTGCTTTTTTGTAGATGGGAAGGAAAACTGCCCCCATTATTCAAAAGCATATAGTTGTGTTTGTGCCAGGCTCTAAGAAAGATAGGTTTGTTTCTGGAAGAATAGATTTTATAACAATTTGCTTCTTCGAAAATACATCATAAGGATGTATTTAAACAGTTCAATTTCCACAGCACAACAGATAAGGAATAGCCTAAAATGGTGCTATTATTTATCATATTTAGTACTTTCACTGGGCAACAGGCCTTCTAGATTCAGTGACCTCAAAAGAGAAAGCAACTTGGATGGAGGGAGAGGGTAGGTCTGGTGTCTAATTCCTGCTCCAAGGACTGTTTCCATAATATACTCAACAGAATTTCATAAACTGCAGTCAAGGATTGACAAACCTGATCAGTACTGTAAACCCTCAAAGTCTTCAATCCTTCTTTTCAGTCTTTAATTGTCTCCATCTCCAACAAGGAGCCTCAGACAAGTAGGAGAAAGGATCCCAAACCCCTTCACTTCCCAGCCATGCAGTGTTCTGACAGGTGCAGAGCTTTATAGTACACAGTGCTCATTGTGAGCACAGCAGCAGGTTGGAATTATCAGGACAGGGAGAGTAGGGGAATACCTGGCTTGAAAACCCAAGCTGAACTTAGCTGTATAAGAACTGTGGTGGTTTGGGTCACATACAGGAACAGTTGGTGTTTGCAGACATCTTTCATGCAAATTTAAGAGAGCTTCTGGGAATTTTGGTACTTAGAGAATGAGGGAGCAGCTGCATGGGGGTGCCCAGACAGGATTAGTGGGGTTGGCTGCCTGGACTTGGACTGAGCCACAGTGGCTTACCTTGGGGCAGTGGGGAGTGTCTGTCTCTTTTAAGAGTGTCCAGAAAATAAAAAAGGTCAAACTGTTTTGTTGAATAGCTCTTTCTATCAATGCATAATTTTTTATATCCTTGCATGCCTATACGACACACACAAATGCTTTTTACAGACAATAGTTAAACATTATCCTATTACAGCATTTTTTGTTGGAGGTATTTGAAGTGCATTATGGCTGCAAATTTAAACTGAATATGTTCATAACTGTGCAGACAGATAAGGACTACTTGGATGAAAAGGCTAGTCAAGAGCACTGAAAAATTAATTTGTCCATTGTCCTTTTCTCAGCTAAACATGGAGTCAGCTGAGGTAGTCAATTCTTACACCGTATTTTGAGATCCAACTGATTCACAGCAGACCAAATTCTGCATGGGATTCTGCACAGTCTTGAAAACCAGTGAGACTTGTGATTCATTAAGGCTGCTTGGTGCGGCAGGTCAATAGTCCAGGCAAGAACCTGGCAGTGACCACTAGAGAGCAACAGTCCCTTCGCTTCTGAGAACCCATGGAGTGTGAACACGCAGCTAAGTGCCTTGTTGTTGCAATCTGTGGTTCACTTCTCCAGGTAGACCCATACCATGGACCCCAACTTACCAAGCAGAAATGCCAGTCAGCTCACAATTTCATCATGCTGCGTCTGCTGGCCGTAAACAATTTGACAATGTCGTTCACATCCAGATCTAATTCTATTTGTTCAAAAGCCTTCCAGTTTTTCACAATATTCACGTTACAGTAATTTCTCACCTATAAGGCACACTGGCGTATAAGGCACACTTTAAAAAAAAAACAAACGGGTATCTGTGTGCAACAAAGTAACGAATTAGTAACAGAATACTGTCAGGTGCTCAATTTGCAAACAGTTTTCACACATCAGCGTAGCCTTTAAAAGCAGCCCCAGGTGCCCTCCCCGTGCTGGGGGCCTGGCACTACTGCCCCGCACCACCGCTGCCGTGGCTGCCCGCACAGTGGCGGGGGCTGACCGCGG
>VRYO01001269.1:5058431-5091210 GCA_009812075.1 Sialia sialis | reverse complement strand
AAATTACTGTACTTTGTTTCAGGATGGATTTGTTCAAATGTTGGATCATCTTCCATATTATGTTAGTACTACTCCAAACTGTTATGTGGCTCAAGTTCTAGGCCTGCTCCATTTCCTTTGCAGTCTACTGTTCCATCTGCATGATCAAAGTAATCTCTTTTCCGTGTGCAGTCCCATTACTTCTAATTTATGTTGTCCCTCATTCAGACCATTTCCTTTCCTCTTCTGAATTCGAGAACCTCTGATTTATCAGAATATACAGCATGTACAAGTTCGATTTCATAGTGAAACTGTGGATATGCTGTTTCATCTTAACATTTATTTAAATTTTCACATGGTTTAAACAAAACATGACATCCCATTTCAACTGATATAAAGAAAAAAAATAAACCACTTCTACGAAGTTTGCCAGTGTCTAGACTTACTTATTTTTACAAAATAAGAAGGTAGGAACATGTTACAAAATAATAATTAAACCAATCAATGTCAATAGTGCAAAGAATGAATTGCAAGGATGAAAGAGAGAGAGAGAGGGAGGGAGGGCAGGACGGATGGGAGGATGGATGGCTGAATGTGTGAGGGGTGGCTGGCTGACTGAACAAAACAGAAACATTAGGAACAGCTGTGCGTGTTATCACACAAAATTTTGTACCTTAGACAAGTAATGATGTCGATTTAACTTCAGTGGCAGAAGAGGGTAAGTACTTAATCCATAAGTGATTCTGTGTGCTGCAAATTCTGGTGCTGGTCAGTTCTAGAGATTAATACAGCTATGCACACAAACTGCTAAGAGCCACTGAAAGAAATTTTTCACCATCTGGAACACAGGTGACCTATCAAGGACTTGATGAGTGTCAAAGAGGGCCAAAGAAATTACTGAAAATTTTATGCAAGTAAAAGAGCGAGCACCTCCAGGCTGAACTTGATACACCTTTTCCACTTGCTTTCAAGCTTTTTTGTGTGCAGTTGCTTTCTATCCTGGGAGGTGACTGTTCAAGAGGGAGTTTTAGCAGCTACTAAATAACATGGACATGTGTTAGACATCCTATCAAGTAATTGTCAGCCAGCAACCCACCAGAGAAGGAAAATTATTTCTGCAGCTTTTATAATGATACTTCTGTATCTAACGCCTTCATAGGATGACTAAATTTAAACCTAAATAAAGAACAAAAATAACATCAGTCAATTTTAGTATTTCTCAGCTGAATTCGTCCATTTTCCTTTTCTAGTGAAGTGTTGATAGTTAATAAATGTAAGAGACATTAATGAAAATAAGCTCAGATGCCTGGAGATATTGCTCATCTTTACTCCTTGTGATCAAAGACACTTAATGTTTCTAGGCAAAATTCCATACAATACCTCAAGTCTTACCACAGTACAAATATTAAAACCATAATGAGAAATAGAAAGGGACTGAAAGTGAGAAATGCTTCAGGGAGTAAATGTTTGCTTACCTTGAAGGCACATTTCCTGCATGGACTGTTTGAGTACTACAAAGCTTTCAAATATACCAAAGGACAGTGACTGCATCTTTCTCAAAAGAAGGAGTAATCTGAAACTAGTCAGAGAGATTTTTCCACATGATTAAAAATTAAAAAGAAATAAAAAATCACCCCCACTACAGGCACTGCTTGTATCTAAATAATTTCTGCTACTTTCAAACTCACAAGCTTCTCAGATGTTTTCCCTTCACTCCAAACAACAGTCTATTCAAATTACTACTATACTCACATGGGTGAAGAGTATATGTACATAAAGTACATATGTGACAGTGTGTAACACTGAAAAATTGGCAATAAAAAACAGTGGAGACCTCAGTAAGGGCACTTAGGATTCCAGTGTTCAAATTCTCAATGATCATAATGGTGCTGGACTGAAAAAAGAATTTAGTTGAGACACCTGCTTGACACCAACAATAGACTTTCTTAAGATTTTGGTTATTAGCAGTTTTTGAAAATTCAAACTACTTACTACAGTCCTTAGGAAATAAAATCTTTTGAAATTCTGGCTGAGGTATTCATCCTAAATTCTTAAAAATTTAGTGGCAGGTACCTCAAAAAACACTCTCCAGAGATGAAACTGGATTAAAATAGCTTTCATATAAACCAGAACACTTTTCCAGTTTAGCCTGAAGAAATTAATGATGACTGGAAGAAGTACTTCTGTGTACAACTACACAAGAAAGGTAAGAGTCAGTTTTTTCATTCATTGATTCTAAATTAAAAAAAAAAATCAGCAATGAAGTGGTAAAGAAATTAAATAAATCCATAATAAATCCATACAGCTCCAATATGTTTATCTTTCAGTTACTGGAACACAGAATGTTCTGTGGCACAAGTATGATTGATAGAAGCTGGATAGTTTAACAATTCAACAGCAATGGAAAATTATATTCCTTTTATTTTCTCCCCTCTTGAGGAGTACAACATAACTTTGCTAATTTGTATTATTTGTATTTCCATAAGCTGAGGGGCAATAGGCAAAAAAATCAGACACTGAGCTTGCAGATCAGAGTAGAAATTCTCTATTTCTTTCACAAAACATTCTCACATTTTCTCAGTAGCTGCTCAGCACTGCTTCAGCTTGTTGTTTGGTTTTTTAAAATTTCTTAATGGTGGGTTTCAGAAACTGTACATTAGGAGCTGCAGTGAAGAGGAGGAAGACCACCCAGAAATTCTTTGCCTTTGAACAGGAGTGAATTTTGTAGAGAAGTTGCCATGCAACTCATACCAGCCAGTCTGTGCCAGAGCTGAGAATCAGTCACAAATTCAGCCGTGTGCTCCCAGGTATTTCACAACCTATACAAATTATCATTAATAATATCAGAAATTTTAATTCATTGATCTCAAAATTCTTCATAAAAGTTAATAGCATTCTTCCCTTTACAGAGAGTTGTTGCAAATGCTTAGTATTACCTGGTGTGGTCCAAGGAGCATCCTGGGCCCAGAAGAGCTACCTGAAGTGGAGTGTTAAAGGCTTGTTAGAAAGTCCTAGAAGGACTGAGACTTTACATATTTACAGTGGTGCACCTGTGTAAGTATGTGCCACTAGGATGATGCAGGTTTGAAATGTAGGTGCATACAAAAAAGGCATTTATAAGTTCCCTACAATTTATTTTAAATTCTACCACTACCAGTGTCAGGCTCAATGAAATTAATTTTATCATTTATTTGGGATTTTAACATTGTAGTAATTTTTATAGGAGTCACAGGGTAAATCAAGAGTGTATTAATTTTTTATATTAAATGTAAAATGAAATAAATTTATAAAAAAGCTTTCCTTTTAATTCATTATGATTTTAAATTACATTGCCAAAGTTTTCCAAATGTGTATTTTATAGTCAGTAGTAACCTTTCAAAAGATAAATGATTTAATAAATTACTTACTTTACATTTAACGTTACGAGACAAAATATTACACAAGCCATAGAAACAACTAAAAATGAGTACTTTTAACACTGTTTTCTCTGAAAATATGTGTAAATGAGTGATTTATGTCTTCTGCACTTTTATTTAGGAAGAGTTTTAAGACTTGCTATTACTTCCAGCTAAATGGGATAAAAGTGGGGATAGAAGTTTGTTAATTTTTGGAAAGAGATTTTGGGGCCTAGTTAATGGGAATATTATAAAGATATAAGTTACTTATATTCTATGTTCAAGATAGAACATGAAACCAATATTGTGCTGGACAGACTTCCAAGGATTTTCAGGAAAATAAACAACATTGTCTATTAAAGTAATTGTGTTCTGACGTTTTCAATAACCATCATTTTACCCATCCAAGAAAACATTCAAAAAAACCCCAAACCCAAAACTAAACCCCAGTGTTTTTCCCTTAAATATCTTTCTAGGCAGGAATGATCTAATCTCAGCAAAGTCTCTCTGGTATCTCCACTATTGTAATACACGTTCCCTATTGCTAGCAGCCATGATCATGTTCAGTCAAGATACCAGAACAGCTCAGACTACAAAGTAAAAATTATACGAAATTGCAGAGGCTTTCTTGTAACTTGTGCAAACCCCGTGAAAACGTGCACAGGGACGTGTTGTCATTCGAGGGATGGGACAGGAAGGGCTGAACAGAGGAACAGCTCTCTGATCAGCTGTCCTGTCTGTAGTTCATCTACTTAAACACAGATTCCATTCTCTTTGTTTGAGGTGCAGAGTGTGTTGATTCTCCAGAATAATGCTCAGGGGTTTCACTCTGTGGACCATTTCAGAAAGGAGATTTTATATAATTTTTTTACTTGATCCTCCCTGAATTTTGTTTGGCAGTTCAGAAGGATGCAATTCAGTCAATGGCCAAACCAAATGGCATTGAAACAAAATGCTTGATGAGGCAGGGCAAGACTGTGAGATAAAGGCTGTTTTCTGGTGTGGCTGCAATGGTTGCCAGACCATACTTGAGTGCAGAACCTAAATGATGAAAAGGCAGAAAAGGCAGGCTTGACTGTACAACTGTACTTATACTGTTCCAGCAAAAGCCTGTGGATCCCCTCCAAACAGCCCACTGACCACATTCTTCTCATAGCATGGATGATTACAAAGAAAAAAATTATACTCTTCAGAGCATTATTTTAACTGTACTAGTCCCAATTTTTTAAAAATATAAATACCCGACCCCCACAAGTCCTTTCTTCCAGGTCTGTTAATTTGACCCCCACTTGGGACTTGTAGACTGATCTTCCTTTACTGTGTAGCACATTCATTGACACTGGCAGTACTTTCTCCCTTCAGATCCTCATTCAAGCTTTTTTTCTGCTCTATTTCAACCTGGTAGAAGAAAAAGAGGAAAAAAATTTGTAATGAGAAAGGAAAACAAAATATTCACAAATCTTCCTCAGTAGTGGTTCTTGTGCTCAGGTGAAGAAGCTCTTGGTGAACTGAAATGGTTGTGAGGAGAAATAGACTGAGGATTAGGGAAAATTGGATTTTATTTACTATAAGCTAAGCAATTCTGCAATTCAGCAGTGTCATGAAATAATTTCTAGACAAGATAATGTCATGCAGAGAACTCACATGATTTTATATTCATTACCTTTCCCAGTTGTACCCTGAATACAAACCCAGAACCAAATCTGCAGATAATAGGTGGCTTCCTACATGACAGCAGAAAACCAGCCTTAATTACCAATTCTGTGAAGACTGATGTATAAAGCAAAGAGATCTTTTTAATGATTTTGATTTTGAAAGTACCCATAAGGAGCATCAAATCCAACTCCCTGCTTTGTGAAGCAGTGCCTAAAACTACCCCAAATATCAGCACGCTCCCTGCGGTCCTCATGCTCAGAGGTGCTTGGGCCTACAGATACCAATTTGAATTGAGACAGGGACAAGGGGATCTATGTTTGGGTTCTGGACTTCCACATCTCCAAAAACTCAGGAATAATCCAATGTTTTAATTCTTAAAAAGGATACTTAGGAAGATCAAATACCATCTCCAGGGAATTCATGAAACTACTAAAAATATACTTACAATTACCAGTACAAATATTTACCACAAGAGTCTTTTCAGAATCTCTTATCATTGCACTCAAAGAAGGTAGGATGCCAATTTCTGTGCTGAGTATTCAGCTCACATGCAAATTTACTGAGATATTTTGGCAGCAATACACATAGTGAATTTTCCTATCTTCTCCTTCCCTTAGGACAGGCAGAAGGAAGAAATATTTAAGCAGAGAAATAATGCAATTGTTTTGTCTGCACTAGGACTCTCACAGTAGCACTCCCACGATGAAGAGCAGCAAAACTCCCTGTTCAAACTCTCCATATCAACTAATCCCCAGGAGCTGGCTGTGTGCACACTCTTCCACAGGCAACTGCAAGCAAATTTATTCCATCTTTGCTGAGGGATAATCCAGTGCTTATTTGCCATGAATCAATAGCTGCACATGGCTAGCTACTGCACACAGCCTGGCATGTGCCAAATTCCCACCTCTTTTGTCCATGGTATTTTGTCTGCCCATACTTTTCAAGACAATGAAGCATGCAAAGTAACCATGGTGATTAGCACTGCTAAGTTTTACCTTGTAGCTGTAGTGTGCTGAATAGTTGACCCACTTCCTCACATCAGTCTTGTCCTCCACAGAGATGGAGCGAACAGCGGCTTTGGACGCAGAGGTGGTGGGCATGTCAAATTCCACATCTACATAGCGGACAAAACTGGAAGGCACTTCCCGGTCAGAGCCAAGCTCTAGGTGGCAGAAAAAGCAGTGAGGATGGCCAGAAGCTGGAAAAAGAGAGTAAACAGTCATGGGAGATGTGTCAGATAAATCAAAACACAACACCAGGAGAAAGCAGAGTCATGAAGCTGCAGGAAACTGAGAATCTCCTAAGTTGAACCAGTTCATTGCAAGTGTCTTACCTGCTTCAGTGTGGTTGAATTTACCAAAGGAATGACATGCAAAAAGGATTGCTAATCACTCTAGTTTGCTTTTAGTGGGTATATATATATTTAAGAAGTAAATAAAGAACAGTAGGGTAAAAGTATTTGTCCTCTCGGTTCCCTCAGTATCTGTCACATGCTAAGTACATCATGGCATATCCTACTGAAATATTATGAAATAATAGTAAGGAAAGGAGGAATTTGGAAATATTTGATGTTTATTTGACATTGTTATCCCCCTTTTCAGCAGAAGAAAATTTACTGGATAAGATTAAATAACTTTCCCTTGTTCAAAAAGCAAATTTGTGCAAAGCTTCAGAATAATCATTTATTCCTCACTTGAACCCATGACAAGGTGGCTTGGTCATTAGGGATGGCAAGGAGAGGAGGTAATGTTTAGTTCTGTCAGATGTAAATGACCCTTATTATTTTTTCCTCTTTGTTTTGCTGGACAGCAGTGATGTTTAAAAACTAAAGTGGGGACTTCTACTCAAACTACTTCTCTGACTGCTGCCAACTCTGTAAATTCTTGAGCAAGTACAGTAATTTCACGACTATAAGGTGCACCTTTTTGACTAAAATTTTGATCGAAACCCAGAAGTGCTTCTTATAATCTGATGTGCCTTATAGTTGTGAAATTACTGTAATTTAATGTCTCTGCTCAAGTTCTCCACTTGCAAAATTAAGATGAAGGCCTTCACAGCCACACAGGGCTTTCTAATTGAAAGGATCCTATTATCTATGTGTGAGTAAATGAATGTATAAGTAAATGAATGGAATCCTTGCCTGCCTGTATTATAGGCTTTAGGATTCCTGAATACTTGTTCACTAGGAAAATTCTCCATACAGGTCAGCAAGGTGTACAGAACAGAGACAAGGAAGGAGGAAGGCAGGCAAAAAAAACTGAGTGGGGAAAGCCCAGAAGCTCCCACTGGGAAAAGCAGGAATTCGCCTGCTTAGCCTAAAGTCAGCCTTCTTAAACCGAAGCCTGAAAAGCAAGATGTGGAATTCTGAAGTATGACTTGTCCCAATAGGATGACATTAGGCAGTCTCTAGAGGGCTTCAACATTGCAACATTCCACTTGACCTCTGAAATAGATCTGGGAAAAAACTCTACTCGGTATAAGTCTGGGTAAGAATTTATTCTGGAGTCAGCCTCGTATTTCAAAACAGTCTAGCCAAAGTTCCCTCACTGCTGGAAGGTTTGTAAATTAATGTGTGTGTAGCAAATCCAGTGAGAGGCTGTACAGTTCAGCAGAGACCAGGGACATGCAGCACCATAGCTGGAGCTGTTATGAATGAATGGGTGCAGTATCAGACAGATATAGAAGCTCAAGTTCTGCAAGCATTAAAACACATCTGCTTTTCATCAAGATTAATTTTCCCAAGCAAAGTACTGATTCATTTGCCCTGGTTCTAGAGCAAGCCAGGATCTCTGTTTGACAGCCCTTCTTGGCTTTTCATACGTGGACATGCTTTCTCTGAATCAAAAGCTGTGATGCACAGCAGGCCTTCCTGGTGGTCCCATCCACCACAGGAGAGCAGCAGCCCCAGGAGCTCTCAGGGAGATCATGGTGGCACTGCAGTGCTTTTGCTTCTGGCCAGTTCTTGAGCTTGGCTGTGGTGGGCACGGCCCTGGTGGCAGCACAATTCAGCATCTGCCATGGCGCCCTCGGGTGACATAGCACTGCTCTCTGCTCCTGCATTATGAAGATGCCTTAAATTGGCTCCAAAAATCTGCATTCAGCACTCAGTACTGGCAATCAACCCCCAGTCTCAGGCTCCCCATCCATTCATTTCTCTTTGCTCACACTGCACCACTCTCAGCAGACTCTGCACTGTAATCCTTCCTGCTCATCTGCTTTGTTATGCTTTCCCTCTCTAGTTTGCTGTGGGTTGCCCCCTCCTTCAGACTGGAGAATGCCAGCAGCCCAGGAGTGGCTCTGTGCTCTGGTGCAGGCCATATCCACAGCTGCAGAATGTTCAGCTTGTGCTCAGCTGCTTTTGGGGTGGAGACAGGTGAAGGTATCACTGAGAAGTCTTTAGCTGGGCTTGAGCACACTGCATGCCAAGTGCTTTGGAGAGTTGAGCTTTTACACTTTTCATAATTTCAGTTGGACACTTGGTAGCACCCCACTCCCACCAAATGCATAAAAACTAAGGAAGTTATTAATTTAAACCAGCTCAGTGTGGTAGATAACAAGGCGAACAGATTAAGAAAGCAACTCCTCCACTGAAGCCACTGCAAAATTACCAGTGTTCATTACTGTCCTGAGCATGAGGCTCATGAGGCACCACCTCTACAGACTGTTCAACAGGCTCATTCAGAGCTCTTTCTCTAATGGACAGGTACCCTTCTTAGGAAAATCAGGAAGAATCAAAACACTGCTTTTGTTTTGCACCTCTTATTTCCTTGAGCTACTACCAGTTTGTTCTGGCAATCAAAAATCTGATAATTCGTATATATGCAAGTGTAACTGTGATTGGAGAGGATCTGTTCCAAATGACTCACGACACTCCAAATGTCCCAACATGTTCGGGTTAAAAGATATAATTTACTTCAGAAAGTATTCCAGGCAGCATGCCTGGGATCCATAGCCAAACTAGAGCAAAGTTCAAATTCAGATCCAAGGCTCTGCATAGATGTTACATCCCTGCTTCATAGCAGGAGTGTTTTCCCATGATCAAAGACTATTTGGATGTTTCTCCACTATTCTACTGGTGGATTAAAAAGAAAAAAAGAACACGTGAAGCCCAGCCAGCAGCAACTGGAGCTGTAAATAGCCTGCAAACAGGCTTTCTTCATCAACTCTTTTGTTCATACTAATTTTAAATATGAAATGGGCAATAAAGTTTACCAAGCTGTAAAAATTGACAAATACTTGCTATTTGGATTTCAGCAATGTGCTCAGTAGAATCCAGTCTACATTTTTTTCCTTAGGTCAAATCATAGTCAGAGTATGCACTGTCCTTCATTTGTCACATGCTTTTCAATGTTCAGTCATAACCAGATACTTTGGCTACAAAATAATACAGACAGTGCTGATAAAACTGTCTCCTAGAGTGAGAGTGCAAAGGGCCCCATCCGATTAGAAAGCACAGAAAAAAAGAATTTAGATAAGAGTGCAAAGCTGCTGACATAATTCTTAACACTCTGGGTGCTTAGGATGCTACAACGTGCATTCAAGCAGTGAGCTCAGTAGGGACACGCTGTCCTGTGGATGGCAGGGCTGGGGTCATGCCCCTCACTCTACACAGACACTGCACCAGTCCACATTCAGGGAATGGAGTGAAGCACAGGAGGTCCAGCTGGCTATCTGGAGACCTCTGGAGTTCTGGGATTGTGTTTGCAAGGGACTGTGTGTCAGAGCACACACTGTGGATGAACAAAGAATCTCAAAATGTGTGCCCTCATATGTACCCCTGCGAGCATGTCTGGCAGACAGGCACATGTGCTGGAACACCCATGCAATGCATGTGCTCCAAGTGGTCTGGGCCCGTTTTGTAGTCTCTGGAGGCAGGTGGAGCTGCAGGCTGTGGCCACCTGCAGCACTCCCCTCAGCTCCAATGTGATGCCACTACCCTCTCTCCTGCTCTGGAGCCCAGGCATCAAAGCAATTCTTTAGCAGGCCAGATATTTACAGAAGACCCAGAGTGCTCTTAGAAGTGAGTTACAGGTATCACAGTAAGAGAATATAAAGTGTGAGTCAGTGGAGTAGTTTTATGTTTAGTGCTTGAGAACTGAATCATTTACAACAACTTTGCAAATACATGAAGCTGGGTTATTATATGACTCATGGATAGGGCTGGATACAGCCAAATGTGCACAAGAATGGCAGTTAGATCCCACATGTGTATCACTTGGCCAAAAGCATATGTTGTTCCATCAGGCAAATCTAAGAAGGAATGGGAATAAATGCTTCTGAGTACCACTTATATAACTCTTGGTTTGCCATATACTTTGAGAAAGGAGAACCATGGAATGAAGTACCACCAATAAACAGAAAGAGTCCCTGAAGGGCAAGGTCAGGTTTGAACTACACTTGGCCTGCCCTGTCATCACTTTGGGATTCCCTCCCTCTCACATACCTCATGTGTCTTTGCCAAGACAGTGCTTCCAAGGCTCTTCCTTTCCCTGAAATTACATCTGATCTGACCGGAGGGGTGAGGACACTCTCTTCCTCTCAGGATGTAAACAAATACCAACTGCCCTGCGTTTTGCAAGATGACACTGATGGATAGATGCTCTGTGGCAGGGGTCCAACAGCAGCAACAAATCTGTAATGTATTTCCTTCCCCCTGTCACAGTGTATATATAATAAAGAGTCACAATGGGAAAGAAGGAAACAAGAGGCACAGATCAGAATCTCCCTCAGAGTAGCAAGGAGTAAGGCAGCATCACCTCGCAGGAGGCACTAGAGACAGCGGTTTTGCCTCTTTTCTCCTGGTTTCCTACTGGCATGGTCTGTGATTGCGTTAAAGTCTGAGGGCTTTCATTTCCCCAGCTGTGATGTCTATAAGGTACACTGAGATCTCTGGAGAGAAGATGCCACGGAAGACCCAATTTCACAGCATCTCATCCCTAGAGCTCGTGCAGACAGCATATTGAGAATTTCCTCACAAGCATGTTATTGCTCATAAACAGCCTTGGGTTAACTTTTCATTGTTGTGTCTCTCTCAAGTTTCCAAGCTCTGTCTTCTTACACCTCAGTCTACAGGAAACCTGGAGTCTTCCCTTCTGTCAGTGATATCCCTCCAAATTTGTAACTGGTGGTGTAAACTAGTGTCCTTGGGCTGAAACGTGACCCAAAAGATCAGGACATGTGGATTAATGTTTTGCTGATACTATAAGTCAAAATCAGGAAAAACATATAGAGAGTGCCAAATCTGGTACCACAATGACCTTTCCTTCAGGGAAAACTGAATACAGAAACCCTCCCAGTCACCCAGATGCATTACTACAGCATTAATACTGAAATGTCCATCTCATTTATAAAAAGATATTCTAATCAGAGAGGTCAAGAAGTAGAATTCACTACAAATAAAAACAAACCTGAGTTGTCCAGCTTTGCTGTGCACCATGGATAAGAGGCAGCAAATAGAATGACTGGCAGGAATAGCCAAAGGGAACAGTAGCTTGCCTACATTATTTTAATGTTTAATTATGAACATGTTACTAGAAATACAAACACTTGGGATAGAAATACAAAGTGTGTTTTGTGTTGGTATTCTCTTTTCAGGTTTAAGCTGTAATTTTCTGTCTGCACTGATTAAAGAAACAAAGTCACAAAATGATGTTCGGCAATGTCTATTTTTTTTTTTTCAGATAGTTGAGCAATGTCTTCTGTTCTCTTACAATTCCCATTTCAGATAATCAGAGGCATTAATTGTGGCATATGCATTGAAATGTATAGCACTACCCAGTATGTTTGGCAATGGAAAAGACAGCGCATGTGCTAGAGCACATTTATCTGATTCTGTCATTCAGTCCCATAGCATAGAATCTTGCTTTTGCAAGTATCGTGAAAAAGGCCAGATTCCAATAACACTACTGAGCACACAGACATTTGACATACATAAAACTGTTATAATGAAGAGTTGGACAAATACTTCATGCAACTAACTTAAGTCATTTGGTGTACTACAGAGGGTAATAAATTTATCACCATTTAAACTCATTTCCTATCTTTCAAAACGCAAAGCTTGTTTTAGTTTATTCCTGCAGAGATGGTATGTGTCACTCACCTGAGTTTTTGTCAGGCAGTCGGTTTATCCTCCATACAATGGAATTAAAGGCATGCTCGTATTTGGCAGTTCCCAAAGTTACTCTCATTACTGGCTCAGAACCAGACAGACTGGTTGATCCAAAAGTGGCTCCCTTGTTCACCTTGGCTTTCAAAGATTTCTCCCCCAGGACACTCTCCCTGCGGAAGTTCTTCACCCACTCACTTGGCACGGGGTAGCGGATCATCACGTTTTCACAAGGGACCTGAGTTAAAGGGTCATGATTGGAAGAGAACCCCGTGGACATCATCAGCCAGCTCTGCACCTCCACCTCAGCACCATTGATGCTGGCAGCTGTCCTCAGAGTAAAAGGCAAAGTTTTCTCCGCAAAGACAGTCCTGAATCTCATCAGTTCAAACCGACAGGCATCCAAGGGGTTGAACAGGATAATACGGGAGTTATTAAACACATCCTCATCCACACATGAATGGAACCGGCAGCTGTGTAATTTAATCCACTTAGTGGTAGTAGTGGGCATAATATCCTGCCTTGCAACTATTTCATTCCCTTTAATCAGGATATCATTAAGACCCAGTCTGCATTCTGCCAGACCAGAAAGGAAGCTGAGAACATAGATATGAGTGAGCACACTGTGCTGGAGAATCACACTATCTCCCTTGGCCAAGATCCCATGAAACTCATCCCTGACATCCACAGTGATTTCTTCTTCTTGATAATTCAGTCCCACTGTGCTCAGATCTGTTGATGAAGCTGGCAAGTTCATCAGTGTGTCTTGCACAGCAGTGATGAAGCTAAGGAAGTCTTCATAATCTGTAGTCCCAAGTTTGATAATTTGCTCTCTCTCTGCAGTGTGTGCAATGGCGGGCTTAGGCTGATACTTCTTTTTCTCCTTGTATGTTGTGCGATCCAACCTCACGCTGTGTATCCTTCCATTCTCATCGTAGTTCTGCAGTTTGCGCTCTGAAATCTCATGATTGATTTCGAGTTTGAGCTCCCGAAAAGGCTTCTCTAGTCCCTTCTCATAAAAAAGCTGTATACATCCACTGTTGGTCAGCTTGACGTATATTGGTCCCCAGTGCCTGGATGACATAATGTTCTTCTTCTCTGGGATCCTCAGCATCATTGGCCATCCATCCTTTGGCTGAGCTGGTGACAGGTTAAATAAAGCTGCATCCAGATCATATGGCATCATGGGGTCATCATCAGGCAAGGTAGGACTGCTCACTCGATCTGGGTCTGCAATCTGGAGCTGTTTGAGCTGCTCTACAGCATCCGTGTGGGCTACAGTTTTGTTTGCTTCATGGAAACTGATGGTATCAGGCTCTTGGTGGAGAATAATGAGAGAGTCTCTTTGGCTTTTGCCTGGAGCACTGGAGACAGAAGAGCTTTTGGAACGCCTCTCTCGCTCCTCAAAGAATGAGCTGAATGGATTGATGGGTGAGGGTTGGACATCTCGAAGAGATTCATCCAGAAAGGGATTAGTAGCACTCCATGGTGGTGTTTCAACAGAAGGCAACTTGGTTAAAGAGGAGAGGTCTAGTTTTTGAATTTTGGAGAGGTCTCCCAATGTGCTTTTAGGACGTTCTCTTTTCTTTAAGGATGTAGTGTGATTAAAGTTAACATCTGGAACCTGTGTTTCTGCAGGTGGGGTATCTGTTTTCAAGGGAGAAAGGCTCTGTGGTGAAAAACTGACTTCATTGTCATCAAAAGTCACCCAGCTGGGAAAGCGAACTGTGGTTGGGGTAGACGAATGGCCATTCATGGAGGAGTTGTTCAGCTGCCAGTTGACAGCCTCCATATCTATCTCTTCATCTTCCTGGAGAGACGAGGAATTGTCTTTAAAAAAAGAGGGGAGGGGAGGAAATTTCAGCCAATTATTCTGAAGTTACCTAGTTCTCTCCTCATAAAAACCCCCAGAGTCTGCATGCTCAAGGAAGGCTATTCATATGTTGGGCAAGAATAGTCAAGATAGTCAAATAGATAAGATAGTCAAAAGACTTGGCTAAAATGCTGAGGAGTCTGACAAAAATTAATTAAAAGATACACAGTTGAACACAGAGAAGGAATCCAGAAATAAATATTAAAGGAATGACAGGAATGATTGTACTGATCTCAGCCCAACATAATGACCTAAAGGAGAAACCACGTCACAGTGATTTTAAAACTTCCCTCTCTAAACTTTCAGGATGCATTTTTTCTCTACAGTTATCTTCTGATATTTGCCTGGAATGTTCCCTCACTCTTGTTATTATTTTCTTCCCTTTTCTGTCCTCATACCCTTTGCTCCAGGAAATAATCCAGTAGGAAGAGGAATAAATAGTGAGGAAGAGTGCATGTCCAATCTGTCCCCACATACTTGTCTGTGCATTTGCTGTTACCACAAAAGCACATGGGGTATGGTGATGGAACTGTGAAAGGTGTGATTTTTCAGTATGTGTTCAGTAAAGAGACTCTGTCGTACCCAGTGTGCAAGAGTCTGATAGCCCTTGGGTATCTCTGAAACATCTCTCAGAGAAGCTGTGATCAAGGGATATATGTTAGGTAAGGAAAAACATGTTTTTGATTTGTGTGGTGGAAGCTGTCCTCATCCTCTCTCAGGACAGGGCACCTTTGACTGCTGTTTTCCTAGTCTCAGGCTCTGCCAAGACACTTTTTAAAAAACTGTATCACAGTGCGCTATTTCAGTCCCAGCTCTTCCCCGGATTGTTGTAGCGGCAACAAGTTGTTTTCCAAAATGAGCACAAATTCTCAGTGTTATGAAATTTAATTATTTTCTTCCTATTTTCTTCCTATCGAGCTAATGAATCAGTGCTCCTAAAAATGAGCAGCCAGCATGAAATTATATTCTCTAGCTGCATCATGTTTGTTCTACGTGATGCAGCAGTGCTGGCATCTGTGATTTTTGCTTCTCCCAGACATCCCATATTTTACACAAGGCACTGTCCTTCAGTACAAGTGAGAAGTAAATGTAAAATGTAGCATTGTGGTATAGCTGTACACCTGTGATTTGAGCATAATTTACAATAACAACAACAAACTATTTTAAGTCATTATTTAAATTGCCACCAGCTCCCAAAAGAGATGAGCTTGATTTCCATTCTGCCTCAACCATAACAGACAATTTGAATTTTAATTTCAACTACCATTTTAGAATATGAAATAGGGAATATTCATGCAAGCTGAAGTGCTGCCATGAGCTCATTAAAATGTCCTGGCTAACTTGATATTCTGGCCCTCTCACTTCAGCAATATGTAAGTTTACCCAACCTTCTGATCTAAGGATAAAACACATCAACCAAGTTCTAAGGGTTATTACATTTGAGAATCATACATGAAGGTGATGATATCAATTTGTTTTTCAAGCCACAGTACTACAAAGCAACAACAAGAACAGATAGCTTTTACAGACTACTCATGCATTGCAAAGTGTATTTGAAAAGAAGTGCCATTGTCTCTGTTTCTCAGATTTTCTTCTCTACCCTGCCACCTCACTCCCAGCTTTACACAGTGCCTGTCTGTGGGCCCTGCTACTGGTCACACCACAAGTGCAGTGGTGGATTCTTTATCTGCTATAGTACTGCCACAAGGCTATGAACAGATTATTATCCACAATCACACTCTCAGTGAGAAAGTAATAAAGAACTCATGAAGAATAATCTGACATTGTTCTGAACCTCAGTCCACACCAATATGTCATCTATGCTGACTCACATCTTTTCAGGACTTTTGGTCCAACATGCAGCACCTTGAAGCAGAGGTTTTATAGTATTTCAGGAAAGCACTGCTAGTTTCTTTTAGGGCTTCTAAAATTCCAATGTTTATAAAATCTGGGTTGCTCAAGAGCAGACTACCTCTTCTCTGCCTGCAATTATAATTTCCTTGTGACAAGGAAAGAAGGCTTTGGTTCTTTTTAATGTATCATCTCTCATTTTTCTATTTGGCTAAACCACAACCTCTTGATTACCAACACGCAAAGATTGCAAGAGGGAAGAATTCCTCAGACTTTTGAGTATCTCTGCAAGTTCTGGCATGGAGAAGAGGTGACTGCTCACACAGGCCATGCCCTCTACTCTTGCTACTGAACATAACACATGCAAAAATTTAACAGCAATTTAGTTCTCCAACATGTTCAACTGTTAGTGCAAAAGTTAGGTATTATGGCACAGCTAAGAGACATTTCAAAATCACCACAGACTAAATAAGCAGCAGGAGAAGGTGCAAGATGAAAGACTGAAGTCACAGATCTGATTTCTGCAGTTTCCTCTTATTCATTCTCCTCCCACTTGACTGACTTCTCAGGTCATGCTGAATGGATTCACCCTTAAGTAACTTTTCAATTCATAATACTCTGCCAAATCACATCTCTTTGAACACAACTGTCTAAATTTAGGCCACGTAAATGTGGCCTGCTTAAACCTAGTGTGGTTGTATCCCAAAACCATACTACAGCAGTACTACATGAACTGTTCCCAGCAGTGGCTTAGTGGCTGCTTAAACAGAATGGCTGTTGCTTGATTTACTATTGCAAATTCATCTTAAGTCCTAGAAGAAGTTTAATTGTGAACTTCCAGATCTATTTAAAACACAATGAATTTCATCTAGTTCAACTGATTTATCCCCATGAGTCTCTATAAGAACTGCTATATTTCATTTTAAATGTAAGCCATCATGCAGATACTAAACCGAAGATGAAATGCAAGAAAATAATGACTCAGCCCTCACAGTTAGGCTGCAGCAGCCCTCATACTGCAAGAAAACTGTTGAAAAGGACAGTCCTCTATGTACTATCTTAAAGGATCCTAGAAGTTTTTCTTGACCATTGTTTTTGTTTTCCATTGATGTTTTTCTAACAAGTACCTCTCGACACAGAAGTCTGTGTTTATGGGAAGGAAGGATTACTGTACTTCAGGCACTTGTGCCTACAGTGCTTCATTGCCCTGAATTATCTGCCTGATGTCTCCTCCACTCACCACCCTTGCTGCTTGGAGAAGGAAAAGAGCATCTTCCCAAAAAACAAGACTGAACTAACCATTAAGACCCTGGTTTCACACTACCAGAACAGCAGTAGTTGCAGCTTTAAATCTCATTGCACTATGCAGGAAGCTATCAATTATTTTCCTCTTCTCTGTTTATCTTTATTCAACTGGGGAAACGAATTAATTCAATTAGAGCCCTTTCTTTCTTACTTAAATAAAGAAAATGTTCAAGATAACAACATTAGTTTACAATATTGAACTTTCTTGTGGGATTTAATTTAAAAATACTCAATATTTATATTGTGTTATGTTTATTGAATAGTTAAAATTCTGGTTCATAAAAAAAATTCCATAGCACCAGTGTGTCAGATATGGTATGGAATAACTGAAAAAATATTTCAGCAACTCATCGTCTGTGTACAGTGAACTCCCCTTTCTCTTGTACAGATCTTGGCTGCAATTACAGTTTTATAAAAGTTCCGTATGTGTTCTGCAGTCTGTACTATGCAGTGCCCTAAGAAATCAGAATGTGTCTGGCTAGTCTTAAGACAAAACCAAGCACCTGCAACACATTGCACACAAAACTGATAAATGAAATTTGTGCAGAAGATACCCATATTCAGAAAATGTTCTTTCCAGATAGCCTGTAAGCACTTAGGAATTAGTATACTAATATTCCTAGACAGAATTACAGTCAAAAACAAGCATACAGCCTGTCAAAAAATCATTGCAGCAGAGAGAGATATATAGCTTTGAAGTGTCAGTGCCTGTGTCTCAAATTCATACCAACTTACCATTTGAACAGTAGACTCCAAATCAGATATAGTTCATGCAAGTAATGGACAAGGTTGCTAGTGTCTTGAATAAACTGTTACATCTTTACATCTGGCAGGACTTACATGTTAGAGGCAGTTAATTTTAAAAGGAATAAAATTCTCCTAGTCATAGCTAGAAAACATTACATACTCCAAGTAAAAGCACTGCTCAGCACTGCTCATCACTCAAACATAACTTGCTCTTCTGTTTTTTTTTTTTTCAGTAAAGATGACTACTCTAAAAATAAATCAAAATAAACACTTTTTGTTCTCTTTACATACTTAAAAGAGTTCTTCTCTTGTGTAACACAATGGTAGTGAATGGGTCCCAGAATTATTATAGAAAAAGAGGCCTTTTGATTTAGCCCATTTGAGAGCCACAGATCAGGAAATCTCCTGAAGATCAGTCCATGTGTTTCCATTAGCTGGCCAGAAGGTGGTATATTAACACTGATATAATGGGAAGAAGTGTTCAAGATTTTGAAAAGATTTAGACAAGACTGTTCCTGTTCAAAGAATTCACATGCTACATGTGATATAATACTATTTGTTTATAATTAGAGCCAAGTTGTGAACAGATCTTACCTAAGTGCTGGATAAAAGATTAAAACCTCCTTCTTCTACCTGAGAATTAAACGAACAGGTATATTCATAAAGTAAATGTCTTAGCAAGTAAGCATACCTACATGATTCATCACAAAGTGCCTTCTACCCCTGAAGACATGGCACAGATATGACTGACATATTTTTACCACTATGTCATCTAACTGTGTTTTCCGCAAGGTGTGCTCAGCCCAGAGGTTACTGAGACAGTGACTACACCCTAGGCTTAGTCACTGTTACTGCCACGGGAATACTTACACTCCCAGCTTGGGTAGGCAAGAAAAACCCTGTGTGTGAAGGGACAGAGCAGAGCTGAACCCATTTCAGCAGAGATCAATGAGAGAATGAGAGATTCTCTGCAGAAGAATGAATCATGCTACTTCATCTTTCATCCAAAAGAACAAGGAGCAAACGAGAAGAACGAGACATGCACATTTTTCAAAAGCGGCTCCTTTAAAAGTAGTTTGGCAAAGATAAATGAAGACAGTTTTCCTCAATGTACTTTGGACTTTGCTTCTCTCCACAGATGTCTGCCTCTCTCTCTGATTTTAATCCCCATACATACAACATATCCCTCAACAGTGGAACTGCCACTGAGATGAGACTATTGACCTCATGAAGAAACGAGAGTGAATAAGGAAAGAAAAATGTGTCTCCAAGCCCAGGATGCTTCATGAAGTTGGTATTTGGCAAGCAGAATAAATATGTAGCCAGCCCTACAAATGCAAAGACAATCCCACTCCATCTTGGAGCAGCTGATGCTACCATCCATTGAACAAGCTCTACTTTGCAAAAGGCAATCACATAAATCTCTCATACACAGACAATATGTTACCTCATCATGCCATAACTTTTCAAGCAATATATGATGGACCAGTAACAAAATACAGAGGTTTGCAGACCTTGTTAGTTTGGTCTTGAGTACTTGAGGTAACACCACATGGAACAATTTGCAGTGCCAGACTGCAGGGGGAAATGTGCCAGCTACCAGATCCACTCAGAACCTGGGTCCCGCTGAGCAGCAGCAAAGCAACACACCTATGGTCTCATGCACCGAGTTATGGATTCAAATGGCTGCTGCAGTACTGCATAGATGTGTGGTCTGGCCCTGCTGAATAAATGCCCACAGCCACAGGAAAAGCCAAGGCAGGAGAGCATCATGTGTTAAGTGGCTGAAACACTCTGGGACTGCTATGCCAGTCCATCAGCTCAGACACTGTACTGGTAGTGACCACAAATGGTAACATCAGCTGATGACAGCTTGGTAGTCAATGCAAAATAACTGGTTCTCTGATCCCAAAGTGGGCAGTTCATGCATGGCTGAAGCCAGTGTCACCCCAGCTATATGCTCAGTCTTGTGCTAATTCTTTAGCAAAAAAAGTCAGTACCAGAGGGATGTTGAATACGCCTGTACCACTGCTCAACCCACTGCTTACAAAACTAAACACTGCACATCATTTAGAAAGAGACAGGATATTTTACATCTTCAAAATGCACTACTGCAAACACTTCTGACTCCTCACAATGTTTAAAAATAGTAGCACTAACTTCCTCATTCCTGTGCCCAAGGCATTTCCCAGGATCAAGTTTTATATCATATCAAGTCAGCAGCTCACATCCTGTCTGCCAGATATGTCTGCATATCTCAGGTCATGCAGTCAAGAAGTAATTTCATATTTATACACTACCTTTACCCTGAGCAATATCAAAATTAGTTACAAGTTATGTCATTGCTGATATTAAAAAAAAAAACTGCAAAGATCCATTTAGAAATTTCTAATGTAAGATTCTGTGGAAACTTCCATTTCAGTTATGTATTTTAATAATTTAGTTGCCTGGTGAACTGTGAAGACAAATGTGTTTCACAGACAACACAGCTGATACATAGCTATAAATTATGGAAGATAGCAGTGCTCAACTTTTGCCTAACACTAATACTTTTCACCTCTGTAACTTGTTATGCAAACATTTTCTATTTAAAATGCAAAGAAGACATGTAGTTGCTTAAGAATGGCCAGTTTGGCCAGTTCTTCTTAACTCAAAGCATATGGGAGCTCCAGGCTACAGGGAAGTTTTATGAGCTAGCAGGTGAGGTGCTCAATGCAAAGGTAAGAAGAGTTACAACAAAGCCACGTGTATCTGAATTTGTTTGGTGCTTTTTTTAATTTTGGAGGGACTTTTGAAACTTAACACAAAGACTGAAGGCAATTGGTCTGAAAAAGTATAAGAAAACAGAAAGGACAGCCTGATCTACATGCAATGACTGAACCACGTAGATATCACTGAACATGCACCTGCCAGCTCAACACCCACACCCTCAATAAAAAATATTAATGAAAGGTGCCTGAGAAGCAGGATGATGCAAAGGATATGACTGCAGGAATGGACTGCAAAAGTCTGAGGTGCTAATCTGAACCATGTGATTGTCTAAGTGACCTTCAGCTCGCAATTTATGGCCTCTGCTCCACAAGGTTTTTCTCTGTAGCAAAACAAAAATACTCATGTAATGGGAAGTGTTAATGGTTATTGTCATGTGTGTTTGATAAACAGGCTATCATAAGTCATGTGAAAGCTTGTGGGTTTTCTAAGAACCATCCAGGATAAAGGGAATAAGCAGGGAAGATCCTGTAGTGAATAAAACAATTGTAGAGAGAATAAGTTGTTGCCCTTGGCTGAGCAAAACTTAACTTATGTGTATCAAATTCACTGGCTATTGCAAGCAAGTGTATCTGGATGAAAATAAAGAGAAAGGTGGAGAAACTGGAGTAAACAGCTAAGGCTCAAGGCTGTCCCAGAGTGGCTGTGAACTGCAAGGAGAAACGCTGGGCTTTTGCTTCTTCCTGTTTGCTCCTCCCATAGGCTGAGAAACGAGTACTGTCCACACTATTGAGAGGCAAGGAGGATTCCACCAAAAATCCTGGAGGCAAGTGAAAAAGGCTTACCAAGACCTTGGAAAGAAAATGCTTGCAGATGGTGAAACATGCTTCTTGTAGTCAGATAGGCACCACTTTATTTGGCTGTTGTTCTGCTATTGCCTTCAAAAGTCATACTGGGCTGTTGCTACGGTGGTTGCAGGGTTGATTCAGGATGCTGCACTGCTGATTTTTGCCTCTTGAGGCCTTTAAAGATGTGTTTTGGATATGTGTTGAGCACGACAATTTAGAGAGACAGAACATAGTAGGAAGAAATATTCCCACTACTGGTAACCTAACTCCAGCCTCCTTTACAGGGACACTGATCTCAGTTTTTGCCCATCCAATAAAAGTGATGCTACAGGGTGTGTCTTGGAGAGTGTTATGAAAAGCATGGCTGCACTGTCAGAGTTTGTGCCTGCCCTGCCAGTCAGATGAGCACAACTGTACCACCAAAAACTTCAGCCAACTTTGGAAAATAACAGAGTTGAACCAGATCACCCATTGCATACATATAACAAAAGGACTCCCAAAGAAGGTGGAAGAGAGAAAACTTGTCAACTTGCTCATCCAAATATGGTTTAATTAATTGTCCTCCTATACAGCCCTGTGTCCAAGTCTGAGAGTCTTGTTATCATCCTGTGGTGTTACCAGCATGTCATCTCCAACCTCAAGGCAGCTGTTGATCAGCCTGGGAGGCTGCTGTGACAGACTGGCTCGTTTTACGATACATTCCTGTGATTGATGAGGCCATTCCCCCTTTTCCACACTCATCTGCTCCAGGCCTGAGACTCCCTTAGCACAACCAGTCCAGGCTCCCACCATAAAATCCCAGCTGTTGTGCAGCTATTTACAATTGCAGGAAATCAACAGAACCAAATACTGGGCTGTTGCTTATCTTATGTCATTTGGAGTTTTGTTTTCCCTTTTCGTATGTATGTGTGTAGCTGCCACAGTACACAGGATTATTCAGGGTCACTCCACAGATGCAGCCGAACAGAAATGCTCCAACAAGCAATTTCTTCCTCCCTCCCTTAGACCACGTTGGTGTGATTACAGTGAATGGAAAGGCATGGGACTGTTAAGTGTGAAAGCTTGAGCAAAAGTGACCCATACAAGGAGACTGAAAAGACATAACTCATTATGTTATCACAGCACTGTGGTGAGAAGTGAAGAAGAAACCTATACTTCAGTCCTCAGTGCTGATTTTAACTTCTCATTTTTCCATCTTTAACAAGCACCTTCAAGCCAATACGATTCTGGCTGGAGGCAAAACACAGAGTATAGAAGGTCCAAATTTCTGTATGCTAGTCCTGAATAACTTCTCAGAAAACCGATTTATTTCATAGTTTTTAAGTTTTAGCAACCCTCATCATCATCTAGTCTTATCTGTGTGTCCTATTTCATCTCCAAATGATGCTCACCATTCCTTTGTTGGAAATGAGGAGAGGGGAGGAACAGAGAATTCTGAAAATTTCTGTTCTGAGACACCAGAAGTAAGGAATCAGGCAGGGTGCTAGGGCTGGATAGGGTGCTATTCTGATAAGTGTCAGGACAATCCTTTTACAAAATATACTACAGAAAGCTTAGTGGAAATAGACTTCTGCATTCTGGGAATGTGGAAGGGACATAACAGATCTCTTCAGGGTACAGGACAAGATTAGGGAGAAAGAAAAAAAAAAAAAAAAAAAAGGCATGGCCAGTGTGATAGGAAGCCTCACTGCCTCTATCACCAAACTACGTAGCTGGTTCGGTGGCGGCGCCGGAGAGACAAGAGCTGAGCACAGAATGTGACCAATGTGAAGGAAAACAACAGGGCCCCCACAGCTGCTGTGCCCTGTAAACAAAGCTCAGCTTTCTGAAGGGCCATGTGAGATTTTGCAGAAGAGTCCTGAAAGAACTGAGGTCTGCCCAAAGGAAACAGGGATTAGAGAAATGAGGAACATGGGATAATGAGTTTACTGAACTTAAGCAAAAGCTAGTCAGATTATAAAATATATATTTTAATGTATTAATACAAAAATACCAAATCAACATTCAAGAAATAAATGGGCAACACTTACTGCGAAATCAAAATGCTTGAAAACAGTATCATACATAGAGGCACTGGTGGAGGAAAATTGACAGGAGTTACCTAAGAATGACATTGTTATGGACAAGAATGACTGCCCAGTTCACTGGTGAGCATTCTATTCTAACATTTCAAGAGCTGATCGTGTCCTAGGAAAAGAGATTTTTTTTCTTCATGGGCTAATGTGGTAAAATTGTTCAGTATATTATAAAAACGAGGGTTGGAGAATTTATTTTTGTCCACTGGTCTGTTTGGATAAAGGACTTACATAAAATGTCAGAAATAGTTGTCAGATGAGAAAGTACCACCAGCAGACTTCTACTAGGTTAACAAGTCTGGAAGAAATATCTAAACTCATTTAGGAATGTAATGTATTCTGATGATTTGCACTGGATCTCTTCAGTTTGCAGATCTGTACCACTCATCTAGGTCACATCAAGGTCAAACGGCGGAAACAAAAAGGCCAGTCATGTGGACAAGAATATGCACCCTATGGAAAGGTTTGAATTTAACTTCTCACATGGAATGGCATTTCTCATAGGCTTTGTTCAGAAACGCACATAAGAGCACTTGAAGTCAAGAAGGAAAATTCTGTCTTTCCACTGGCTCCAGGAAAACATGTTTCTGCTTGAGACAAGAAAGGAGAATGTACTGGGAGTGTGTTTATTTGAACCAGAATTTTAATGCTCTAGAAATGCTGACAGCTTGCAAGATTAAATCCTGTATTTACTAACTCAGCAGTATCCTTCCCACTAAATTTCTCCATCATCACCGCACCACAACACAAGGGGTAACTCTAGAAAACAAGGTATCTATTGACACTTGGCAAATCTGCACTTGCGTTCTCTGAGCTGGATCTAAACAAAAGTGTTTCTTGGGGCCAACTCTGACGACTTTGGATATGAAAACTGGTTCACCCATAAAGCAAATTGAAACCCAGGTCTCTCATTACATGATCTGAACAGTTGTCAATTGGCAGCAGCCTGACTGTGCAGGGACAGAAACCATGCCACAGTCCTGTGGGTGAGCCAGTCTCCTCCTGAACAGTTTCAGGATGCATGAGGAAGCAATTACCAAATCCCAACAAAACCTAGTTATGACCCCTCTCCTTCTTCACCAACTACCACTTAGGAGAAGCCAGAATTATTTTTCTCCTCTCTCCCCTATAGTTAAAACATAAATTAAGGGGATTTCCCCCGGCTCCCTTTAAACTTTCAGCCCTGTTCAGTCACTTTGTGCCGAGCCTTTTGTCTTCGGGATGAGGCTATTTCGCTGGAAGCTGATGGAAAGACAACTGTCCGGCAGACAATGGAGCTGTCTGCAGAGCAGGCGCTTGGGATGGGAGAGCGGGATGGCCGAGCCGGAGGCATTCCCGGCCTGTTGCCATAGCAGCGGGGTGAACGGGCTGCCCTCCCCGCCGGGAGCCCGGGGCTGCGTGTCCGGAGCCCAGGGCTGTGCCGGGAGCCCGGGGCTGAGCGGGCTCGCTGCCGACCGGCCTTCGCGACAGGCTCCTTCCTCCGCAGGACCGGCCTGTACCGACAAGCCCGGGCGCTAATTACAGAATTTGAACTGGATCAAAACAACGCACGTTAAAAGCATTGCGTGCCTGCAACTGGCACCCTTCGGGGTCCACCAGAAATAGTTGAGAAAACACGGCAGGTCACTGGCTATAGTAATTTCACAGGAAGCTCTGGCTGATCAAGGATGTTGAGTGGATGGTTTGCAATTTTAACATAAGGCAAGAACTACAGTAATTTCACGATTATATGTAGTACCTTTTTCACTGAAGAATCCAGCCTACCCCAGTAGTGCGGCTTATATTCAGGTGCGGCTTATCTATGGACAAATCCCAATGAAATGCCAACCCCGAAGTGAGAGCCGGCTGGGGAGGGCACCTGGGGCTGCCTTTAAAGGCTTCACTGGTTTATGAAAACTGTTTGCAACTTGAGCACCTGACACCAAACCCAGCTGGCAGCGATTCTGTTATTAATTTGTTACTTTGTTACACATGGATCCTTGCTTTTTTTATAAAAAGGTTCAGCTTATATATGGACAAATCCCGTGGTCTACCCGGGAAGTGCAGCTTATAATCAGGTGCAGCTTATAATTGTGAAATTTCTGAAATTCTACAATTCCAACACAGCAGACTACAGCACGAACCACCAGAAAGTCATTCAATGGAAGTGGCAACACCTTCCTGACACAAAGAATAAATATAGATAGCATTGGTAGCATTATCCTTTGTAAACACAGAGTAGAGTTTAACAGGGGGGCAGCTACTGGAATCCCATATGCTTTCCCCAACTTCTCAGCATTGAGTCTATGTATGTACATGTACCTCTAGAGTATGCAGATTTTTAAAATTCACACCCGAGTCTCACTGCCCAAACTGAAAAGTTCTGGTTGCTTTTGTGATAGGCAAGACCTTTTCCTCAACGATCTTTGATGGAAGACAAAAAAAGAAATAAAGGATCTATTGTTACCTTCTTATTTCCCTTCTTACCTTATTTCCCTTCTTATTCTTTGTAATGCTTGGGTAGAGAAACTGAGGAAAACAACATCAAGCAGACAAAGCAATTCCCTTTGCAGCCAAGACTAGCTTTACTTTTGATTTGGTTTGAAGACCAAGAATCCTGCCTGCAGCAGCTGTCCACTCCAGCAGTTTGTAAACTATAAGTTCTATCTAAGTACACCAAAGTCTGAGTGTTTCTTCATCATCTTTTTGACTTGCAAAGCAAGCTGAAAAGCTCTTGAGAGCAGGAGTTCTCATCAGAGTATATGAACTTCAGGACAGGACAGAGTCTCCTGGATCAGCATTCCAGTGATTCTCTGTTGGTCCCAGCTGGGACCAACATGCTGAGGCAGCTGCAAAACAGACAATAAGCTCGACTGAACAGCTTCCAGCTTCAGTACAGCTCTGGAGTTCAGCTTCAATTTGTGAAGGAGAAAGTTCAGGTTGGTTCTTTTCATTTACATTACTCCATTTATTTCCTAACAAGGGACCACCTGGAAAGGGGATATTGCCCTGTCTGCCCATGGATGGCCAGATGCCAAGCAGATTGCCCTACTGAGTGAATAAATTCCTCAGATGTCTGCACTTGCACGATGCAGCAGATAAAAGATATGTAAAGCAGAACTCCTATATTCCCAGGAGCAGCAATTTTGCTGAAGTGGCAAAAGGGAGCCTTTCTTGCTACACTGAGCCAGTGGGAGACTTTCAGATGGAAATAATTTTGTACACCTCATTCACTGTTGACTGTAAAGGTGTTTTACCATAAATGGTGTGTTCAGTAGTATGTGCTTAGAGATAGTGTGCATGATTTCCCTCAGGTAAGGAGGGTCAGAGAGAAGTAGGCAACATTATGGGATGGATGGCACCTTTGGAAGCAGTGGTTCAGGAGAAGATTTGGATGATTATCACATCTGATGCAATCTTGAGACTAAAAGAACTGATACAATAGGATTTAGGAAGAGAAAAACATGAAGGGGATGGGAAATAATTTCACTTGTGTATGTAATATGGTGGAACCCGATCCTTTGTCTATAATTCGGGAACACGGAAAAACTGAGAATTGTTCAGAAAAGATCCACAACAATACAAAGGAATAAAAAACTCTACCACACACCAAAAGACAAAAGCTCAACCTATTTAATCAGCTCTATGGGAGATTCAGGAACAATCAGTCTGTAAGCACCTACACAGAAAATTATAAAAGAAAAATTGCTGTGATCAAATAAGTGATACGTGGTAGTTGGTAAGCAACATAGAGAAATTGAGATTAAAATCCATGCAGAGGCAATTAACCACTGAACTGATTTACAAAAAAGCCCTGCTCAGTGAAGTCACAGGAGTGCTTCAGGCAGATGAGATTATTCTAGTTCTCACAGGACCTAAGTCAGGGATGTGCTATGGTTTGTGATATCCAGCTACATGATCACTTAAAAGTTTTCTGACCTTTTAATCTGCATGGGAAAAAATATAGCAATGGTTATTTAAGCACCTCCAACTCACTCCCCTGTTGTGTGATAAATTTCAAAACAGCTGAATGAATTTTAGTGCTGGTCCCTCTCAGAAAAATATTAATCAAACTAAATTAGATGTGGAGAGTTGATGTCAAATTGAGCATCTTGGAACTGGCTGTAAAAAAATGAAAAAAATCAAATTACAAAGAAAGCCAGACCAATATTCAGAAGGTCAAAAGTAAACATATCTGTGAGGATGTCCTCACACAACCTGCTCTCTAAGTACTCAGACATACATGATCCTACACATGATACTGCAGTACTAAATGGTGTTGAAAATAAAAGAGGAAATAAAATGTTTTGCATGAGATTATCCTTTCTTATAGAGCACAACTTAGCTGAAATTTGCTTTTTTGCACTTCAAAATTCGGTGCCTGATGTACACTTTAGTGTAAATCCAGCATACATGAGGGCAATACACTGCTTGTGCTTTCAACAAATACCGAGGCGCTGAAATCCCCTAACAATGCAGCCTTGACGAATCTGAATTGCTCACTCACCCACTGAAATTCTATACAGAACAGCTCAGAGCTGTTAATCTCGCAGCAAAACCTGCTTCCAAACCTTCCCTTTCTTGAACATCTCAGTGGGCACAGACACAGATTTCCATTACAATTTCAGCACTATGTGGAGAAAATTAGTACAGCTCTTTTCGCATGTTGCATTTTATCTTCTGCTACAAAGAAGCAGCCAACTTTTCCTACGTCTGATGAGAGAAATAGCGTCCCACGGAAGTTCAGGAACCAAGCCACCCTCCTCCCCCACATCCTCCTCGGTGCGTTCGGATCAGAGCAGTGGGCGCTGGGAATAAGGCACAGGAGGAAATCAAACGCACACATAAAAATGTACAATTCTCTTTCTCATCCTACGAGCAGCGCTCAGAGCACCAAACTCTACCTGCAAATAAAACTTTCCCAAGTCAAAAACATCGTGCTGGAGGTTGCCTTCCCGGGCCGGGCTTGTTTCTCCTTTCTCTGTAGTATCAGCCATCACTCCGCCTGCCCAGGCGCGCACCGCCGCTGCATTACCTTGCTGCTCAAAGAACTTTGGGCGCTGCTCCTCCTCTGAAGCACAGAAGCGAAGGCGAGGCGGCCGGGCTGGCCGGATCCCCTCGGTCTGGCTGCCCTGGGGCGGTCAGGTCGGTCGGGGCTGGGCTGTGCCCCCGTGCCCGTGTCCGCCCAGCCCGGCCCCGCCGCTGCGCAGGGCGGGGAGCTGCGGAATCTGCAGGTTGGGGGCAGCTCCGGCACACCCAGCAACGCGGGAGGTGCCGATCGGACCGACAGACAGGCCGGCGGAACTTCACGTTAAACTCCCCAAGTTTTGGGTTTTCTTCCTCCACTAAAAAAGCTGCATTTTTTTTTTTTTTTTCCCCCAAACTGCCAAACATTTCAGCTCATCACCTTGCAGAAATGCAGCAGGCTGCTCCCCGTGGCAGCAGCTAAACTACTGTGTCCCTTTAACTCTTCCATCACCAACTGGCTTTAGGACTGGGATTTTCTTTTGTTCTCTCAGGTGCACGGTTTTGGATTTACTCCAGGCTGGGTAAATAGAGAGATAACTTTTAAACGCAAATCATATACCACATTTTAAAGAACTCAGTCAGACAGTCATTTCTAATCTTCTTGGAAACATTTTCCTATGTTTTTCAATCACAGACATGAGTCTCTCTCAAACTAAAGGACAGAAATTTGAGGATGGTTTTTGATCATTGGAAGGCTATGAGATTCCAGTGCAGTCTTACAGATGGAAAATGAAAGGAATAAACCACCTGCTTTAAAGTACCAAACAAAACCAATTTATGACATCAATAACAGGTTATGTCAATTTGTGATAGCAGGAATTAATAATCCAGGAAGTTCTTGCCGTAAAAGAAAGGAGAAGGCAACCCAACCTACCTACCAAACAACCAGGTCCACCAATATAGAGTGCTCCACCTGCCAAATACACTTGTAGGTATTCCCAAATATCCTGTTTTAGCCTGTCGTTTTTTGTTTTTTTTTTTTTTCTTTCCTTGCCCTTAGCTCTGCCCCAAGCAGTTCAGGTGTAAGACTGAAAACCACAAGAACAATCTGTCAGTGCCTCTGATAAATAGCTAACATCCTTCTGCTCCTCTGTGACATTCCTTGGGTTATTCAGGTTTTTCTCATTTCCCCTTATTGATTACTATGTAGGAAAAAAATACATATGATATTTTGACACACTAAGGAAAACACATTGTTTGAAGGCAAGGTTGGATAATTGGGAAGTAATACCAGAAAGTACCTGGTGTGCAGAAAAATGATTGATTTGCCATTCACCCATTAAATTATATCAATATAGGAATGATTTTAAGTACATTAAATTACCCATGGAAGGTAAATGGCTTTATGGTTTGATTGCTGGAGAGTGGCAGCATGCAGAACCAAAAATGAAAGGCCAAGCTATGATTTCTGGGTGTTGGTACAATGGTGATTGTGAATTAAATGATTAAAGGAGGTGAGGGTGGGTGATGGAATGAATGTGATCAGGGACTGCAGGGACAACTCTGTGGGTTTTTTCTGTGGGAAAGCTGCCTGACAGCATGCAACAAAGCTGGTCCCTGCCAGCCTGCAGGAGAGACACTGCCTTACATAACTGCTGATAGGCAAGGAGTCCGAATCAATGGTTAGATGCCTTTCCTCAGAAAAAAACCCAAAACAATTAGTAAATTAGGAAAGGCCACATGCTGTCCTTACTTGTGTCAACCTTTCTGTCTAGCTCCTTGCCAAGTTGAGCCTATAGTACTCATCTGAAATTAAATAATTAATGGAAGAACTGGAACATTTGTTTTGTAATCCCCCCAGGTCTGCCAACCGTGAAGCTGTCCCTTATGCAACATGGTCATGCCTCATTTCCCTCCCACACCTTGTTGTAACAACTTCATGTAGCAGACAAGGCGTTCTCTGTCAGTGTAAAAAAAAGCTTCTCTCACAGAGGCTTAAAATTCCCAGGCTTAAAGCAAGTTGAGGCTAAAGCCCAACGAGATGGAGAAATTAGCCCAAAGACAAACTTGCTTTTAAAGGTGTGGGTTTAAACAAACATGCTGGCTGGAACAGATGAAAACTCAGACCTGCTCTTGTGACTTTCCAGGTGAACAGTGTTCATTTTCTCATTTTATCCTTTCTCTCCTCAGCCAAGGGAAAACTCTATACAGATAGTTTTGTTTGCTGTTCTGTCTGTTTCCTCAATCTTTTTGTGTGGAACAGTAATGTAAGATGAGCAGGGAGATGAAGTCATCTTTCCCTAGACTCCCTCTTTTGTTTCTTGTTCCCAATTAGGGTCCATAATTAATCTGGCCACCATGACAGAGCACTGCATGGGGTGCTGGGATGTCACAGACAACATACTGAAGCAAGCTTGTTTCTCAGGAAACAGGTTTTTTTCCTCATAAGGTGGTAGACCCTTGACCTTTTGTCTAATACAAAAAACCTTTTAAAATGTGCACATTAATTAACTCAAATTGGGGATAGAATCAGATTTGTGGGGAAATAAATAAAACCTGCTTTCGAAAAAATACATGCACTATAGAGTTGTTATTATCTCAAAGCAGAATGTCTCAAAAAGTCTTTGTGAAAAATGTAAAGGATAAATTCACTCCAAAATGCCTCTTAAGCTGGTAACTCAGCCTCTGCTTGGCTGTGGAAAACGTAAGTTCAACTCTTTTTCTTTACACAGGAGCTCAACCTGAACTTCACATCTCTCATCCTAGAGAAGGATCCTACCCACCCTGCTATTGCCAGCGTGGGTCCAGTCTTCACAGCCCCACCTTGGACCTTGACGGAAGCTGAGTCAAAATCCAGCGTGGCCACAATACCTTTCCAACAACCCCTACAGATAAACTAAAAACAGTTGATAAATATTTTGTGTCCAGTTCAGACTGTCCTGTGGATGTTTGACACCTTTCTGGCAGATAGTGTTGTGGATAGCTAACCAATGGAGCTTTTACTGCTGGGGCCTGTTTGGCAGCCTAATGGATCTCATCGCACAGCAAATTGCTGAGGGGTCTCTAAATTCACCCAGCTACCCCTGAGAAGGTGCAATTTTAATCACACCTCACATTCATGTTTCTTTTATTCCTATTCATACTCACAAAATATGAAAGCTGTGTGAAAATCTGTTTCAACTCTGTTTCCTGAGGCATTCGAAGCATAGGTAACAGATAAGGACTTGCTCTTGATCAGTATCTTGTCACTGTTGGCCTGCATTCATCCTGCAGCAGTTGAGAAAGAGAAAAGGAACCAAGCCCAGGCTGAACACAATTCTCAGCATTTGGCTTGTGTTTATCATTTATCTTAAAACCACTGAATTCTGAACAGTTGCTATTCCAGGATCCTTTTCTTGGGAGGAAAAGATGGCAAAATTAAAGCCTCAGTAGTCCAAAATGGGTTTTTGTAGTATCATCCTAGCACGACAAGATGGTTTAGGGCAGCATATAATCACAGCAAAAAAACACTACATAGAGAATGAAAGGCATCAAAAGACATTAGGAGAAAATATTAACTGAAACACAGATACTCCTCAGATATATAATACATGGCATAATCCAGGCACTAGTCAGAGCTAAATACAACTTCTTGTGACTGAAAATATGAATAGCTAAACCCACTGATACCTGGGAAATCTACAAGACACAGTGTCTGACGAGTTTCTGCTTGTTACATAAATCCACATGCCTGAAGCTGCATTTTGCCAGTAAGCATTTAAGATCTGTGAGAAGAAAAATGTGTAGAGAAATTCACAGGTCACAGATCACTGTCCAGTTCACATGCTGAGAACCCTTGAGAGATGCTTCCTTCAACCCTAAGGGTGTCCTAACCATGCCTGCCATTTAAATCCATTAGAAATTGATCCCTTCAGATGCACCTCCTATTGCAAGTGACCAAGCCCTTCTTGGCCTCTGAGCTGCAGGCAGGAGCTCTTTGCCCCAAAGACGAAGCTAGTTCAGAAAGCTCTGAGAATGCTCACATCCTGCTTGGATTGACAGAAAACATTTCTCCTGCTGCTGTGAAGCAATCTGTGCTGTGGCTGAGGAGACCAGGATCTGTATTGATTGGGGTGGGGTGGGTAAGGAAGCCACTGGGGAGCACAGGGCACTCCTAAGAAGACCTGTCTAATTGAAAAGCCACTTGGTTGGGTTGGTCTGATGTTCATCCATCCCTTCCAACAAAAAACACAACTGATATTTTTGTCAGAAGTCTTGCAAGAATTTGCAAACAAATTTACATGCACACC
>VRYO01001269.1:5041521-5057431 GCA_009812075.1 Sialia sialis | reverse complement strand
CAGAGAAAGGCTTCAACCGGTGCCTGAGGCAAAAAATCAGAAATCTTAACTCCTGACCATAACGAGTAGAAGGCACACCACTTTTCCAATGAAGTAACACTGAAGGGAACGGAGATATATCCTGAAGAAGCAGCAAAAGCAGTGCCAAACTAAATGCGTGATCCTCAGGATTTATGAGAGGAAATACAGCTTAAAACTTTGGCCTTTCATTCTTCGGGAGCAAAGCAAACTGTGACATGCTCAAGGAGTTACATATTTGTGAAACAGCTCCTAAGCCTTTAATGGCCATTACAAAAAGCTGTCTCCTTTATTTATATAATTTATAATAAGTTTATCTTCATGTGGAAGGTGATTATTAATAAAAGACTTGTGTATTCTGCCATGTTACACAAAAGTCACATCTACTGTAACTTACTCCTGGTTGAAAGAAGAGGTGGTAAACAACTGGACCACAGTGCTTGGAAGCTGAAAGAAGCTTCAGTCACCTTAATGACAGACATATTGCATAAGTCAGTTTCTTTACCCCAATTTAGTGGAAGTTTTCTCCAATTACATTTCCGATTAGGTTGCCAGCACAGACAGTACACAATGACTATGCTACCTGGGTGTAACCAGCTTTATTCTCACCTGTCACTCGTTTCCATGGGACTGGGAGTTACATGGTTAAAATCACATTCTACTGAATGACTCGATGAATGCTCAGGGTGACTCACCTCAAGACCAGCAGTTACAACAAGGGCCAGTGTGACTCTACCTTGGCCAAAGGGATGAGTTGCAGAGCTACTAATTGTGTTCAGAACGTGAGAAGCCAAACAAAGGCTTTTCACATCTGAAGCATCACGGTTGATTTGTCCAGGTCATGGTCTGAATGGCTGATGGAGACAAATTCTCCAGTCCAGCAACACGAAGTTTAATGAAGACTTGTTCAGTCAGCCTTATTAGCAAGGAATTTTGCAGTGTCTAAGGAGGAGGGTTTGATATGCTTTCAATAGGACACAAAGGGTGCTAATTTCTAATCTCTGCTCCATTCTTTAAAATTCATAGCCAAATTATAAAGTATGAGAAGCTGAGGGCAAAAAAAACCAAACATGCAGTTGATAAAGGCAGCCTTTGTATTCAAATTTCTGTGGGACAAAAAACAGAGTGGAAAATTATGTTGGAGGATCTTCACTGTTCCCACCATCTTACCTCATCACAGGAATTAAAATTTACTTTATCCTTATAGTGCCTAACATTGCTGCCATTCATCACAGAAGACAGATAAAACATGCCATGGCCATAGTTCATTGCCTTAGTGAGTCTAGCAATTATTTTTTAACAGAAGTTGTCTTTTCACCATTTTTACCATTTGTTCACTGTTTTGTACAAGTGTTGACTTGAAAATTACTTTGAATTGAGCTATACTGGCAGATGCAGCATACAATTTGGAGACCATTGTTGTATATTCACCATAGTGTTTTCCTCTTTTTAAATATCTTCTCTTTTGGTTGCACAGAGTCAAAGTGGAAACTGACTCTATTAAACACACTGTAAAGCCAGTTCCACTTATATGAAAAAATACAAAATACTGCATTTGACAAACAGAACTTGGATTGAAGGCTTTTGAAACAAAAAACACCCTAATGAAATATATAGGGGGTGTTAAGTTCTTAAACTTTTCAGGAAAGACAGTAAGGAATATTTACCTCCTGATGATTACTAGTTAATTAGATTAAAAATAGCACAAAAACATATTTTGCACTTTAATTTCAGGTAGATGACAGGCCTGTGTGACTCTAGTAATTTGGCTGCATTATATGCCTCTCTAGACTATTGCATGGGGACTCTCGGTGGTTATGATGTTAAGCATAGAGACCACTTGCCTCCAAAACTTGTTCATCAAATTGAGTGGCATTTTCCTAATTTATGCTAATTTAAGTGAAGACTTCTATACTTAAACACTACTCATAGTGGTTGAGTACAGAAAATAATTTTTTTTGAAGGGCAGGGGAATGATTTAATGAAGTTGGTAAAATTAAAATATCCACAAAATTTTCATCCATAAAATTGAGTTTTAAAGATAATATGCTTTTTTAATGCAATGGTAGAAATCCAGGTATAAGAATCAAACTCCTATAGCACCATACAAAATAGAAAATGTGTAGGAAAATACTGCAGCTTCAGATTCCTGTAAGGTGCAGTAATTATTGTCACTTGAATTGATGAAATTTAAATGACACTGCAGAGCATTCCAGTAAAGCATTAGCTACTGCTAGAATTGGTATGTATTTTCTCATAGACTACCATTACTTCACCATTTTGCAACACTACTACTTCAATTATCCAGTCAACAAACAGAAATTTAAGTTTTGAAGTAGATTATGAAGAAATTCTTCTGCATGCAGAAGGGCCTTCTGCAATGTAATGCGGCATTACAGTCCCTTTACTCATTTTCCCTTCCTTTCCCTGCCAGAAGGGAATGCAGGATCCAGCAGGTCACCTACTACAAACAAGCTTTTAAGCATTCAATTTATTTTAAATTGGATAGACATAGAAATAGAGCAGCACCCAGAAGAGAAAAAATGGGCAGGGAGAGAGAAAATCCCACAGTGCAGAAAGGGAAAAGGGACCATGTGGATTAAAGAGCATTTCTTACAGCAATGGCAGCTGGGAGGCTCAAGAGCCACCCTGAAAACCTTTCTGTAAAGTAGGAGATGGGCCAGAGGATGAGGATTAAAGCTGTTCACTAGGAAATAATTTCAATGCTGAAGAAGTATAGTATAGTCATCCATCCTTGTATTTTCTTCCTCCTTACTTCTTCCCTGGAGAAAGATATCAAGAGGCACATGAGCTGGATTTCCAGGTCTAGCAGGAGAAGCCTCCTGGGTCCTGGTCCCATGCTGTCTGACCTGAGAATGATCCAGGAATTATCAGGTTATTCTCAAGTGCCTTTGCTCACTGAACAATGACTCTTCTCTCTGCCATCTGATGAAGGATGGGTTGATTTCTACTGATCTGCTTTTCTTTTTATCCAGCAGAAAAGGAGCTACTGGCTCTGGCAAAACTCTTCTGCTTTCACACCTGTTTGTTCCATTAGTTCAGGTTTGGGTTGCTCAGACATGCAAGCCAAGCTGGTTTTGCTCTGTGGATGCAGCTGGACTGTCAATCTCAGCAGAGCACCCTTTTGCCCAGCAGTCCCTCACCCTCTGGCAGACCTGGATTAGCTTGGCAGGGGGACAGAGGACAGGGCAGAAGCCTCAGTGACCACTTTTTAACATGAGTCTCTTGGCAGCTGAGTCACCTGGTGAAAGCAGATCACACTTAAAACACTTTCTCTGCATTTCTGTAACTCCCTTGCCCTCTCAATAACCTCCCACTTCCGACAGGATCACTGTTATGAAAACTCTCATGTCCATTGCCTCTGACTGCTCTGTTATTGAGATGCCATCTGTTGTTGATGCCTTATCTACTGGAGCACTGACCTCTCTCAGCTAAGCTGCCTTGACCTTTATGGGAGATCAGTTCATCTGATGCTGTCCATCTCTGGACATATACGTGACTAATCAGGAAATCAAGTGCTCTTTATGATGTTTGAAGTGTGCTGTGACACACAGGCTGGTCCCTGCAAGCCTGTGACACAGAACAGCCAAAGGAGCTGAAGCTGAGTCTGGTAATTTCAAACCAAGCAGAGATCAAAAGCATACCTGCAGAGTTTGATCACATGATGGGGAAGCTCTTATAATCCTGGTTATATTTAAAGAATTTGCAATGGCATTGATTTTAGCAGAGATGTATGGTCTTAGCATATGGTTGTTAATGCATGACACTGTGTCTTCACTGCCTTTGCAGCCAAGCTAAATCAAGGAAAACTGCTCATGTGTAATACAATCTGTATTTATCTTAAGGCCAGATTTACCCTGAAAGCCTGAGATCTACCATCAGCAAGGACAGATCTGTGCGTGCAACAATAAGTACACAGCTCTGCTGAAACCTCTTCAGCTAAGCATATTTTCAAATACAGCCTTTAAAGGAGTGCAGTTTGGTGGCTCTACCAAGAAAAATATAATCTACTCACTGAGACAAAGATGCAAGATAAGGACTGTGCAGTCCAATGACAGCATTTGCTGAAGAGCCACACCAACACTCGAAGAAGGGGAACAATGCACACGCAACTGCATCAACAGAGTGAAATGCCTTTGTGTCTCTTCCTCCTTGGAGACGAAAATCTCAAAAGATTTGTAAGGAATCCTGCAGGTCTCCCAGGATACACCATAGTTCACACTAATAATGTGTTGCTGGAGGCAACCAAGCCTGAACAAACAAATCAGTCCGGGGGAGGAGGAGTGGTGGGTTCATGAAAGCAAAGCCTCCAGGAAAGCCCCCCTTAATTCTTTTATGTAAACTTTCCCACCCAGATCCTAATTCTGGCTGGCTGGTGAAGGGCTGCTACAGAGGAGGTGCAGTGAACTGCCCTGAGCCAACCTCGTGTCCTGCTTGTGGAGCCAGCTGCCCGTGCTGGAGGCAGCGTTGGGCACCCTGGAGCACAGGAGGCCGTGAAGCTGGCACTGTGGCTGCGTGACAAATGCACTAACACCCTCCAGTTGCCTGCCCTGCCCGGGGCACCATGTGTCTCTGTACACTCGGTGCTGGCATGTGCTCCCTTTCCTCCCCAGTCCCTGTGGAGACTCATGCCTAGCACCAAGCATACAAATTCATGTGTAACAGAGGCAGGACATAGCAAGCACATACAGACAATCAGTTTGGATGTACTGCAAAGGTACAGTAATTTCACGATTATAAACCGCACCTGAATATAAGCCGCACTTCCGGGTAGCTGGGAAGACCACGGGATTTGTCCATATATAAGCCACATCCGAATATAAGCCGCGCTTTTTTTTTTTTTTTTTAAACTCCGCACGGCAGAGGGGGCGGGGCACTCCGGCCCAGCCCCACACAGCCCGGCTTCCCAACAACAGGGGCCGGCTCACCCTTGCACAGCCCCCGTTCCCGGCAATCTCCCTGCTCCCAGCGGCTCCCGGTGGCACAGGGGCCAGCCCGCCCACTTGCCACTCTGCTTGGCTGGCTCTCGCTTCCGGGTTGGCATTTCACTGGGATTTGTCCATAGATAAGCCGCACCTGAATATAAGCCGCACCACTGGGGTAGGCTGGATTCTTCAATGAAAAAGGTGCGGCTTATATTCGTGAAAGTACTGTACTTGCCTGGTGCACTAGTACACTAGTACAGAAATGAGATCCTGGGATGTATCAAGGAGACAATTCCTGAAGATAGGAAAACTAATATCTTGGTATCAGGCTGTGGTGAGTCCTCAGTTTTGCACAGTTTTGGTCACCACATACCCGGAACATTAATTCAAACAACGTGAGCTGAGAAAAGCTTTCTAGGATGAGGAGGAGAATGGAGAGCCAGAATATTAAAGAGCTTGTCTCATTCAGTTTAGCAAATGAACACAAAGAGTGAGATAATTACCCTGTATTAATATATTGAAGTGCTTACACTGGAGAGGGCAAAAAGCTATTAGAAAGACAATATTGGCACAGAAACACATGGATAGGAAATGGTCATGAGTACATTTACAATAGGGTCCTGGGAAAAAGATTCCATTTCTGTGATATTAAATGAATCATGTTTAAAGGTCTCTGAAATGTCTACATGTGATAATACAGCAGCTTCAAGAAACTGTTGACTAAAGTCTCCACTTAAATGCAATAATTTCTACAAAGCCTGTAATGGGCTTGAGAACACAGAGTTACAGGACATATGTTGGCAGGATCTCTGATCTCCTTTCAGACACTAAATTAAATGGCTGGATTTGGAGAGGAACACACTGGGCTGAAGCTGTTGAAAATTTTGTTCAACTATAACAAGAATAGTTGGGATATGAGAATATTTGAAACAGTTTTAGGTGCAAAACCTAAAGTACTGAGCACTCTTAATAGTTTTAAAAAGTTGAGTCCTAAGTGATTAGTTCAAATCAATATCCATGAAATATACTGCAGTACCACAAGAGTACTGACAAGTAAATTGGACTGGCATCCACATGACAAAACCCAGAGTCACAATTCTCATTCTTGCTAACCAAGATCAGAATGAAGAAATAGCATGAAGTCTCCTCTCCTTCTCATGTAATACACACAGTCATAATGCAAATTCTAGTTTATATAAGCAGAGGATTTTGAGGACAAATAAGACCAAATTGTTTCCAAGAACAGATGAACATGATTATTAAGATGTCATATCTGTGCTCCAGTATTATATGGTTTGATCAAGACTAGATGAGGTAAAAAACAGAAATATTGAAGTAAAGACATAAACCAGCAATTTCCCTAGAGTACTGTCATCCAACTCTGCTCATTTCTGCCTTGAAAGAACAGAAAGTGTTACATTTTTCCCCTAATACTGGGGCTGAATAAAAGAAAAAAGGAGGCAGAAGTCCTGATGAAAATGGACATTTATTACAAGCATCTAAATGGGCACAAGAAAATAAGTTGTCAATACAGAAGCTGAAGGTTTTGCTTAAATTATTCTGTTCCTGTTTTTGACAAATCTGCTTCCCATTTTATCCCACACTGTTCTTTGAGGAGATGACTCTATAACTGGTCCCCACAAAGGTGTTCATCATCACTTTTCCAATTCCTGTCATGCTTGGACCAGTGATCCCCCACGCCTTTCTTAGTTTTGGATGATAACACAGCAAGAGAGGAACAAGCAAATCCATGCATTTGGGTATTGTGAAATTTCTCATTCTTACTTGCTCTCTGCTGCTGCCAGGTTTTTCACTGGCTGTTTTACTCTGCCAGCTCCATTCAGCCCCTTCATAATCAGACAGGAAATTCCACACAGAACTGGGATCTCTAATCAAGAGCACATGCAATGATTTACAACTCTTTTGAATTGCTTGCTTCTCTGCCATGTAGAATCAAGGGTGGAAAATGCCAGCTCTCAGGTGAGTGACCTCTCCCTGTGGTGACTCCTGCTGTGAATCAGGAGCTGCAGAATTGTGTTCCTTGGGGTGCAGCCAGTGCTGTAGGGCACTGGCTGTGGTGCTGAGCAGCACAAAGCTGGGACAGTGCCTCTCCAGAGCTACTCTGTGGCTACAGTGCCATTCCTGCCTCCTGTCAGCAGGACAGCAGCATGCTGCCAGGAACGGAATGCAACAGGCAAGATGATGTCACTGAATCCTGCCACTGATGTTTTGCACTTTGAAAGAGCTGGATGTGGGGAGATATCTTGGTGTTCTTCTCTCCCAGCAGCTTTAAGCTTGGAAGGCACTTAGCATCCTGCAGAATTGGTCCAAATAAACCAAGCTGTTCCTCTGTGAACATAGCAATCACAGATAGCTACTGCACTTAAGCATTCCATCTCCAATTAAGCTTTACACGAAAATGTCCTGTACAGCTGCAAAATCTCTTGCTGAACTCCTCAGGCTTATCATATCAGCATGTGGCTTTCTGCATTAGAGACCAACTGGGGCCGACGTAAACACTGTGGCTGAGGAATCACAGCCTTCAAACACAAAGAAAGGGCTTTGTACCACCTAGTCGGCCTGAGACAAACTACAAAGCATCTACTCACATCTCTTTTCTTGGGATATTAACTATATAAAGGCAGATCAGAAGGTCAGTCCTCTGACTTGCCCTGGACTTCTCTCTGTCCTTTCAGCGATTTGACTATGTAAAAACATTGGTGAATAGGTGTGAAAAGAGCAAACTTTATCAAGAGTACCATGTAGGCTCAGCATTTAGCTATTCTATAATAAAGATAACTCTGCTACAAAGCCACAGTTACTGTATCTTGCACTTCCAAACAGCCATGAGAAGAAAACTCAGCACCTGAACTAGGAGATGCTCATTTAGCTGTTTGCAGCACAGGGCCAATGACATGCACGAGATCAGAACTGATTCTATGATAGCAAGCAGACAAGAAAACCCTCAGTTAAACAGACAAGTTATTATATTTATATATAATATATAAAAATAAATAAATATTTTATATATATATATATAGTTTTAAATTATAACATTTCCAAGCAATAATGAAAATTAAACTCAGTTCTTTCAGGCTGTCACTTTCACACTTTGCTCCCTCCTTGTCTCAGACTTGGTTTTCTTATAATGTGGAAAAGCAGAGAAGGCCTAAGTAATTCACGGGGTAAGCACCATACGACTCAGCCTAGCAGGCATTAGTAGAAGCAGACACTTCTGAGATTTCTTCTAACTTCTTTCTTACTATAAGAGTAATGTTAAATCCTGTCCTCCTACACCCTGACATTTCTCATTGTTCCTGAAGAAAATGCAAGAGCCTGATAGTCCTACAGCAGTATCAACCAGTCCTCTTTGTGAGGCAAAGTAACAGAGAAGATAAATAATCAGTATAATTTTCTGGGGTGTAGTGGAGACAGATATTGGATTTTTTTAAGCTAGCAGACTACATTTAGCCCCACAAGAGCTGGCAGAGTTGAGCTCAGTGACTCAGCCTGCTTTAAATGTTATCACTAGGACAGTCCTTTTTAAAAATGAAGTTTTGAAGGCAGGGAAGTGGCTGATCAGGGACTAACTTTTGCTGCAGCTGATGTTAATTAGAAAGATATTATGCAAATATTTGCTCAGGACATCGTAATAGTATGGAACGGCTTGGGTTGGAAGCAACCTTACAAATAATCTTGTTTCAACCACCCTTCCACTAGATCAGCTTGCTCTAAGCCCCATCCAGCCTGGCCCTGAACACTTCCAGGGATGGGGCATCCAAAACTTCTTGGGCAATCCCTTCCAGTGCCTCACCATCCTCACAGTAAAGAATTTCTTCCATATTGCCAGCTCATTGTTGAGCTTTTCATCCACCAACACCCCGTATGCTTATCCTCAGGGCTGTTCTCAATGTATTCTCTCCACAGCCTGCAGTTGTGCTGGGTATTTCAAACTAAAGGGTTTGGTGCAGAAATGACCCAGGTGAGGTTCTTTGGCCTGAGACATTCAGGAGGCCAGACTTGACAACAATAATGACAGCACAGTCCTCCTTTCTGGCTTCAAAGCCTATGAATGATGACTGCACACCAAGGTTATTTTGTAATTCTCTCTACTGAATAGATAGAAACAAACATTTGGTTATTGTTGTACTTATTCTTTCCCCATTCTAACACTTCCCCCTTCCTCCTGGCAGATTTTCTGTGTCTTCCTTCCTGCTACAAGGAAGGACTGATACAGTGACTCTGGTCCACTGCTTTTACCTGCAGCCTTCATCAAAGAGCAAGATTATCAGTCTATATGGCAAAAACTATTTCTATTTCACCTCAGTCCAGCTTGCACAACCAAGCTGCAGGCTTCCCCACTGCAAAACAGGAATGAGGATTGAACACTACTGCAAGGTCATTGGGATACTGCAGCCAAGAAGCCTTGAAGATGAACTTATTCCCAGTACATAGGTCTATCTTGGGATCACAACACTTCTACTGCTGTGAATTATCTAGACTTAGCTTCCCAGATCTGTCCCACTAATTCATTACTCTTCAAGAAGCTAAAAATGCATGAGAAAAATCTGGGATGATAACTAGGATATAAAACTCCTGAATTGCTAGTTGGTATTGACATGAAATATAAAAAACCCCTGCCTCTGGTGCTGAATCTAGCCCTTACAGGTTGGAGTAGTTTGAGAATATATTTTAGGTGCTAGTTTTTAATGGTACTCTGGAGTCCCCTCCCCCTTGAAGGTTGGATGTTCCTCTCTGCAGCCTCTCCAGCTGGCTTTGGCAGGCTCTCACGTACAAGTTTTTCATGTGTCTGGGGCTGGGACACCAACACAAGCTGGTTACACAGCATAATGCAGTTATAATAATAATAATAAATGCAGTTCTGGATGGAAGGTGGCAATCATCAGCATACATTATTTTCCCCCTTGCCATGGTAATTAACATGGAATAATCTCAGAGTTTGTAGCCTCTTCATGGCCTTTAGTGCAACCACACTGCACAGCTATATAATCTGTTCAAAGCTGCTTGTTTGGAACTCACAGAACACCATCCTTGCAGCCAGCATACTGGGATTCAGTATCTAGCTGGCTACAGTTACAGAAGAAATGTAACAGAACTACTGCAGAAAAGCATTAGGAAAAAGTTTGAAGAGTTATTACTTGCCTTCTATTACCTTCAAGAGATAGCTGGAGCTGAGCTTGTCAGAATTGCCATTTCCAAGTTTTGGAAGAGAAGCACCAGAGCCCCATTAAACTATGTGTTTTACTTTGAAAATAACAACATTCTCAGAATTAATTCCTTGTGCCATTTATGAACTGTCTGGATTTTGAGAAGTTAGGGGTCACACATGCAACCTTTTATCTCAAAACATGCAGATGTTCTCAGAAAATAATAACATAGCAATTTCTTCAGTATCCTGGTAGCCCCAGAGATACAAGCAAGTGCCAAAGAGAACAACTGGTCAACAAATCGAACTATTAACATCAAACATGGCATAGCTGCAGCTTTGCTAAGATACAAATCACAACAGAAACAACACAACTAGCAATGATGCACCTAAAATTGCTATGAGGAAATTTATTCCTACGCATAGACATACACACACAGCTTTATTATATAATACAGAAAGATTCTATTATTTATTCTATTAAGTTGATAATAGAATATCATTTATGAGATATGTAAATACATATATTCTTTATTATATACATACTCACCATGTATAATTATTTATATTTTGTATACAATATAATTTAAATTTATATAAATAAAATTATTTTAAAGAAGAATGGTGAAATGCAGAAATCTAAATCAAGCAATGAGGTATTTGGGCACAACCTCAGAACAGATCCATAACCAAAGTTACAAGAAGGCCTCTCCCTTGCTCCTACGTCTCACAGATATTTAGCCTTTTTTGAAAGCTGAGACAGGCATCTGCTACAGAAGGAACAAATACTTGTATTGTATCAGTAACAGAGATGCCCTGTGTTACTTATCTTGCAGAGCACAGCACAAAGGCCAAAAGTTCCCATTTCTTTTCACGCTCATTGATCCAAGATGAGCTCAAACAAGCATAGGCAATGAAGTGCAGCATCTTTTAGCTGCACTTTGATAGAACAGCAAATCTTTTCCAGCTCTGCTCATGCAACATTTATCTTCACCACTGCGAACACTGCTGTCTTTACAGGACATCAGTCTGTTTATCCCAACTCCATCAGCTGGGAGGTTTTCTGCAGTCCCCTGTAGCAAGGGTAAACTTTCAGGCTGCATCATTAGTCTCTCATCTTCCTCAGGTATCTTCCTAGGCCATATCTTGCATAAACATATGCATTATATAAGCTCAAGCCCATATGTTTTACACTCAAATTTTGTGTCAGTTGTGAGAAAGTTAATTCCCAGCCAATTTTACCTGCTTAGAACCTACCAGCCCTGGACACCAAGAAGCACATTTTTATGGCTGGGACTTGTCTCTGTGTATGCCTGCAGTCAGACCTACCTCAGGCTTTAATCTGTTCCCACACAAAACCCTGTGTCCTGAACTACTACAGACAGCTGATGTTTAAGCATTTTGCTTTCAGGATAAATTCAAGACAACTGGTGAAATTATTGAACAAAGTATCCTTTTATCCTGTTCTGGCAATAAAAATTCACATTTCATAGCTAAAATAATTATTTCACTTAGCATCTGACCACGAGTAGAATTTTTCATGCTTTTCTCATCACTAGGTTTTTCTCACTTGAAAAGTATTAAACCCAGACTGTTTTATAGACCTGATTATTTACTATCACTAAGCAGATCCAACATTGATTTACTATTTTCATAGGGCTTTTAGCAGTGAAATTAGTCTGATTTTTTTTCCCTCCAGCAGGCTTGACCTTAGAATCAACATCCTGGCTAGCAGTCAAGATGATTCCATCATCACACAGAACATGAGGACTCCTCTCTTTGCCTTCATGGCAAAATACATGCCATTTCATTGTCCTGATGGAGCCTTCAAACTTCATTACAGACTGAGACAGCCAGTTCTTTGAGGGGAGAAATGCATATCAAATGCTTGAATCAAATCAGGTTTAAAGAACGGAATTTCTGGAGAGGAGCAGAGAGGATGGTGGAGTGAACAACAGAAAAGCAGCCAGAACTGTACAACAATTCCATGGCCACTAGGTCCTCAGCTTCCCCACTTCCACAAAGTTTTCTGATGCCAGGAGCCACCTTGGGAAGTGGACTGTGAGGCATCCCAGGAACAGGACAAACAGTGCTTTGCTCATGCTGCCTTTTTGCAAACTCTACACCTGGTGACAGGAAGACTCCCTGCATTTCACACTTCAGGTTCCAGTATCACTAAGGTACTGAAAGTGTAAGTGTATCTTATGTTTTATGTATCTTATGCTTATGATTGGTGTATCTTATGTTTTAACTAATAGCACAGCCTTGCTTATATTACCTCCCTTTTTACTTGTAAAAATTTTAGGTGACCAGAGTGCGTTTTTGTACTCATATTGCTAATGAAATTGTCAGTTTGTGACTGAGGAAGACATAGTAAGAAAGTTGCACACAAATCTTTTGGGCCATATATAGGATGTAATCCCACATGTGTAACAGGCATATACAGCAGCAGCGCTTTTGTCTTTGACTTGTCTGTATGATGTGAAGTTACACAGGGACTGGGCATCCCTCATTCCCCAGTGACAGCAGACTATACCAAATCAACAAAATGGCAATAGCCAGCACAGAGTCCAGCTTGCCTATTCTACCTTTCTACCAAAAAGTAGTTTCCAAACTCAGAGATACAGAGAAGCATAGTATTCCAAAATAAAAATGGTCCCATAGATTTGTGGTAACTTCATTATTTGAAAAAAGAAACAGCTCTACTTATCAAAGTAACTACTACTTCTCCACAAATCCTTTATCTAGAGTACTGAGCCAGCACCTACCATGCTGCTGTTTATAAACTTGTCGAGAAGCCTAACCCAGCTTCACTGAACCACCAAATAATACTCTTTGCAGATGATGTACGGATTTGTTTCTTATGGAAGGGACATATGATCACATCAAGGCTTAGACCATTCTCACAAAACAGATCTAATTTCCCACATATTTTTACATTCACCACCTGAGAGAAAACACATAAAATATCTCCCAGGTCTGAGCTATCACAACACCAGGGAATCAGTTTTCATCACCAAACTGGGTAGTTACTGACCTTTCTCAGCTTAGGTTGCACAGCTTCCAGCATAGCACAGGTGCTTCCTCCTTGAGCTGTGTATTTTTTTCTGTGTCCTGACTTGTCAGCTTTTTTATGCACTGTGGAAGTCAGCTCTGTGATTCAGGAGTTCCCATTCTCTGTGACATGACTGGCACCACTCTGCTTTATTTTTCCTGCTTCAGATTACCCAGAGTACAACTAAGGAGCAAAGAGCTACTGTGCCATGTAGCACATTTTCCCACAATCAGAATTGTGTCTGAACAGAGCCCTACAAGGTCAGATATAAGATCCTTAAATGGTTAAAATCTGCTATTGAACCATTTTATGTCATGTCTTACACTCTCTCTGCATTTACTGTTCAGTAAAGCAGCATGCAAAGAATGCCTCCAGCAAACTGGATCTGTGTCTTGGCACTCACTGAAACAGAGAGGAGCAAGAGAACTGAGCCTGCCTCAGCTGAATACACTGTTGAGAAAATTTCTGCATGGAAATTCAGGAAAGGCATCCAGTATCTCCCACAACATACTAGTTCCTAGATCAGCTTAAGCTGATATGGCATGTGACAACCAGAAATGCTCCAAATCTATCAAAAGGTACATAGCTGCATTTGGCTCTAACTTCAGGAGCCTGCACATGTCTGTGCTGTGTAAAATCCAAGTGTGATTTTTTTTGGAATTAGAGGAGAACAAAACGTTGGTCTGCCTAATCCTCAAGTTTGCTCTGCTTTGGATCCATTCCCTGTGTCTCAATTGTGCACAGTGAGTTTGAGTAGCATCAAAAAGATTGAGATGGAAGCTTGAAGGCTTCCCTCTTACCAGCTGAATCCGCTGCAGATGTTCTACCGCTGGTCAAGTCCTCGGTATTAAGTGACTGCAGATCTGTGTAGGAAGGAGCAATGCTCGGGCTGCTGGTGTCCTCTGAGTTGGTTGTCCAGCTGCTCTCTGAGGCACGAGCTTGCCTCTCAGAAGAGTTGGAAGAGGGGGAAGTCCAGCTGAGTGCTTTTGATGCAGACACTGGTGGCAGAGAACAGGTATTGCTTAGAAACATGTGGGGCAATCTACCCAAAGATCACAACTATTCCAAAGACATGCTAGATCAGTGTTCTGGGGCTCTGTAAATACAAATTCCAGCATCCACAGCAATACAGTTATTTTATAACAAACACAGAGCAACTTAGCCAGTGCCTGGCACTGTTACCCTCCAGCACTACTCAGCTGTCTGCCTTAGATCTGTACTGCAGGCAGCCATGAGCTTTCCTGTTGCTCAAGTACTGGAGAAGCTGTGACTTTTCAGAACAAGGCTTCATGTTTCTGACACTGCTGAAAAGACCTGAATATGTTTGTTGTGCAACACAGTGGAGTTTTTACAGCACCACTGATTTTTTTTAAAGTGGTTTTATTACATTTAATTAAGCATTCCCTATCTGTGACACCCAAATGCAGTCATCATCTCAGGAATGCTCAGCATGGAGGGGGAGTATAAAAATAACCTGAAATTGACCTATTGATATGCACTAAAAATGGTTTTTGTTTCTGAACATGTGGAATGTAGAGTCCCAATATGAATATACTACATAACATTTCTTCTCAGTGTAGACCAAAAATCCTGTTCTACTCATTTGCCAGACTTGCATGTCAAACAGTTCAGTCGTGCCTAACCATCACCCAGAGTTTAGAACACAATTGCACACATGCACTGCTATGAGTTTGTACTGTGTGCTCTTTGTATTGCTTACTCTGTGCCTACAACACCACTTGAATGCTAGGAACAATGAGTGACTCAAGTAAGGAAATAATGCTAATAAAAAAGGAAGTTATGATTAAAAAGTCTTCCTGAAATAAGGAAAAGTGTGTGGGTAGAGACTAGTTCTAATTCAATATCAGCTTAATAACTGTTTTCTAAATTAGTACATCTGTATTTAGCTGTTAAACTAACAAAGATCTTGATGCTCCCCAAATCTCACAGTTACTGAACAGCTACTGACACACAGGTTCTCTTCTCAGTATGTAATAAACAAACAGCCCTTACTAGGTTGACAGATACTTTGGAGAAAAACAACAAATTAGACAAGATTTATCTCTCAACATCCAAGTGATGAGGTGGGACCCTTCCTCATTATGGAAACCTTGTGTGCACAGACAGAATATCCAAACAGCACTCTCTGCCGTGCCTCTTGAGAAGTGTGGATTTATTTTGTATATCTGCACTGATAGCCTCAGGTAAGCAGGCAATGGTATTTTTATATACAGCTGTGAGCCTACTGACACTGAATGGCTTCTGAGCAAAGTCATCCCTGAGGGTGAGGAACTGAAAGTCAGATCTGTCTCCTCATTGCACAGGTTGACAGCTGTTGTGTCCTCCTCCCACCAGTAACAGCACACTGCCTCGTGCCTGTAGAGAAAGGGTGGCGAATGTATGATTATAATCTGTCAGTTCCTCGCTCAGTCCTTTTGTTAAACATGGCATGAGGCACCTGAAAAGCCATCCTTAAAACTTCAGCTGAGATTGCTTTGACAGACAGAGCCCTTTATTTGGTCATACAGGACAAACTGAAAAGCTGAGCTCCGTACGTGGATCACTAATAGGAGCCAAAGTTTTTTAAAGTGCGCTTAATATCCTAGAAACAGTGAAATTAATTTATTTTAAAAATATAAATCTTTGATTTCCAGTATTTTTTTTGGTTTGTTTTAAGTCAGTCACAACAATATGAAAAAACAGGCTAATTTAGAAACATGTACA
>VRYO01001269.1:5009158-5030201 GCA_009812075.1 Sialia sialis | reverse complement strand
CTTATAATCGTGAAATTACTGTAAACTACAATTAAAGCAAAAGTTTATGCTGCACAGCCCAAACAAGAGCCGATGGAAACAAATTTCTTGGAACAAGATTTTGCCAGGCCAGACCAGCATTATTTTCTCTACATGAATGGGATTATTTAGATCATTACTTCTGGATTCGTGCACTATGCTTTTGGTGCAGAACTGGTTTAAAAAGAGGTAAGCTAAAAAAAATGTGAATCAGAAGTTTGTTTATTTATTTCCTACTACTACAAAGTAAATACAAGGTAAAGCAGATGTTATACCTACTCATCCCAATGATCCTTACCATCAATTCCAAGGCAGTGACTTGACCATGAGGCAAAAAACCCTCTAAAAAGCTGAAACTTCTGCTTCAGGTGTCCCTTATTCACATTACAGTTTCACAGTGGTGCATGTAAATCTGAGTGACAAGTAGGTGACAGTTATTTCCAGCTCTCTAGAAGGCAGAGATCATAGAACTGGAACAAAACTCCTTGTCTCTTTTATGATAAAACACATTAACAAAAGCCATTTTTAAAACTGATGAAGGTTCATTCTAAAATGACAAAACTGCTTTGATAATTAGAAACCTCTCATTTCAAAACTATGTAAACACACAGTCTACAGCCATTCCGTCTTGCGATGTGATTATCCATCTGTCCTTTTGTACAGCACCACTTTGCAACAGATGAAAAGGAATATAATTGTCCTCCCTTTATCTTGGTAAACCAAAAACATGTATTTGAGAAAGACACATGTAATTATCCTGTGCCAGAAGTCTGATAGCCAGCACCTTGTACAATGAGCCCTCACTTTAGGTGGGACCTTTACACACTATATGAGTACAAACACCAGCAGTAGTAATGTTGATTTATAGAAATGTTTGTGGCACTATTGAGGTTTAGAAGTATCAGAAGTATTTGTAATGGATTTCAGCAGTATCTGTAATTGCATGGTGTTTTTTGTAAACATACCATTTGAAGTATTTAATTACTCATGTGTTTGGACAGAAAACCCAAACAGTTTCTCAGCAGATTTCAACTCTGCTTAGAAGAAATAGCTTAGCACAGCTAATAAGTTACTAAGGGTCATTTCTCCAATTGATTCAAGTTACATCCATAGGATGCAGGCTGCAGTCAGCTTTCTGATCACTACGCAGAGTTACTAGGTTACAGTTACATGGGAAAACAGGAGAAAAAAAATCAAAAGAAAAATACTGAGAACAAAATTCAGCTGTTCACTTTCTTGTTTTCCAAATGTAATATCAATAGCAAGCTTGTGCTAAATGCATAGACTCTATTGCCTTACATGAAAACACTATTAATAAAAATCCTGAAATCCATACAGTGATTCTGCTTTTCTTGCTTATATATTCTCTTACAATCCCAGAAACTGAAACATTCACTGGTTATGGTGGTTTGCATTTGGTTTTGTAGGAGACCATTGTGGGAAAACAACTAGACAAGCTGTTAAATTCCATATAGAAGAGAAAAGAAACTAAGCTGAAGGGACAGAAAGAAAAAGACTCTGACCAGGGCTTTTTTTACAACAAACTTACTTCACTCCCACCAGGAAAGCCTCAAGGAAAAGTAAGTAATTTTATCTTGACCATGTGTTTGGCAAACCTGTACAGATGAAACTATTCTAGTGCACGAACTGAGAAGTGATTACTGCCTTGGGCAAGTTTCCAAGTGAGAGAGAGCTCATGGCTCTTCCTCTCGGCTTGGCCTGTAAATAAACACTGACCATCAGCACACCATGATCTGAATAACAAACAAACTCCAAACTGCAACTCTGCTCTCCAGCATCAAAACCAAGTCCCAAGTACTTCAAGGTGCAACAGCATAAACAAAACACAGTGTTAAACAACAGGGGAAAAAACCAAAACAATGAACTTGAAAACCCAATGAAATAAAAGAAGTGGATTTGGATATCATTCTTACTGAAAAAAAACCCTTTTTACCAGCCTCTATCAAATGCCTGAGGTAAGATTTCCTTATGAATTACCTAGATGATGACAGGAATAAAGTTATATTTGGCTGATCATTGTATTTGTAATATTGACAATATTTTCTCCATGTATACAGCTCTGCTAGCTTGAGAATTGCTCTGAGAAAGTGTCTGGTAAAAGTCTATTTTAGATCGTAAGCCAGTTTTTCTTAACTCTGACTTCCATGACTTCAAAAGTAGCTTAAGCAGCTCAGTCACTACCTGGTGCATGTAACACTCACACAAAAGCTCTCAATATGAAAGGAAGAATTAGGGCCCAAAAGGGAGACAAATGGGCACGCCTTCTGAAACTCCTGCAGCCTCTGTGGGAGAAAGGATGGCTTTTCCCATTATAGATTTCACTTTAGCAAATGGTAACAAAAGCCTTGGCAGTGCTGTGCCTGCAGAGCCACAGCAAATCCACCTTGTGCCACTACAAGGTAGGTCATTAGTGCTGTCTCCTGGTGATTTCAGACAGAGAGAGTGAAGGTGACTAGGGCAAACTGGTACACTGAATGACAGAAAAGCAGCCTGGGGGTCTGCCTGAGCCCAGGACCTAGTGCAGCCCACTGATGACCCTTCCTAATTATTCCAACAGATACAAAGTGATCTGCCTAAACCCACACTGCAAGTCTGTGGCAGAAGCTGAGGTGACCTGGAATGACCTTATTTTCTACACATCAAACCATATGCCACAAGCACACATCCCAGCTTTCCTGGAAGCTCACAATTCAGTGACAGTAAGAGAGGAGAGTCTGTACAGGATGCATTGGTAAGAAGTCATAAGCATTTCCCTAAGGGATATTTGAGTCAAGACTAATATTTGGAAGGTCAACAGCTGCTGTTTTCTCTGCACCAGAATTTATCTGCCACAGAAGCTCCTCTGTTTTCTACAGAGAGAGAGAAGACACCTAAAATGCTCTCCTGCAGACAATACCAGCATATTTAGGCAGTTCAGAAGGCAATAATGTCTCTCCTGTCAAGGCCATGCCTCAGAAATACTTAATGGACTCTGGATGCCTCATAATGAGAGGCAGAGATTCAAAGTCCAATGCTGGAGAAAAATTTTATAACCTCTTATATTACTTGTACTCCTAAAAAGTTGAGAAATATAGAGAGATGCTCTAGAAGATCAGCAGTGAAAAACAAAATAGGAATTTTTATTTACAGTAATTTCACGATTATAAGCTGCACTTTTTTCATTGAAGAATCCAGCCTACCCCAGTAGTGCGGCTTATATTCAGGTGTGGCTTATCTATGGACAAATCCCAGTGAAATACCAACCTGGAAGTGAGAGCCGGCTGGGAGAGCACCTGGGGCTGCCTTTAAAGGCTTTGCTGGTCTATGAAAACTGTTGCAACTTGAGCACCTGACACCAAACCCAGCTGGCAGCGATTCTGTTACTAATTTGTTGATTTGTTACACATGGACCCTCGCTTTAAAAAAAAAAAAAAAAAAAAAAAAGGTGCGGCTTATATTCAGGTGCAGCTTATATATGGACAAATCCCGTGGTCTACTTGGCTACCGGGAGGTGCGGCTTATAATCAGGTGCGGCTTATAATTGTGAAATTACTATTCATTTTTAGTATTAGAAGTAAAACAGCAGGCAAAAACTAAAGAAGGATATGAGACAAAATGCTTGACAGTGACAGTTCACATCACCAGTCCAGGAAAACAGAAGTTCTGCATCTCAGGACTTTCAGTATAGCTCACTCTGGATACACGATTCATTCAAAGTGTAACTGAAGCCATGTAATTGCATGGGAACTTGAAAAACAACTTCCCAAACTGCCAGCCTTTCAACTCAAACTAGAATCAGAGGCAACAATCAGTCAAATGCTCCTCTTACCATATAGAGCAACAATGCAATAAAACTAGACTGGGACAAGATCACAGAGACAATATGTCTATTTGTTTAGCAGAACATTTGCATCTCTAAAATCTGGTACTTTTTTTCACCCAGTCAGTATTATATAAACAGGACAAAAAATAGAAGAAAAAACCCTCTAATTTAAGGTTTTTCTTCCAGAGGACTCAAATAGTTCAGATCAGGTTTTACTTTGTACAGCAAAATTCTGTTGGTAATCATAGTTGGCAACAGGAAATCTAAATACAGTAAGGAAGGAGAGGTTGCTAACATCCCCTTAGGAGAGGGTGGGTACAGGGTCCTTACTACTCTTCCTTGTTTTCTCAAGGCCTTCCTCCACAGGGCAGAAGTCCAAAGCAGCACCCAGATCCCAGACTTCAACACCTGCCCATTACGTGTGTCACAGATTATTCTCTGCTTCAGGATGGTGAATTTGCAGTAGTCACAACTATTGCACAACACAATACGAAAATATTGATGCTCCAATCCACAGTATATGGAGGGAATTTCTTTCAAATCTCAAAAAGTGAGTCATACAAGGAATGTGTGTTTCAAAAGAAAATTGCCACTGAGTGACCTGGTTTGCACATCTGATATTGATGCTTTCATATGTTCTCATTTAAATTCTGCACAAACAAGCTAGCCAGACACATTCTATTAACCAAACTCTCCAAAAGCTCCTGTACTTTATTTCCTGTTGTGATGATTATTAAAGTGATTTTTAAAGTTATCTCACTAACACAGAAAACACAGCATTCTACAATTAATCACTGCAGAACCAACTATGCCATCACAGCCTGACATCACAGAAGAAAGCCATCAAGAAGTGAACACAGACTATAAAATCCTATCTACTTGTCCTTCTTCTGTACTGGGACTAATGACAAAAGAAACAGGGAAGGGAGTTCGCTGGAATATCATGCTGGATGATAAACACTCCTTTAGAAAACACACAGTCTAGCTTGTATGAAATGCCATTCTTTTCTGACAGGTATTAACTTTCCAGCACTGCTTATATGTATTGCAACAAATTACTGCATTTCAAGTATTCACTGTACAACTCAAAAACTGATTCTGCTTCCATCAGTAAAAGGAGACCTAGCAGAATTCTTCCTAAAGTGCCTCAAGTTTCACCTGCACAAATGAAATCAGGGCTTTATTTTCTAATTAAAAATAAGTTAAATGCTAGAAGATGGGTAAAAACACCTTCAATGAAGACAGTGGGTACAATTATTTGTCATCAATCAGTATCAGTTAAACTCTCATTTTGACTAAGACAGCTGGGGGAAGAGGTAAAAAGAAATCCCAAACAAAACAAAACAAAAACTTCCAAGAAAGAAGTCAAGCCCTCAAACACTAGCCACATTCAAGACAAGGGAGGAACTGAATTCTGTAGAAAGATGCTTCACTGGAGGCTGTATGCCTGCAGAGAGGATGGGCATTGATCTGTCTGCGCTCCGAGTAGGCACAGAACGGGAGAACAGATTCAGAGTGAGAGAAAAACACAGAATCCAACTGTGAGAGCATCAGGAAGACAAGGACTATTGAGGAAGTGATGCAGCCCTGAATGAAAGCAAAGAAGTTTTCTTGTGCTGAATGTCAGCTCAAAAGGGTGATTAGGGATGTTAAGCAAGAAAATCATCTTCTGTTCAAGTCTTCTCTGTATTTCCATATAGCTAACAACTATTTACATAAAATAATTACTCCATAATTGCATTTCTATGTGACATCTTTAATAACTTCTAATCTGCATCAGCAGCACCCTTCCAATGAAAAGAGTTTAAAAAGGGATTTTTTTAATAATGGAGACCCTTCTTGATTGTTATAGATAAAGGCAACATTAAAATGTGAAGCTGTCTCCCAGTTTAAGAAAACTCTGCTTGACTATTTAAAGCCAGACAAAACCCAATACTCTAGAAGAGATATCACAGGGAACACACTTGCCCTAGCAGAAAATTCTTTTGATAATCCTACTGGTCTTTCCTCTTTCCCGTGTCTGAAGAGTCAAATGCAATTTAATGTGATGCCAGGACACTGCCGTCCTTCAGGGCAACCCACAAATATCATCTTTGTTGTCACTCACTATTTTAGACAGCCTAAATATAGCCCATTAGACATGATGTTTCTATTCCTTTAGCATGGCTACTCCTGTTTCAAGAGAATGAAAAAATAGCTCTAGGAAAAAAACAAAAACCTGTGCAAAGATTGAATTCAAAGGTATCCAGTATTTTTTATAATATTACAAAAACTTTATCTGAAGTAGAAACAAAGTTTCTGACAAGTCAAGTTCATACACAGTACAAAAGAGCATGCTTGCAATGGTACTGTCTAATGCATTTGTGTCTAATTGTATTTGTTTAGTTGTCAAAACATAAGAATGCACAGTATACTAGCATGATGTAGAACAGAGAGGGTATGAGAAAATACTTCACTTTTTGTTGTTTGGTTTTGGTTTTATTGAGGTTTTGTTTTCACTAATAACACTCGTAAGTGTTACTCTATGGTTGTACCCCGATGATAGTGCCTGTTGGACAGCAGGCACCCTTGTGCACTCCAAGAGGAATCCAAGATACGTGGCCATCTATCAAGGTGCAATCTTTTATTACACTTGGTATTCTGCCGAGGAAGCCACAACAGGGAGACAGGGCAAGTCTGATACCAACTGCAGGAAGGAAGACTGGTTGCACCTCATGCTAGAGGGCATCAAATAATTGACACCAACGTTATTGCATGGCTTCCATGAGATCATCTTTTAATCTGACACAAATGTCTAGTTATAAAGCATGCAGGTTGTTAAAAAATGTGTAGCAGTATACACCAAAATTCATATTTGCTATCTCCCACAGAGTGGGACAATGGCTAATCACTCAGTGGTAGGGGCAGTACTGTCAAAACTGGAATAGCAGGGAGCACTGCATGGTGCGTGCATGACAGAGCTGTGCAGACATCCTGGGGAAGCTCCCTGGACGCCAAACCATTTGCTGGAGAAGTTTCTGCAGTGACACCCTCTTGTATGCCTGGCTTGAACCAGTGTGACACAAGCGCTGTAGCTGTGTGTAGATGCTCAGGCTACACAGAACCAAAATTAAAAAAAACCCCACTATTTATAGATGTGTGAAAAAAAAAAATCTCCAGTTTTCACACAGCCATAGGAATGTGAGTCAATCCTTCAAAATTCCATGTCTTGAGGATATATAATAATTTGATTGGATACACCAAATCAATACTCAAAAAAAATAAAAAAAGGAGAAAGAAAAAGAGGAAGGAAAAGAGGAAGGAAAAAGCAGATAAATGCACAGCAAGACATTTTCTCTGTTCTTTCCTTCTGTTTCAAATAGCTGACATGTATTTTATCATTTAATTGTAGAATCATAAAATGTTAAAGCTTGAAAGGGACCTTGAAGATCACCTAGTTCCAACCCTGACATGGGCAGGGACACCTTATTCAACATGGCCCTGAACACTGCCAGGGTTGGGGCATCCACAACTTCCCTGAGCAACCTGTTCCAGTGTCTCAACATCCACCTAGTAAAGAATTTCTTCCTAATGCCTAACCTAAATTTCCCCTATTTCAATTTCTACCCACTACTCCTTGTCTTATCACTACAGTTCCTAATGAAGAGGAAATTATGTAAAGTTTAACTGCAGTAGGTGACCAGCCATTCTATATAGCAAGAGCTGTGCGCTCCTTCTGCATTATGCATGTGGAAACTCACGGAGAAAGATGAGAGTCACATGGTAAGAGAAGTGAAGTCATGAACATATTCCAGCTCTCAGCTGGGCTTGGGTAATGCCGTATCCCAAATTTTTAGACAAGAATTTAATTCATGCTACATTTCTGAGTGCTGTTGGATATCGTGTAACTTTCTTCTTTCTGGTTAATGCATGACCCCTTCTGTGTTATGAAAGTGCTTTATTAGAGCAACTGTGTAAAAAAATCCACAAAAACACAAGATCAAAATCCACCAGCGAAACCCCCAAGACTCCCTTTCCATCCAAGCCACCAAAAATTTATGACATGTCGCCTTGAAAATTCTAGAGTGTAGTCAGGAAAACAAAGAAAAAAGAACTTTATGAAGACTTCACTCGCTTCACTGAACAAAACAATACAAAGCACTGGGGATGGATGCTGGGCACTCAGGTCATACCAGCAAGGCCTTTCTTCATTAAAGGTTTGGAATCTGAATATCCTGCCTGTGCAGCCCCTCCTGGGAAACACTCCCAGCAGCGCAGAGTGTTGGACAGCACGGCTGCTTTCTGGACCTGCTCTGGGAATGGAAGCAATGCAGTCAGGTCACCTCCCACCCAGACTTATGCAGCCAAAATTGACCATGGTTATTCTGCTCCTCAGCCCACAACAAGTCTCAGTAGCACAGCATTATGGTATGTGGAAATACCAGTTCATGGCAATGCTAATGTAGTGCTACTGCTCTCTTGGCAGCTCTGGGGAGGTTGAATCCAGCTAACTTCTGGCACAGGCTGCCATATCCAGTGGACAAGTTTTGGCAGTGGGATACAGACAAGTAGATTTTAAAATGTTTGAGGTATTTACTTCCTCTTTCATAAAGGCATAGGCCCACAAAGGGACAGAGGCACTCTGTTACCAAGACTCACTCTGTCAGAGTTGTAAATTTGACACAATTCACAGAGACAAAAATGCATGTTAGAAATTACTGAAAAATAGCAGAATTGGAAAATTATTTTTTTTTAAGATAAACTTTCTGAAAATAAGGTTAGTGCCTGTTACAGTGTCACTGAAGAGCTAGTGTAGCTGTTTGGAGCTGCTCAATCAGCTCCAAGCACATTCGTATCAGTAGACCTGGCTAGGAAAATCTGTAAACTTTTCTAGGAAAAAAAGAGTTGAATGCTGGTGTCAAGCTCTGAAAATATAAACTTTAGCCAGGTAAACACTTGAACTGTGGTGAACTTGAAACAACCCAGCAAGGATCAGAGAGAAAGGAGCGTTTCCGTTGGCAAGTTTCTGTCATTAGAAGTAGCTGGCAACTAAACAGCAACTAATCATTAAACTTCATAGGCCAAATTCTTCCTTACAACTATTCAACTGAAACTTCTCTGTTAGAAAATAAACAGGCCTTGTGCTGTGGAGCTTGACCAGCTCTGGTTTCAGTTTTGCAGCTAGTAATACTTCTCTTCAAAAATGCTTAGTAGAGGTTTTTCCATGCATTTTCATCACCCACACAGCCACAAAACCACCATGAAGTTCTGCAAAATAGTACCTCCTATTCACCAGAGCTCCCTGATTCAGATAGCAAAATTACTGTATCGTGTAACCACCTCCTATTTCAAAAGTTAACTGAAGATAATTCTTTCATTTAATTTCACAGCTGGCAAACCCCAGAGCCTAAAGAAAGAACTGGTTTCTATAAATATTCATGTGTATAAATGCCAACTAGAACTTGGCCTAAAAGAGCATAATGAATTAAGAAACAGCTCAGCAAAAAAATACATCCTTTCTCTCTAGCTCACCAGGCAGGTCTGCTGCCCTTGGAGCAGGAATTCCACTTTGAATCTCAGCTCTGAAGCACACTGTCTGTTCTTTGAATATCAGCAGAGTTTTGAACTACTAGAGCCCCTCAGTAGGATCCTGAAGCACACTGGTCAGTTCTGCCCTCTGTTTCAAGCTGCAGGAGTTGTGCTGAGACATTTAGTTCAGTTGCCTTAATAAAGCAAGATGAATCACACCTCATTTAACTCCAGACACACAGTCAGCCATCTGAGATAGCCACCTGATGCTCTGCTTACAGTCAGCAGAAGGAACACAACACCTCCAGAGGGGTCCTTCGCCTGATCTATTTTCAAATGAGGTGAATCCCTCGCCAAGAAAAGTATGGTAACGTAGTCTTTTTCACACCTAAGGGTGTAAACCTCAAGGAAGTCTTATACACATTTCTAGACATTTCACTGCAGCTGACTGGCAAACCTTAATATATATCACTGCTGAGAAATATTTTCAGTATCATGGGAAATGCTTCCTGTCAAAAAAGCACCCGTTGAAGGATTTTCAGGATTGATGAGAGAAAAAGCTCTTTAATGTTATGGTTTCCCTTCAGAAACTGTATCTCTATAGACGTGATGTCTAAGAAACCTGTATGTTCCAGTAATCTTCTTATTTTAAGATTATTTCCTATTAAAAAAGCACTATTTGTTTCTATGTTTATCTAGGGGACACATTGTCCTAGTGTTGATGTCTGCTATTAATGCTTTTGGCATTGTTCTGTGATGTTTATTCTTTTTCTTGTATTTTTTTCTGTCAAAATATAGTAATGATTATGCTAAATATAAAAATGGGTAGTCAAGTTGGTCAAGAGACTACATGCTAAGTTTACACTAGTAAACAGCATAAAACCTTAACAGCAGGAGCAGACTGGTAGAGTGAAATACTCAGCATTAAGGGCACAACTTTCAAACTACCTTTTTTGTGGTAGAACTTAAAATTATCTCCAAAATGATCCTGTAGAATAAATTTGCATTAGAGCTTGGAGCATTAAATGAGCTCCTCCTTCTGCTCAGTTTTATCCTGAATAGAATCAGTTTACATGCTCCAAGATGCAAAATGAACTGCAGAAATGCAGGTATTAAGGCCGTTGATTTTAAAAGTGTATTCCTCTAAATATGTGCATATGTATCTGCACCCAGTTTTTTTTTTTTTCAGAAAAGAAAAGGAATCTGGAACACTGATGTGCATTTCCTGGAATTGCCACAGGACTCCGTCTTTTCAATTTTTTCTATCAGAATTTCTTAAATTTTACCCCCCTTTCAGTTTTGAAAAAAAATAGGACATTTCATAGGATCATTCACTTTATTTGAACATTTAGAAGACAGTGAAAATTGATGGCAGAAGTCAATAGGGGATACATAATCCCTTCCTGGGAAGCAAACAATGACACCTGTAGATGGATTTCTGGCCCTGCTTAACGTCCTGGTGAACAGCTCACCACCTACAAGGAGTTAAGATCTAATCCCTGAAGTTTCCAGATGTACAAGCTGAGTTGTAAGACTTCTAATTTCGCAGGACTCAAATTCTTGTGGTCATAATTACAGCCATAGTCTTGAAGACAATGCTCATACAAAGGCATTCCTTCCTTGTGGTTAACCACTTGTGAAGTTATTACATCCATTAGCAGGATTCACAATCCTGTAAGAAAACATCTGTCATATGACAGACTCTAAAGAAATGTACTTAGACATCTGAGGACAAAATAAGGTTGTCCTTTCCTAGATGACCTGCAGAGTGAGTGATTGTCTTAGATAAACACAACTTTTAGATGACAAAGATTATGTTAGAAGACTGCCACCACCATACAAATCCTTATAGCTCTGGATCTTAGTAGTTCCTAATGATCTTTTTGGTTTTCCAGCTTCCAAAGAGAAGCTGATGGTGCTGCAAAGATGGGCTGTAACAGGATTTCAATTCAAAACTAATTCTGTTAGCTTACTGTACAAAGCCTCAGTGCAATACCTGGGTTAAAAGCTGCATGACAAAAGGACACTACCAAGCCAAGTGTCCGAGCAGGAGAGTCCACAAGCCCTGACTGTATAGCTGATGCCACCTTGGAAACTGTCTCACTGACTGGAAAAGTCACTGCTTCAGGGGCAACAGAAGCCTTGCAGAGCAAAACATCTTGAGAGGTTTGTAACACACTTAGATAACACTTCTCATCCTCACTTGCTGATGCCAGACGTGAGATAGCTGAAAATTATGGACTCCATAAACATGTTGTATTTAGCCCACTCACAATATGGTTTTAACCCACACACAGTCTGGGTTTCTCAGCCAGGGAACTGTACCAGCTGCTCACTCTTAACAAGATAGCTGGGAAGGCAGCACAAACTCAACATGGGGAGTTGGCCACAACTGAGATGTAGCTGCTGGCTTTTTACCTTGCCTCCCTTGGACTGTAATCTAAATCAACCACACAGAGTGTTAATTATGCCACTGATGTAGTGAGGGATACAAGGAACTCAAGGGAAGCTCTGCAGTTAAAGACCAAGGTATGCTCTTCTGTTCTTAAAGATAATGAAGGACACAATTTATAAGAGCATACAACTAGTCACAACTGAGATACACTGCATCATATGAGAAAATAAAAAAATATGACTCTTTTCTCTTACTGGAAAGTTTAATGATCATGTTCCTGATGATATTTTAAAAATAATTTAAAAGCCAAAACTATAAAAGAGCAGAGAGTGCTAAAGTTGCCAGCTCTATTCCTACATATGAGGAAACCTGTTATGTTAGATCTGCTACAGAGTTACTGCTACTCACTTTGTTCTTTAAAGCATCATAGAAATATAATGAAAAGCCATTAATAATATACAGAAAAGGTCAAAGATTTACCTGAAAAAAACCAAGACATAACAAAGCAATTCATAGCAAACACTGCTTTAAATTATAATCAATCAAATCTGAAAATTCTTTGAGAAGAGACAACCTAGCCACCAGGAAATAAAGTATTTAGGAAACTGTGATGTGTTGCATAACCTCACATAATTCATCTCATAGAGATGCGGGAAACTGCTCTTCAAGCTTTTTGGTGATAACACAAACTTTATCAAAATAAACCTATTTATCTGTACAACAGTAAGGCAAAGTCCGGATCTCACTTGTCTGTGTAATGCAACGTATGTTTCCATCACCTTAGCAAAGAAAAAAAAAAATAAGAATCAGTCACATGCCAGAATCAGCTAACACAATCATTTTCCAAGCAACCAGTAGTTTGAAACTTACGTACTTGCCCAGACTAGAAAGTTTGCAAAATACACAGAAGAATGATTCATAACTGATCGACAAGTAAAGAAACGCCAATGTTTGCCAAATTTTTGCCTTGACAATACTAAAAGCGCCCTCAAACCAATATTGCAGTGTTATTTTAAGGCTATTTGCCAGCAAAAGGCACAACTAGAGTATGAGAAGGCATGAGCTGCAAAGCATCACCCGATCTAGTCAAGCAGTGAAGCATTTTTAAAACTTTTGTGTCTCTGGAAACCTGAAGTCTCAGAAAGATTAAGCCACGGGAAAAAGAATCAGAAAAGCTGAGGATGATTGTAACCAATTAATCCACAAGACAATCAACAAAAATCACTAGAGGAAAGTGGAAATGCACTACAGAAAGATTATTTAACACATGAACTAAACAAATGGGCAGAGAAAAGGCTGTCTGATCGCATATCAACACAAAAAATCGACTTTACATAAAAATATGCAATTTGAGCATTTTAAACCTACAATTTACATAGCGTATTCAAACGCTACGACAGAAAGATGAGCGAGCGATTTTTGTTTGCCTTGCACTATCCGAACCGCAGAGAAACGCTTCAAAAGCAGCACAATTCAGCGGACCCAAGCAAGAAGAAAATCCAAACCATGAGTAATTACACAGAGCAGCTGAGGGGTAGGTGGATCCGAGCAGCTTCCCCGCGCTGCTAAGGAGCGTTAACCCTTCGGCGGGCGCAGAGCTCGTACGGGCACATCCCGGGGGCTGGGCCGCCCGCCACCAACACCCTCCGCGGAGAACGGCCCTGATGGCAGCGAGCTCCGAGGGGAGGGGAGCGGAGCCACGAGCCGGCCGGGGAAAGGGCTGGAGCGCGGAGGGGAACCTCGGCTCCGTCACGGCGCGCAGCCAAGGGGGGCCCGGCAGCCGCAGCTCCGCCAGCAGGGCCACCTGCCTTCGCTTTAGGGCTCCTGATGGTCTCCGCCCGCCGGCCCCGGCCCGCTCCCCGCGCACCTACCGGCGGGCGCGCTGCTCCCAGGCGCTGTGGGCGCGCTCCCGGCGCCATCGGATCGGACCCGGCCCGGCCCGGCCCGCCCGCGCCGCCGCCATTGGGCGCTCGGCGGTGGCGGCGGCGCCGCATTGGCCGGGCCCGCCCCGCCGGCCCCGCCCCGCATTGGCCGGCCCCGCCCGGCCCCGCCCCTCCCGGCCCCGCCCCGCCCCGCGCACAGGTGGCGGCGCACGGCGCTCCCGGCAATGAGCCCCTCAGAGTTTCTTAGGGTACCGCTCCCAAGAACCACTCAAAGGCAACGGACGCTGCCGTCTGCGCTCGCCTACGGGCAAAAATAAATAGTGTGCGAATAATAATCGCTAATGCAAACAAGATATTCTACAGCTCGGGGTTATTCAAGGGGCATGCTTTAATACAACCCTATTTATCGGTTACTGGGGAGTTCGTGTATACACTTTTAACTCCCATTAACAGGCATCTCACTTGTTTTGTTGGACCCTGATGAATTTCACGGATTATGGATTAGAGAGGTATAAGAAAGTTAATACAATGTCTATGAACTAAATTATGTTTAAGCTGTAAAACTGTAAGAGTATTACAAACCTAATACTATCAATTGTATGGTAATATTAATGTTATTTCTGCCTTTAAATAGTTCAGAGAGCAATTTTCACATAGGCAAATGTCTTCATATAGGAATTAACATCTAACCCCAGTACAATTCCGAGACTCCAGCTAAAAGGAAGCTTATGCAAAACGAACATGTGCAATTAGCCCAAACGTGAGCACGGAGGTGTAAATTTACATCCATTAGCAGATTCAGAGAATGAAGGAATAGGAGGGCACCCAGGGAGCTTCCTAGAAAGTTGAACCTTGAAAGCTGAGAAACGTTAATGACCTTCACATTTGCAATAAACACTGTAATAACAAACCTAATTACTAAAGGGGAACTGACTGCAAAAAGAAAAGAAAAAAAAGGTTGTGGTTTTATTCTTCTCCGCATGAACTACGAGTTTTTTTTTAATAAGTGCAAAGACACTAGGAAAACCTCAAAGGCGAAGTGTAAGAAAACCATGTGTAATGACAACTGATGTTACAGTCCGCAGCTCAGCACGTCTGGTTGTTTTGAAGGGGCTTTCAAAGAGCGTCCTGGTGCACGGCAGCGTGGTAACACACAACACAGAGAACACTCGAAGCAAAGCCCAAAGCCTCCGCGGCACAAGCAGGGGACATCACGCGTCCCAAAACACCGACACAGGACTTTAACTCCTGTCTTATCCAGCACTAGAAGATGTTGATTGCTCAGACAAAGCCAACCACCTGGAAGATGTTCAGTTTAATTAGAGTAATTTCACAATTATAAGCCACACCTTTTTCATTGAAGAATCCAGCCTACCGCAGTAGTGCGGCTTATATTCAGATGCGGCTTATCTATGGACAAATCCCAGTGAAATGCTAACCCAGAGGTGAGAGCCGGCTGGGGAGGGTGCCTGGGGCTTCCTTTAAAGGCTTTGCTGGTCTATGAAAACTGTTTGCAACTTGAGCACCTGACACCAAACCCCACACTGGCTCGATTCTGTTACTAATTTGTTACTTTGTTACACATGAATCCTCGCAAAAAAAAAAATAAATATATATATATATATAAAGAAAGAAAAGTGTGGCTTATATTCAGGTGTGGCTTATATATGGACAAATCCCGTGGTCTACCCGGCTACCCGACATGCGGCTTATAATCAGGTGCGGCTTATAATTCTGATATTACTGTATTTGTCCATGTGCGCGAATGGTTGTAGGCTGGTTGTTACACTTATTTACATGTATACAGGGTAAATTCAACAAGGACATGGATAGTTCTACTCAGGTACAACTGGTATCTTTGTTTCTTCTCAGAATTGTTTAATAAGCCAGAAGTAGTACAGATTAGTTTTCTGATTGTTTCCCTTTATCTTCCCCATCTTTAATAAACTTAGAATACAGAATAACATTATTGACCTCTGCTGTACTACACTGTAAAAGATCCTCACTAGAAAGAGACCTGAAGGCCATCAATCCTTCCCTGGTTTTGGTCATTTCTTTTTTTGCTTTTTCCTTGTTTTCTGAATAAAAGTAAAAGCTATTACAGAGTAACTTTTCACAACAGTATTTGAACATATAATCACAAAGGCAGCTACAAATGCTGTCACAAACTCCAACAGTGACAGTGGTTGCTGTACCTTGCATTGCTAAAGCACAAAGAATAGAAATGTCATCAATCAGGTTGAAATTAAGACTTAGCACCAGAAATATATTTTCAATCTTTGCTTTCTTTTCACTCCAGGGCATCGTTACTGATAGCCTTTGGATGGTTTAAGGGCTAAGGAAAGCAATGTTTCCTCATTTAAGAAATCCTTTAAGGAAAAGGGCTTGCATATATTATTCCTTCTTTTTCCTCTTCTATGTAGATTACCAGGCTTACATTTGCTCTAGAACCAATTCCTTTGCCTGATATTAGGTAAATTTAAATTCCTGTATTAAGCATCCTTTTAAAAAGGAGGAGGGGGAGAGAGGTTTTACAAAATTTGATTCTCTTACACTATTTATTGAATCAAAGTTACAACATCATTACCACAACATGACACAATTCTGTTTACTACAATTATTCAGTTTGGACTAGCAAGAAATTTCTGTTTTCTATTTCTGAAGTTTTTTTACAACTAAGATCTGCAATGGAAGGAGTAGCAGGTAACACACCTGATACAGATTCTTATATTTTCAAGTTTTCTCAGAATCTGAATCACAGAAAACACTTTTCTGCAGTGGTCAGGCAGTTGAACATTATGGTCATTATAGGTCCTTTCCACTGAAATATTTTTTAACAGCAGAGAGTCAAACCCAAAATTATTCTATTTAATTAAGTATATTCAATTTCTGGTTGAATATTGCTGTTCCTAGAATAGAAAGAAGTTAGAATATATTTGAGCATTCATCCCCACCAAAGTAAAGACATAGGGGGAAAAAAAAAAAAAAAAGTCAACATACTCCAGAAAGTCTGATTTGCCTTCTTCAAACAGTTTGGGTTTAAAGAACAAAGATGATATTCTTCCATTTTTCTAGCATACGACAATATTAACCACATTAAACATAAAAATACAGCATTCTATTCTTGATATTCTGACTGATGTTGAAGAATGTATTTATGGTATGACTCTACAGGTTTAGAGCATGTGAAACCCTAACTATAAGCACATGTACTGAAAAATTAGAATGATCCAAATTCTAATTTATTTTGAATAGACACAGCACTTTTTGTTCTTTCAACTTGACAGCTAACTAGGGTTTTTTATGTTAATATTTCATGATAAAGATATTAATAATTCATTATATCCTAGAAAATGATGCTATATTGTTCCAATACACCACCATAATTCTCAGGCAAGCTTTACTGCAAATTTAATTAAATTTGTCAGTTAACAGAATTCAATATATTTCATGATATTAAATGAGGAGGTGTGACTTAACCCTTAGTGGTGTACCAACAGAGGCTCAATTCAGAAGTGTATGGAAGCACTTTGAGAATTTCTTTATCTGGACCTGCTTCCACAATTAAGTCTGTACTCCACATATTTCTTTGGACTGTATCAAAAGTCTCATGGGAGTGCTACTTCTCAGCTAATGAGCTGCCATTGACACACAGAGCAGTAAAGAAAATAAATACCTAGTGCCAACAGACTGTTTGCTTAGCTCCCTTATCTCGGACCATGTGCACACACCTGAGTGGTGTTTGCTCCAGCTGCCACAACCCAGCCTGGAAGATCACATACTTCAGGAGAGATTTGTTTAACTGCACATGTCAGTAATGGCAAGATTAGTTTAAAATGAATATTGCTGGAACAAATGCACTATTTCCAGTATGGCAGGCCATCACCTCCACTTCCTCTTCACTTCCTGGTATTTTCCCCACAGAAGGACGTTTCTCAATGACCAGACACCATCTAGCAGCAAACCAAATTACCAATATTTGCAGAGCATGTTCTGCATGCAATCTGAGCAACTGAAGAGTTTGTAGAATAGAGTGCCAGGAGAGTAATGGCTAGTGGAGAAATCTGGAAGCATCAAAAGCTTAATATAAGCAGAGAGAGCTTTATAAAGGCTTATCAAACATACTCATTTTATGTAGATTGAAAGCTTCCTTTTCTGCAACTGCAAGAAAGTCTATGATTTGGCATTTAGAAATCCCAATGAGACAGTGGAAATAAATATTTTATTTGCTGTGTTTAAATAAGGAATATTATTTTAAAATGACAGAATATCATTTGTTCTAGCACCTTTCACAGTGCCAAATACGATTCATGACCCACTAGATCTGAAATCTGACAGGGAATTTATTTTTAGTTGACTTTTCTATAGTTTTCAGTATTTACCATAGAGTTTTTCAGTTTTCAGCCAAAGGATTATTTGCAAACTGTTTACTCTAAACACAAGAGCTGTATTTCATGACGCTGAACTGGTATCACCAGAAACATCTAGAAGTATTTAATATAAATCTATCTTTTGGAACTGAACTAAGAATGACAAATATAGTGAGAAGTAAACTCTTTGGGGTTTGTAATCTCAAACATAATAATTAGGCCAATTACTTAAAATTACATGTGCAAAAAACCTGAAGTATTTTTTGTGTCTCTATGGAGCTATTCACTGAATATGTAAGTTAGAGTAGGCAAACAGTTAATATACAACATTCAGTTTGTTAGCTGAGAGATTAAATCAATGAAGAAATCCTTCTTTCTTGCCATTTTCAGAAGTTCCTACCTACTTGCAGTCTTTGGCTTCCAAAAAACTGGACTCCTAGTAGGGAACTCAGTAAGGCTGTTAGTTTAGCAAAGAGGCAGGAAAAGCCAACACAGCTGCGTGCACAGTGAGATCATCACATTTATCTCACTGGGTCTGAATTCTCTTACTAGAGTCACCTCCCTTCTGTGCAATGTTTCTCCGATTTCAACAACCAAATCAAACACAGAATTATTTGTAAAAAAAATATGAAATCCTTACGTTAATGTTCAGCTGTAACTGGATAACTAAACACTGGATTCCACAAGAAAATGTATGTATTTTGGTGTGGCTATTCTTCCTAAAAGACTGTGCAGTCCTATAACCTAGAGATAAAACTAAATACAACTTGAAAATAATTAACTCAAGTCCTCCTGTTCTCACAGCCCCAGTAATGAAGGTAACAAAATCACTTTGGAAAACTCACCAGGCCTTCAGTCTTTGAATTCAAAGCTGGATGATTGTTCAAGAAATATCTTTTTTATAATGCAAAGTTATAACCCTTAAACTGGAACATTCCACATATTTCTTCAGTAATTTTAACATCAGCTATAATAGTGACTTTAAAGTCTATGAAGTGTGCTTGACTTCATCACATATTCCTTTTTAATACTAGCAATGCAAATTGGCTTTTCATTTAAAATTGCTGTTGATCACATCTGGGAAACGTTCTAAATAGTAGCAGTAGTAGTAATAATAATTATTATTATTATTTAGAAGCACCTAAATGCCATTAATTAATAGAATTTCAGTATACAACAAAGTCTGGAGCCTAACAAACATTAAAGTAAGATGGAACAGAAACAAATAATGTAAAATATTTTCAGTTAGAGTTTTCAAGCTATTTGGATAGCTCCAATATTGCAGCAGATGATCTCAGTGAAAAGTGATTTTAAAACATTTCTTCATCACCTGCTGCTAAACACTTTCACTTATTTTAGTAGGAAAGATTTTGTACCTAAGAAAATATGGATTTAACTTTGCAAAAGAGGCTACTCTTCTGGAAGCTGTGTACATAATACTCCAAACAATGCTGGGAGACAGTCTGGCACATTTAAGAACGATTTATATACTGAAAAAGTTTTAATAGTCATGAGAAGGTAATTATCTACCAGGTCTTACCACAAGCTACAGTGATTTTTAATGCTAAACTTTTGCTCCACAAATATGAGAGAAATGAGAGTATTGAATTATTTAAGTTTCTGAAGCTCCTGCAACCAAGGACTTCTTACATCTCATATATACACACATACATTCTCCTATGATATGACAGTGACTCTAAGAGTGGAACTTAGTCCATTCCCAATCTTTGAGTCCAATCTTTGGACTCAAACTTTGAGTCCAAGTTGCCATTATTGTCTAACACTCCCTTGTGGCTACAAACACACACCCCAGGTACAACATTATTTCCTCCCTGGCAAATGCAGTTAATTAGAAGCAATAAAAAAATGGTAATCTTGTACAGAAATGGAGCCACATTTGTAACAGATGGGATCTGGAACAACTAATTTTACAGAACAGCCTGTTCAGGAGGAAGAATGAAGAAAAACAAGCACATAAAAAAAATAAGGAAATATAGAACATGATTGACAGCAGAATTGAAGAGCTATAATTTCAATATTTTGCAACACAAAAAGCTTACATTCTTCAAAGTTGTTTCTAAAAATCTGGAACTGCAACCCATATTATACGGAAAGCCCAAAAAGTTGGATACCAAAGAAATAAAAATTTTAACAACTTATCTCTGTGAAAGCTAAATGACATCTATCTCTTACTACCTGAAGTGCAACTACAATGGTACTCCATCTCCATTTACTTTTCTTCCTGAAAATAAAATTTAAAACTATGTGCTACAGTTTTCATTATCTGGACAGATGGTACACTGCCCTCCCTCATCCTTGGCTTTAGAAGTTGATTACAGTTGTCTGAAGACTTAAAAATAAGTAGGCTGCTTTCCTCAATTATTCTTTAAATACTGGAATCAAATCAGGATTCAGAAAATTCATTAAGATCATGATAATTTAGAAAAGAGGAAGAACATTTGGTCATTATATCAAGCAATACATTCTAAACAAACAGGTCTTGCAAGTACAGAATCTATATACTCTAATAATATTTTAATTTGTTTTACTCTCAAGTCTAAAATATAGAGAATACAGCAATATAAAAACCAAAACCAAACAAAACATCCTGGTTTTCAATGAACATTATTCCGGAGCTTTTGAAAATAATAAGCAACAGAAATCCCCAACACTCTCCCCACACCACATATATTTACCTGCTACTCAATTCTCTCTGCAGAACAGTTCCATATTGACTACAGGCTACAAATAAGATCAAGTATCTATACTTGACCCCACCTCAAATGAGTATGTCAGTAATCACATCTCCAACAATGGACTTTTTTGGAAGGTGAGGGTTGACCTCACTAAGCTTGAGCTTTGTTAGTCAAACTCCAGCTGGCTTTAATACCTGCAGTTCTGCTTTTACCTGCAACAAGTGCTATTGGCAGGAGCAGACAATATGGAACACCTCCAAATACTTCAGAAAACCATGTATAGTAATTTCACGAATATAAGCCGCACCTTTTTCATTGAAGAATCCAGCCTACCCCAGTGGTGCGGCTTA
>VRYO01001269.1:4964962-5007980 GCA_009812075.1 Sialia sialis | reverse complement strand
CTCGCCAGGAGCTGGGGGGCAGGGAACGCCTGCTCCCCCCGCAGTTAGTACTTCCACCTTGGCAATTCTCCTGAAATTGTCCATAGATAAGCCGCACCTGATGATTAGTCACACTGCTGGGGTAAGCTGCATTCTTCAATGAAAAAGGCGCGGCTTATAATTGTGAAATTACTGTACCTATTGATGCCTTTCCTAGCCATTTTTGCTACCCCAATGTCCTTACTTTCCTCCTTCTCAATCAACAAGCACACTGGAAAGCCATCAACTTAATGAGGGAGGACTTGGTCTCAACAAGTAAAGCCTGAAAGGATGAATGGGTCAAAAAAGGCCTGAAAACCAAACAAATTTGTCAGCCTGGAGTAGTCCCTCCGCCAGTATCTGTTCCAACTGACTGAATTATCCCTGCATTAGTACTGAAAATGCAGTAGTAATTCTGAAGTTACTGGTCCAGATACACTGTCACACACACACACAGAGGGCAAATTTATAGCATAATTGAAGACAAAATGCATAATGAGCCATTCCCCCTTTCTCTGCCCTTCCTAAGGAATGGAAGTAAAAGTATGAGAATCCTTTTAGGAAAGGATGCATTGAACAGCAGCATATACCAGCACATATGACTAGCAATTCACACCTTCTATTATCATAACCACTGTGAACACTGAGGGTAACCATACAGGTGGTATCTTTATTTCACAAGATTAAAGATACAGTACAAAATGAATCTGTACATCTTTCTATTAACAGATTTTGTTTACACAATTATATTACATTTGACCAGCCTTTATACTGATTTTAAATACAAAATAAATTTACAAAACTCCTACAAGACCCTTTAAAGAACTGTAGCTGATAAAAACAAAGGGTTCCCCCCAATAGTCCCTATTTGACATATGCATTTGCAGTAGTTCAAATCACAACTAAATCTTTTCAGTTTAATATTCTCTGAAACAAAAATAGAATTTCAGTTCATTGTTGCCTATCTAAAAGGAAAGCAACTTGCAAAGGTGAGTGTAATCCCCTTTTATAGGCCAAAACTAGCATATAATAGGTGGAAATTAGATAATGCATAGTCTTTAAAAGTCCTTTCACAAACCATATCTTAAATGTTATTCCCTCAAATTAAAACATTTGGTAGTTTTTGTATGTTTTTGTTTGATTTTTTTTAAATAAGAGTAGCTGACTTATGGAAGATGATTAAAAAGTGAGTAAAACTATCTCACAAGAGTCTCACTAGGATGTTGGTATCAAAGGCCTTACCTTCTATTACACTGTCCCATCATGGACAATATAAAGCAAGAAAATTATTTCAACAGATAGCTCTGGGACAAGTTTCACCAGTGATGAACTAAAATCCTGTTTTCTCAACAGTTCAGTATTTCTTTGAACTAGCAAGAACAGCTAATGTCTTTGATTAATAATTTGAGATGCAGAATAATGCATTTCTCCCTATTTTCCCACAGTTTTCCTGCATATAAAAATCCCACCAATAACACTTCCTGCTCTGTAGTTTCATTTTCTGTGCAGGGAAAGAAGTGCACATGTCTATGAAGGTCAAATAGGCAGGCTCTGGCCTATGTCACTACACACAAGGAATACAACTTTTCCATTCAAACCATGCTGAACACACCCAAAAAGGCTTCTCTTAAATCAAGTTTCCTTCTAAAATTCTCCTGCATACAAACTATAAGATAACCTGTGTACTACCAAAAGGGAAAAGTACTTCACTGCAGTAAACTAAGCAACTCAGCTTCTTTAGGAAAAAGATGCTTGCTGAACTGAGTGCACAACAAGGAACATTGCTAGTAAGTGTTAAATATACCTTCCTCAAAATGCAAGTTTCAGAACAGAGTAGTAAGGGATTGTCAAAAAAACTTAAGTCATGGTGTAGACAACTGATCTAGAAAACATATTCATTTCTTTAATCCCTGAGTTAACTTGCCATTATTTATGGTAAGTGCCTTTTTTTCTTCTACCACCATGTTCAAATGAATGTCATCTGAAAAGTTAGTGGTAGTAATTTGGTGGAAGGGGAAAAAGCAGGAGAAAGACTTCCTTATTGCTCCTTCAAAAAGCATTTCTTTAAAATGAAATAACTTGCTGATCTTCAATTGTTTTCTTCTGCTGATTTTTGGATGTAAAAATGCATCAGTTTCACTGAAAGTCATCTATAAGACCATCACATAGCAGCAGCGATGAGATACTCTCATACAAGTAGAATAGAGCTTTTAGAATTTAGTTCTAACATATTAACAACAAAAACATTTTAATAATGCAGTAGCAAAAATTGTTAACTTGCCTAGGAGGCAAATACCAATGAACCAATGGTATTTAACTGAAAAACATTTTCCATATAATCTTTAATTTAATCATGCCAAGCTAAAAAGAGATATTAAGTGACAGTGGCAAAATATTCCAGAGGGAGTGTTCAGTTATCACAGATATCTTAGAAATGCAGCTGGGAAATGCTGTACATATAAGACACTACATTTAAGTTTAATACTGTTTCATCTGCTGATGATGATTAGGACTGAACAAGACATTCCTCTACCACATGCTGCAACCCTCCACAGTATAATTAAAGATTTGTCTTTATATGACCAGCATAAGCATTGTGATGTACTGAGTTCTACCTATAATACTAGTATCTTTAATACTAGTCATCTGTGAAATTTCCATTTACAAAAGAATGGATTGTTATTCCTGCGTCCCAAACTAGAGATCTATTGTGCAATGATCTTGCAAATGTACCAAGTATGAAACCATAACAAAATCTTAATTCTAAATAAAGTGTATTGATACATTGTTCCCAATACACTGGAAAAACATCTGCATGAAAAGAAGCCCTTAACCCTTTAAACACAACAGCTTTTGTCAGAAAGCAGCTAAAGCCTGCTCATTTGCATTCATTCAACTTTATCACAGTATATTCAGTGGATTTAATGCTAGTTCAGAAACCAATATTTAAACTACCATTGGTAAATAAGAACGGATACTTCTGCATTTCATGCTTCTAAACTATTCTGCCACTGCTTCCCACCCCCAGCCCTGGAAATTATAGTTCAAAGAAAATTGTCACTAATTGAAGATTCCTGTTGCAGTCTTAAATCATAGTCCACAGGTCACATTCTGTACACTCATTAAAAGGCCTTTACACTGACCTGGTGGCATCAAGAAGCCACTAGTCTTCTTCCTCTTTGGATTTTCTTGTTACAAGGGGTCCTCGAGATGGTATGGCCAGAGACATTACTGTGACTTTCCTTTGTGCCAGGTCCAAGAGAGGTTGGTGACAGCCAGAGCACCCTTGTAGCTTTGGAGTAGCATCACTGGTATAAGCCCACGCCCTTTCATAGAGAGCATGCATTTCTGTGGCTCTTTTTTGTAGATGCATTAAACAGATGCATGCATGAGATACACACATTTCTTGCAGTGCAAATCACTAACAGGATTGTTGAAAATTAAGCACAGAACTTCCAACTCTAAAAGCAAGTCAGCTAATTCATTGAGATTTCTGGCTCTCTCCATTTTTCAGTGTGCGCAGTAATACTGGTGCTTTCTGCAATCTAGATTCAACCTCTTAAGACAAATTTCAATTTAGGAGCACTACCAATATGGTTTCATGACATGGAAGATTGCAAAGTACACAGGCTCCTGAAAAATTTTAGAAGTATGTGAGATCTGGGCACTGTGTGGACAGTTTTCAACTGATGAGCTTCACAGACCCAATCTGTCCCACTCCACCTCACGGGCTACATACTAACTGCTGAGAACTGTTTAAGGGGAATGGAGGAAAATATCCAAAAAGAAAAAGCACAAATAGAGAGTGGCATGTTTGCTGGCTTAGTTTTATAGGGTTTATCAATAACCTATGTTAAACCACCCAACACAGCCTAGAAGACCAAAGTGTAAGAAATATTAAAAAAAAAAAAATTAAATAAGGACTCTAGAAATACCTGGGATGCAGGTCAGAATGTATGTTCCTAACAGCTCTAATCTCTTCAGAATTTGAATATTGTTCAGCTTCTTGGACTTAAATTTGCCATAAATTTATTATTATTACTTTTATAAAGGTCAACTGCTATCAAGCAGGCAAAAACTTTCCACTACTAGCCTTCTGTCTCTCTGGGAGATGAAAAGGACTCTGAATAAAGAGGAACTAGATACAGCAGGCAACATTTTTGTAGTAGCACTCTTGTGTTTCCATGAAAAAAGCCATAGTGTTATTCCATTGGCACTGAAATAACATTCAAATCAGTTTCAAAATAATTTTCTTATCCCTGAAAAAAGGCATCATTCTAAGCAGCTTTCAAACATTTTTTTAAACTTCTTTGTGCCTCTTTTTGGGGAGGGACTGTTGATCCAAAATCCTAATTCACAATGAAAATTGTTCCTTTTGGAAAAATCCAGTTCTTTCACTGAGGCTCTTGTTGCTATTGTGGTGGTTGATGCTCTGGGGGCGGTTCTTGTTGAGGCACAGCTGGCCGCAGTCCTGCTGCTCTGGGAATTGCTTGGTGTTGCCTTTGTCTGTAAGCTATAATTGTTCCCAGAAGCAAGGCGATGATAGTCATAAGGTAGAGGTCCCACTCAGGCCCCAGCAGCTGGTCCATATCAATATGTGAGAATACATCTCTTATCTAAGAAAGAAAAAGTCCACATCATGTCAAAGAACACAAACAAGAAATTAGTTTGATTTTGACTTGTAACACTTTTCATGTACAAGTACCAGTTTTAAAACTTAGTGGTTCTTTTCCTCTCTGAAAAATAGTATCACACCAGTGATACTAAATCACATCAGGAACTAAGAGCCATGCTAGACAGAATGAGGTACTCTCGTTTTGAGATTAAACTTCTCACTACAGAGTTTTGTGGCTTTCCCATGGATGATAGAGCACTAAGCCTCAGGACATTTGTGTGGTATAATGCTGAGATTTGTGCAGGTGATGGACAGGGAAATTGAAGTGACTTACTGTTAGTTTAGATTGAAGTGGCCTTTTGTAAGACTCCATTTGCTAAGGATTAACCAACACACTTCTATGCTTCAGTACTGTATCTGATGATAGTACACAAACTACTGCAAATTTAAATCTGCAGCAGCAGACTTAAAACCAGGAAAAGCTGTGTTCTGCATACTAGTTTCTGTGAGTGCTATGTGGGTATTTGCCCAACTTAGAATATTTTGACTGTCCTAAGCCTGAAGAATACTATAATTTGTCAAACTTTGCTGAATTGCCTGAAACTGCATTTGCTTTAAGTGGTAATAACTTCCATACCATTTTAATTTATTAACTAATCCAAAAAGGCAGTAAGATGTCAGAACACTGAGAAATATTGGAAAGCCTTCCCTTTAATTACAGATAATTTCTTTTTCCAGGGCCATCTCCCAGAAGAAACACTACAAAATATCTAAGCTATCTAATACAAATATATTTTCCCCCCACAGAAATAAAACAACTCTAATGGGGTTGTTACAGTTGAATATAAAATAGCATGAGAGTTAGGGATATAAGTTTTTTTACCCCTGAGCAATTATGTCAGTTGAATCTGCTTCATTTTGGTAGCAGATGGTCATGGATAAGAACAGTCAAGCAGTTTTGAGAAATTCTCTTCAAAGGAAGAACAGCACAGAAGAGCACTGCCTGTGCACATTTTCAGTTTCACAGAGTTGCACAAATAGGAATGAAAGCTTCAGTGGCTTTCTTAATACACAACAGTAGAAAACAAATCTAAGTTTGCAGAAGGCTCAAGCAATGCTTCTAACTTAAGACTACAAACTGAGCTTCTTTTAAAAATGAAAAACACATCTGTTGCTTTCTTTTAATTCTGCATTACTTACATTGATTTCTCGTATGTACTGCAAGGAATAAATCACTCCAAGCTTGCAGAGTGCTAGGAAGACTGGAACCTGAGCATCTGGGCTTGCTTCAGCTGCCATGTCATAAAATCGTTTTGCAAGATGAATATCCTAAAGTTAAGAAAATTCAAAGCTCAATTTTGAAGAACTTGAAAAATTAACCATAGGGTTTTTTTTTTCTTCTTGAGATATGTTCACCTTTGAATATACAAATAAACGGAAACTTCAATTTGAGGATGAAGCTATTTTAACTGATGCTAGAAGTGACGTTCACAAACAGGTTCATAATAACATATTCAACGTATACACTGTAAACCAAGGCAAATATTTCAGTAACTCTAGTACTCTAACATCTCCAACACCACAAGAAACATAAAAGACTAAGAAAATTTAAGTTTCAGAGGCATATGCAGCAGCATTTCTTAGTTACACTGCAATATGTCTGATGCTGCCAAAGTAACAATACCAACCTATGATTTGCTCTGTATTGTTCTCATATTTTACCAAGAAGCAAAAATTGGTCTTTTAATAGACCAACAGAATAATTAAATGGTGCATATGTAGAGGAAAAAAAAAGTTGAAGCTCACTGAAAATAGAGAAAATAAAGCCCTTACAGTTTCAGGTCAAGTTATTAAATGCATACATTACGCGAAGGTAGACTGCTGAAAATTAGAATGCAATTGCCAATTACATTATTTTGACACATACAGATGTATGTTGCTCTGGAGCCCGTAAGAATTAACTCACAGACAGCAACACACCACAGGCTTCCTACGAGAATCAGATATATGGTCTTCTTTAGGTGATGTAGTTTGCTTAACATGAAAAACTACAGCTGATTTGGCCCTGGTTATGCTTTGTTACCTTGCTTTCAAAACTACACGGTACAGTAAACAATTCACCAATGTTCATCAGAGGATGAGAATACTACTATACTAAAATACCATGAGCCTGGAGTTGATTTGCATTCATTTCACTACACTTCAAAGTCTTGAAAGCATTACTGAAGCGTATGGCACTCTTTTTACCAATAATCAGAGTTTTAGGTAAAGGTTTCTTACCTGTCTATGCATCATTACTTCACACAGTTAAGTGTGAAGTCAATATAATTGTCCATTGCCCATTGGTCAATGTACTGGGAGACATGCTGATTCCAATTAAGTGGTTACATAACACCCAAAACCCAGTAGTAATTATAGACTTAACTGAATATCAGCAAATGTACTCTTAAAGCAAATTCTCAGTTGACAGCTCACTCACCTGCTTGATGCCCAGTCCCTTCTCATGCATGTAGCCCAGATTAAACATTGCTTGAGCACTGTGCTGCTGTTCTGACGCCAGTCGATAGTGAATAAATGCAGTTTCATAATCAACGTCCGTACCAAATCCATAAAAATGGTAATCTCCAAGTTTAATTCTTGCAACAGTATATCCTATAAATCAAGAAACAAGAAAAAACAATAATAGCTAGGCAAAGAAACCCTTCTGGCTTCCTATGAAGATGCAGTAGGAGCCTTAGTATTACTTTACACAGTTTGTACAAGCTGTTTATCTTTCACCATCCCCTCATATAAACAGCTTCTATTTTTTAAATTTGCTTAAGCTAACCAAAACACAATCAACTTCTACTTGCAGGTAAGACCTTTCCCTAGTAATCCTACCAACATTTTTATTGCTATGAAGTGATATCAACTGAAAACCCGTCACATGTTCATAATCAGTCTCTTATTACAGAAAAAAAATTCGTTTGCTGTATGGCCTTTAAAGGATTCAACTTTTTGTAAAAGCACTGACACTGTAAACTTGAAAAATAGTGTCTCATCATCCATGCCATCATCTGAATTTCTTAACTTTCAACTAAGAGCCTTGAAAGTCTAAATTTGCATGGTACTCTTACTCTACAGTCAAAAACTAGTCAACATCGTGTAGATGCATCCATTTGGAAGTTAGATACCTCAAGATATTTCATCATTAATTACTTTTGCTTATTTTAGGGTCACAAGCACCAGAGTTTAAATTTGTGTTGTTTGGACATCAAGGCTGCATTCTTCATCACCAGACTCTGCTTACTTTGAATAGGAAATTGCATTTCTTATAAATAATGAAAAATAACAAATTACTCTTAAGGATTTTGGATCTATTTTTCCAAGCAGATATATTTTTAGAAAAGTCAGTGTAAACACTGCTAATGTTGTTTCACACTGCTTGACAATTCCATATGGAACAGCAAAAGAAACACACATTTGTATTTTAGTCCTGTTAGTCTTCAGAATCACAGAAAGGCTCAGACTTGCAAGGATATTGTGATGACACTACAGCTAACAACAGAACAAAGAACACCAACTACCCTACCTGGGATACCACTCCTGTTGAGGTAAACTTTCCCTCTTTACATGTTTAATAGCAAAATGTATGAAATCCGACATTTAATGGCTCTACTAAGTGTTAAGGAAACTTTCCTGTCTGACCATTTGGGAGGCACTCTGGCCATCACACGCCCACCACTGCAGACTCTTATTGCAGGGACTGAATTTCCTTCCCCCTTCTCTGTGGGTGGCTGCAAGGGCTGATGGGCACTTGACTCCCAACTCCTGCCACTCTCACACAGTCAGACAAGCTTTCCTTACTGGTTTGACCCTGGGTTTCCAAGAGTAGAGTCTCAGATGCCTGAATCTTTTAAAGAAATCAATAATAGCATAGTAATACAAAACCCAGCTTGTATTTCTGAGGAGCAATCCTGAACAAAGGAATAACAGTCTGTTCATACTTAAGTGTGAGGTCCTTGGTTCCTGCTGTGTCTCCTCACCTGGCTGGGCCACAGGTCCCCATGCCCTCTGCCCCATGCAAAAGGTCAGCAGTTCATGGTCCCCTGCCTCAGGTTCCTCCCACCCAGAGCTCAACCTGCAGCTCACATTGCAGCTGCAAATCGACACTGAATGTATTCCTCAACATAAAAAAAACCTGATTGGAATTGTGAGGTGCAGACATACCTTGAGAAGCTGCTCTATTCCAGTGAAGCAAAGCTCGAGGATAGGTTTCATTTTCTCCTACTATGCTAGCTTCTTCTAAAGAAGAAAATAATCCAGTTAAACAGAACTATGGTATATGCACACACAACCACAAAAAAACCATTGCTTATCTTCAGTCTGCTGAAGTTAGTTAAAAACTTGAAGCAAATTGTGTTATAGAACAAACAAGCTTCAACCTATCTGAAATTTATAAAACCCCTTCCATTTCTCTGCCCACAAAAGACAGCTAGGAACAAACTGTATAATTTCACCCTGAACTATGGCTTACTAAGCATCTTTCCCATTCTAGCTGTAGGAGATTCTGATGCATACTTGAGGAATGACAGAAAATGCAAGTCTTAAGAGCACATAATTTGGACTTTGACAAATACCAGGTTGAAGTAAAACCCGTTATAGTTTGGCCATGTGAAACCCAGGACCAGCCAGAGACTGCAGTCTCTTTTATACGGTAGTGCTTCAGCTACTTTCAAAAGTTGTCCATGTCACAATTTGAAGATTCATGAACTGTCAGAGTTCAGACAATTCAAAAGACTTAACTTGAACTTCTACTGTAATTAGTTTCAGCTGTACTATCCCAGAGTTAACGAAGATTTTCTGTATAAAACATATAAAGTACTTTTAAATCAATCCCCGGTGGAGATGCAGATATATCTGAGTAAAGACAATCAGAGTTTTAACTCAAAGAATGCTGTTTCTTTCCATTACAGTACCTTATCTAAAGATTATTCACTCAGACTCCTTTGAAAAACATTAACTGGAAATGAAGATGTTAGATTAGCCCATCAGCCACCAGTAGGTGTTTTCAATACTAAGATAGAAAGCTGGCAATGAGACCTAGATTTGATATAGAGAAAATTTAAAATATTGAGTTTTGCAGCTTCTAGAAAGACTTGTGATTTTACTTCCATTGTCTCCCAATTACTTCAAATGCCAATAAATCCAAGTTCTAGCTATCTAGTTCCAGTAAGACATGTGGGACAAGCTTTTTTCAAATCTAAGAGAACCAACTGCCCAGCTCCTTAGTCCAGCTTCAAGAGTAGCATCAGTAAAGAAGGTGCTGAGAAAATGCATTACAAGAGAAAGAACAAAGGACACTGAGACTTCTGTGCATAGTACAGGCCAAAGATAAACCTAACACAATTCCTGTGTTTACAACTGTGCTTAGGAAATCCAGGGAACAGAATTTTTAGTACTCTGCAAGTTTCTAAGGATTCTCTGCCTATGCCATTTTAAAATCCCTAAGTCAGAAGTTAAATGTAATTTAGCTTTTAGTCTATGAAGTCATCCTTAGAAATGAAAATGAAAACTGATTACTTTCCAACATGAAGACCAGGAAAGAGGACAAGAGCTTCATTAAAGTTCTAACATGCCACTTCCAGAAAAACCCTTTTCAGTACATATACAGATTCTTACTCTGATCAAGTATGAAAGCAGCATTGCTTTGTGCGACTTCATAGCCTTGTTCTGCCAGAAGAAGATACTGAACCACAGCAGAATTTGAATCACCATCTTTATAGCTGTTGTAGGCAGTCATCAGTCTTTCAGACCAACGCCCCCGTTCACATACATTCTTAAACAACTGCAGAGGAAAAAGGAAGGGGGAGGATACTGGTTGTCAGGAACTTAAGTAATTTAGGTTTTGCAAAAAGCAGCACTTCAACATTCTGATGCCTGTTCAAAATATTTATATTTCACATGAAAAACATGACACATGAAAAACTCCACAGTTTAAGATAGGCTTACTTTAAGATAGAAGTTGCTAAGCAGATAGATCCTTAGCAAGCGGTAATATTCTTAGTAAGTATAGTAACTTGTAAGATTCAAATGCTTACTCAGAGTTTAGTATCTTAGTTTTGTTACACTTAAATGGAGGTATAAAGGAAGAATTTGGTATTTGTAAGTAACTGTTGCTTTGTATTACATTATTTGATTTCAGAAAAGAAATATAAACCTGACACAACATAAAAGCCAAACATTTTTCTCAGAAAATACAAAAAAGCGTGCTAACGTATCACTTTCCCTTTTGATAGCCTTGACTCTGCAGTCACTGCTGGCAATGCCCTAGCCTGGCTGATGTGATCATTGCAAGTAAGAATTATTGATCTCTATGAAAGCGTGACCTTACCTCAACAGCAGTATGACAGGACCGCATCACTCCAGTGCCAGTAGCATGCATCTGAGCCAGATTATAAAAAGCAAGAATGTGGCCACCTTGGGAGGCCAAGTTGAAATATTTCAAAGCTTGTTTATAGTCTTTCTTGACTCCAATGCCATCTAAAAGAAAGATTAAATCATTGCTATTCATTCCTCTTGAAAAGCAGCATTGTATGACATATAGTACTTAAAGTTACTCTAGAAACACATTGAGAAAATGTTAGGAACAAACAGAATGAAATACAAGTTCAATGTAGTAAGCCCATTCTACGAGCACACTTCTAATGCCATCTAGTGAACAGTGACTGAAAGGGCAGGTGCTTAGACCTGCAAATAGTTTTGATGGCACTTACTGTAATACATGGAACCTAGTTGAAGCTGTCCATCAACCCATCCCTGCTCTGCAGCCTTCTGGAAGTACTTCAGAGCCAGCTCATAGTTCTGCAGGAAGATTTGGTCCAGTCATTAGAGCTTTACAATACACCACAGTTTAAGAGAGAAAATATGTGCATGCATATGTGAAAGGACAGATCTGTATTACAGAAAAATTACACCGAGATTTTTCAGTGAAAATATTCCCTTGTTTAAAATCTGGAAGCAAAAAATGAAACAGACTACAATAATCTTTAGCCTGATGTAACTCTGCAGCGATCTCAAAGCTGGCATCCACATACAGCATTGCTATGAACAGTTATGCTTAGCAGAATGGAAGCTCTGTTCTGTTTCTAGAACACTTCTTTACGCAACTTTGGGCTAATCCAACTTTTGACTATCTGTTTGCATAGCTCAGTAGAAAACATTTGACAAGAAACCTTCCTCTGGGAAAAGCAGTAAAACAAATGAACTAATTGAAAGTTTTAAAGTTTTTCTCCATTCCCACAAGAGACAGAAATGGGGACAGTTAGGATTTATTTTATTTCACAAGAAAGTTGTACACTTCTATGCGTTTCTAGTAGCTTAAACCACATTTTCAAACTTTTGAGAGCAAAATCAGGATGTTTCTTTCATAGCTGCTAATTCCATAGTGCATACATTACAGATTTCCTCAAGGAATTCTCAGTGTAACAAATCTTCACAATTAAGCCTCCTACAGTACTTCCCTCCAGAGGAAAAAAATCTGTTGACAACAAAGTCACACAATCACCTATGATTAGAAAGACGACTGTCAAAAGCTTACCACTGGAACACCTCTTCCGTAGAGGTAAGCCATTCCTAATCCACTCTGTCCAACTGGATTACCCTGAAAACACAGAAAAACACTTCTGCAAAGACAGGCAAAACCTACACCCACATCTTTCCAATCTGGTATGTCTTTAGCATCATTAAAACATACAGTACTAAAGAGAGAATGGGTTTTTTTGCCCCTAGTAATAGTCATCCAGGGAGGAAACAGCATTTATAGTAACTTTTATTCAGTAACTGCAAGGCTGATGAACAGGGAAAAAACCTTTCAGTATTAGTTATCAAAGTCCACTGTGTACTTTTAGAGAGTCACACAAGATGAAGAACCCATAATCCTAGAAAGACAGGCTATTAATAGCTTACTTATCTTTAGTTTTTCCAACTTCAAAATGTTTTGGGTGCTACAGAAGCTGCCAAAACAACACCAGGAACTCTAAGAACCTGTGTTAAGGGTAGAATGGTGGCTGTCCTGTTGCCTATATTAATAAGCATTGGCCCTGCAAGAGCAGGCACTGTGACACTGCTTCAGTGCCAGGAGAGGCAATGGGACACATCAGAAAGTTTCAGTGAATGCAGGGAATGAACACATTGAGAAATCCTCCCTTTAGCACAGACATGTGGAACAGCATTCTGACTGTGAAGTTAAGAACCATGAAGGCAGTTATCTTACAACAGTCCCTTTAGAACTTAATCTGTGTTTCACATGCTAAACACCCTTCCTGGAGGACTAGTCATGCTTTAACTGTACAAACACTACCATAAGGGATAGATCAAGACAGACAGGAAGGATTAAAATGATGAAAAACATCATCCCAAAAAACAAACAGTCCAATGATATGAGAGGCATAAAACTATAAATTCACAAAACAAAAGCACTGTAAATTCCTGTGACAAGACAACTTCAAATTAAAGAACTCTAGCACTTCAGAGAATTGCGGACTATTTAGGCAGACAGTATTTCATATTGATGAACTACAGTTAGACTCTGTTCATGAGAGTTGGACTCCTTATGCTGAACATAGCTTCATGAAGCACCATGGCCAGAGCAGTTTTCGACATTTTAAGCAATATTATGGGCTAATTAATCTAGGACAGCTGGGAGTAGGTGTGTGCACATGGAAGAGCACATGAAGCATTTGCAGCATTTCAGAGCTAATCAACTTCTTATTGCACATGCCGTAGTTCTACCTTACAGATAATCATACCATATCAGCAGCTTTCTTGAAATACTGAAGGGCTGTTTCATTGCTCTGAGGTACAACATCACTTCCTTCTGAGTACATCTGAAAAAGAAAGCCATTACTGAAGAACAGCTGAAGCAGTCAGTTTAGCATGAAGACCATGAAGTTTACATACTGAGAGGGAGTTACTGTACTCAGATTATTCTGACTATTGCATTACTGAATAATCATTAAAACTTGTCCAGAAACAGAAAACATATCTCTGCTGTAAAATTCAGAGGGTTACTTTCTCATGGAATATGAACTGCCCATAGAATTAGAAGTTTTTCATGACAATATTCTTAATTTTTAATTTCTACCAATGTGCAGTGCAGTGAAAAACATGCTATCAGGCAAAAAACCTTGAGACCAGTAGAAATCAAACTGTATTGGCAGCCAAAATACTACACAAAAACAAAGCAATAATGGGTTACTAAACACAGTTCACTTCAACCGAGAAAGCAGGAACTGCAACTCCTTCTGCCAGGCACCTTGAGTAGCACATTATGCTATTTTTTTAGGCCTTAAGGACATTAATTTTGAATCCTCTACTACAATGACAGCCTGGAAAAGATGAGCTAGAGCTGGTGCTTATTGTAGCCTAACCTTAGAGGCACTCAAGTGGAGTAATAAGGATTTAGCTCCTTAGAAGCTGAAGGTAGTCCACAACCCAGATCTCACACAAGTGACCTAAATACTTTCTAAGCAGTAACACATTATCATCACTGCTAGCAGCCTGCCAATCATGTTTTAAATTAAAAATCATAGAACAGATGGGGTTAAAGATCATCTAGATCCAACTACATGGGCAGGGATGCTAACTACTAGACCAGGTTGCTCAGGGCTGAAACTAGCATGGCCGTGAACACTTCCAGGCAAGGGACAACCATAACTTCTCTGGGCAACCCGTTTCACTGCCTTATCACCCTTTGAATAAAGAGCTTTGGCCTAATATTTAACCTCATTTAGTTGAAAAGTATTCCCCCTCGTCCTAATACTATCTGTTGGGCAAAATGTTGCACTCCCTTTTTTTTAAAGACCCCTTTAGGTTTTGGAAGGTTGCAAGAGGTCTCTTTGGAGCCTTCTCCTCTCCAGGCTGAAGAACCTCAGGTGTCTCAGACAGCCTGCAATGCTCCATGCCTCTGATCATCTTGGTGACCCTCCTCTTTATTCATTGCAACAGGTCCATGGCTTTCCTGTGCTGAGGACTGCACACCTGGACACAGTACTCCCACAGATGGGTCTCATGAGGGCAGAGCAGAGGGGGAGAATTGCCTCCCTCAACCTGGTTGGCCAGTCCTCTTTTGATGCAGGCCAGGATCCTGTTTGCCTTTTGGACTGCAAGTGCACACTGCTGTGTCACATCCAGCAGATCCCTGAAGTCCTTCTTCCCAAGGCTGCTCTCAGCAAGCTCATCTCCCAGTCTGCACTATATTTATACAGGTGCAGCCCTTGCACCTGGACTTATTGAGCTTCAGGAGGTTCTCATGGGCTCACTTTCTCAGTTTTGTCCAGGTTCCCTTGGGTGGCATCCCATCCTTCTGTTGTGTCACTGCACTGCTCAGCTCAGTGTCCATCTGCACACTTGCTGAGGCTGTGCTCCATCCCACTGTCTGTGCCACTGGGAAAGGTATCAGAGAGCACCGGTGACAAGACAGAGCCCTGAGGGACCCCGCTTGCCACCAGCCTCCACTTGGACACAGAGCCATTAATCACAACTTCCTGGCTATATCCATCCAGCCAACTCATCATTCCGTAGACATTCCACCCTTCAAATCCATGTCTCTCCAATTTGAAGACAAGGCTGTTGTATGGGACCATGCCAAAAGCCTTACAGAAGTCTAGACAGCTGACATTAGACATTCTTCCCTTGTCCACCATTGTTTTCACACTATCACAGAAGGCAACCAGATTGGTCAGGTAACATTTGCCCCCAGACAAAATGGCCTTAAATCTGAGATAACTGAAACAATGGCCCGCCCTGCAAACAGATTCAGGCTTTAGTCCAAAGTAAGTACAGACCTACTGGCAATTCTGACTCAGATGCCTCAATTCTCTATACAGAATGAAATTGGAAGAATTTCCTTCCCATTTTCTTTTCCAACTTAGTATTTCCTGCTGGGCAAAGTTTTAAGAAGTCTAGCTTTTCCCATACACTGTGTGGAAAAGAATAGTTGCCTACACGGAATTTTGAATGCCACCACAGAAAAAGGACATTTAGATATTTAATTCTTTGATTAAAAAAAAAAAAAAAAACAACAACCCTCTAGTTCAAGTACTATTTAAAAAAACCCCAAAAAATTCCTAAAGTAAAATTAGACAAGACATAACAGACTATAATACTCAAATCTTGCAGAAAAATTCGAACCAAGAACTAAATGGCAATACTTAGATACCTGAATTCAAGTTTTAAAATTCCTGATATCAGAAAGTAGGAAACACTTGCTATTTTTTATTGCAAGGAGTTTTCTTACTTTTGAGAATGTATATATTACCTTTCCTAGAAAAGCCATAGCATGGGAATTGCCAGCATTAGCTGCTTGATTGAAGTATTCAAATGCTCGCTGTAGAGAAGAAATCAAATGTTTTAACCATCACCACTATGATTTGATTAACTTTTCCAGCAAATGGAGTAGAGGCAGGTAGATTTGTTTGCCAAGTTACCAGGTTGTTCTGGGAATAAAAGTTACCAACCCCATCTAATTTAATATATGTGACAGGGCTCTTCACTTATATAATTGCAATATTAAGCTGCACTCCCTCTAGCCAATGTATTCAAAAAATGAGAAGGGGGAAAAACCAACAAACTACAACTGTTACTATGCACTAGCTACACGGGTAAATCTATCTTTCTTTCTTATTGTAGCATCAAGCCCTGTTTAGAATAGGTGAGATTTGCCAATTCCTTTTCCACTTTTACACAGAATTTAATCACAAAGTTTTATTGAAAAAAGCTACTGAAATTGTTACATACCATACAGTAGGACTTACACACTTTTGCATCACTGTTTTTTCAGCTATACTTTCTCACCCTCTGCCTAGTACAATAATCATCAAAGATGTAGAGAAAAAGTACCTGATGATTTTGCTCTACTCCTCTTCCCCCGTGTAAGTGCAACTGTCCAAGGCCAACCTAAAAATAAATTTTACATTGCACGTAAGTCACTTTTCCCTTGGGACTATTTTTTTTTCTAGCAATACAGAAATGGGTGAGCTAATTTCATGCACAAAGATGGACAATATATGAGTTAAAGATGCCAAAGCTGGAAGGTACAGATTTGCTTCAATAACTACAGTACAGTCCTACTTTTTCACACTAGCCTAAATGGAAATTTATCACAGATAGAAGCAGCACACTGTCCTAGATGTAGAGTAACAACTGTTAATTTGAACCCTGCCTAAGTCTTAAATACATGGCCAAGTTGGCCTTGGACAATTTGCCTCTATTAGCATCCTCCCCTCCTGCACTGTGTGTAGAAGAAGTCCAGCTTGCAGCATGCAGAAGTCACGCAGGAGTGTCGAGAAACTGAAATCCCTTGTCAATGCCATTTTTTTTTACCTAGACTTCCTGTTACTGTAATTCCTGAAGATGTTTGAATGTCTAAGGTTACCTGTGCTTGTACATCTCCCTTCTCTGCTAAAAACTGGTAATACTGGATCAAGTCTTCTTCTAGCATTCCACTTGCCATTCCTGGATTTTCTACTTCATCTGCTAAGCGAATTCGCTGAACCACTGTGCCACCAGTCAAGGAAATGTCACTAGCAACTGGAAAACAGATGAGATAAATTTTCAGACAAGTTTTTTCAATGCAGAAGTTACACCATAACTTAGTAAAACCAGATGTCTACAGAGCTTCAAGCTGTTATTCAAGAGAGAACTAATTACTTTGATACCCTCTAAGATATTTCAATAGAGATTAAAAATAGCATATTATAATGCAAAGCCAAATGGCTAACTTGTTTAATAGCAGGAATTCTTTATTTATACTTTTAGTGTGGAGTACTTTAGTATCTTCCAGTTGAATGATACAGAAGTACAGAGAAAGTCAAGAACCTTATTCTAGTAAAAACTTTTTACCGTGATTAGCTACAAGTCGGTAGTGAGTGAGAGCAGATTCACAACTCTGAAGGACTCCTATCCCAGCCCAGTACCGGTAACCCTAGAAAGGAAATCATAAATATGGGGCTATCAGTTACTTGACATAATACTGCTCGCCATGTTACAAACTTTTTTCACATTACTTGATCAAGATTTGACAAGACAAAAGGCTGGACAAAGGCCATGAGTGCTTTGTAACTACATAAAAAATGATCAACTGACAATATTAAAGGTTAAACACGGCCAGTACAGTTCAGATATTACTCAAGGAAAAAGAAAATAAGCAGAATGATGCTTAAAGGTGAACATGTAAAGCCTTTTATCTACATATTGCACTTTGTCTTAAATCTCACAGTACTGATTGAAACAGCATTTTCTGTAAAGATCTTACACAGTTCTCATTAGATTATAAAAATTTTAAGTCTGACAATTGATTTAAGTCAAGCAATGCAAACATGGTCCTTCTAAATTTATAGCAGTATGTAGTTTAAAATGAGTAGACTCATTCTTAAATTAAAAATGAATAATGGGGAAGATACTACTGCCCACTCAATGCATGCAAAATGATCTAGTATTTGGACAGGGTATTCATATGAAAGAAAATCTTGACACTAAAAATGTAGGAGCACAAAAATGCTCTTGCATGTTTAAAGTTATTAACCATCTTACTTACCAAGATCATATGAGCGATCAGATTTCCTCCAAGAGCTCCAAAAGTGTAATATACCAGGGCCTTAAAACAAAATCATTGGTCATTTAACATCAGCTCCCATGAGAAAATACAAGTCCACACAATGAAAATTTCTAAATTACCTTAGCTTGACTAGAATTAACTCCTAGGCCAGATGCATATAGAAATCCAAGAGCCTAGAAATAAATAAAAGTTTGTCAGCACATCTTTTAAAAAACCAAGGATGAGTTTTCCTGGAATACACAGGCATAAAGATTCAAAACTGCAAAGAGTACACCAAGCTCTACCTTCAGTTTGGTGCTGCCTGTATCTATGCACTTCCCTACCCCTCTCAAAGTACAAAGCTTCTAAATTGTTCAGTTGCTTAGGACGCTAAATTAGTGTTCCACCAGAATTCAGACAAGCAAATCAAATGCAAGGAACAAACTACCACTTACTGAATATCAAGTGCACATCCAAAGGTCTTAAACAGTGAAAGTATCTGAGTTTAAAGACCCTCAAGTGAAACCAAGCAGAATCTGTCAGGTTATTCAGGTACACGGTTGGTCTCAGACACCAGTGCAAGGAATACTCATACTTTGATGCACAGATCCTATGAATTCACAGTTTTGCATCTGTTCTGCCACTGGTTACTTGCAACTGGGACTATAAATATGAACAATCAGAAAGCACTGAGCTATCTGGCTGAGGTTTTTCAGAAGTTATTTTTGTTCTTAAGATTTACATAGTTATTAGTCTACCTATCACACCTGTTACAGCTGGTAGCTCAGAAAAGAAACTAGTAGCACAGAAGATAGTGTACATGTAAAGATGTCTGTATTTTACAAGTGTTCTAAGACTATTCCAGGCAATCTGAAAACATACACAAAAATCACCTCATGCAGACAGTACTGAATTCTAGATCAATAAAAGTCAAGGTCATCACTGAGAGATAAAGTCTCTAGAGAAAACATATTCCTGCTTTCTATGGCAAATCAGTACTCCACCATTAAACAGGAACAGCTGGTAGCCAAAGAGAAGAGAAAGCTACTAGCTCCTTAAGAAGCTGACGCTTCCAAAACAAGCAAGAGCTAAACAATAAGTATATGCTGATATTGAGACATTAAAATAAATAACACCCATATTTTATGATATCTTGTAACAGTAAGTATGAATAATTCTGTTCTCAAAGGCACAGGGACAAAGCAAGTCCCAATCCACTAATAATATGTCAAGCTTCCTAGGAGTTTTTATTTCCTAGATTATAAATTGGTGTAATCTCAGATAAAACTGCAAATGAAAATCCACAACACTGCACAAAAATACACAAAAAGTACAGTTTCAGAAAGTTTGTTGGCTGGAGTCATCTACAGCTACCTGTTTTTTTGACTTATATATCCAATGTTGACAGTCACATAACAGGAAAAAAAAATTAAAACACTACCACCATCTTGTATTACTGGCAGTTAAACATTTTGTTAAAACTCAAACAGAAGATATGTTTGTGTTTACTTTGAGGGTGCAGGTGCCATCTGTAAAAGCATCCTAGAGAAGTACAATCTATAAACCATTATAAACCTATAGAAGCATCTGTAGAATCTAAGGATATACATACCATTTGTCCTTTAGGAGAACCTTCTTCTGTTAATTTTTCAAATAGTTCTTTTGATGACTGGATGTTCTGCTTCAGGTAATCCCCAAACAACAAAGCATAAGACACTTTCTCCATGGCCTTGGTATGATTCATGTCAGCTGCTTTCAGAAGATACTGATATGCTCTTAAGAGAAAACAATTTCTTTGTCAACTTGAAGTAAAGTGGCAAATTCCATTAATAAACCTGAAGATTCTGGAGAGGGGTTTCTGTTTCTGTGTTTTAGCTTTTCTAAAAATGCATCTACCTACATTGATTTGTTCCAGCTTCAAATCATCAACATAGGCAACAACTCATGACTTTAGTTAATGGACAAGCTGAATTTTAATGTCTGTTCTACTCCATAAGCAAAGCAGTATGCGTTTCCTCTCCCCCAAGATATACAGGAAATGTAAGATTATTATTATTATTATTATTACTATTTAACATTGTTGCTACAAAAATAGGATCCTTTCTTGTATAATAATCTTTAGCTCTGTACTAGGCATCCAGTAGAACCACTCCCTTGACAGTCTCGTATATCATGGTAAAAAGAAGCAGCCTGAAAAGGACTATGGAGTCTCTACAATTTGAGTACAAAACCACTCCAGTGAAAACACCAAGCCTTAGGCCCAACACAATTGCGTACACGATCAATTTTGTGCTGAAAAAATCATGCTAACAATCAGGGGAATCTGTGCAAACTCTTCTTTCTATTTCAGTCCCAGGATGCACAGTAGCTCTTCAAAGTAATTTCACAGCAATGAAACCCCCCCCAACTTACACACAGTTACACAGTTCAGCAAGCCTGCTTCAGCTTATCCTCAGGGACCATCAACAGCACTTCAAGATTTTCATTTACCTCTCCTGCTTTCTATTCTCAAGCTTGTTCATGTTCTTTAGGACAGTTTGAGGCATATCTGGTTCCTCACAGAACTTCATCTTCTAAGAAAGTGTAATGTGTTCAAGAGAACTAACACCTAATATTATTTTAGAATTCTTACATTGTTTGATACTAAAAAAATACTATAATCCAACAGATATTGCCTCCCTTTGTCTTTGCCAAGGTGCAGACAACTTTAGGTGTGCCTCACTTTCCCTGATACAAAGTAGAAATACGCTCCCTTATTTCCACAAATGAAATTACAATAGTAATAGTCCTCACATGTTGATCAGCAGAAGTCACCATTTACTGAGGAAGTTGTCAACATGAATAGCAGGAAGATCTAAATTAACACAGCAATTCTAAATTATAGTGCTATTTTATCAGTAATTGGATGCACACACAAGAGTGATTAGACAAGATCAGACAAGAGTGATCAGAAGACCAACTTCTTGGTTTTTGTTTTGTCACAAGCACTCCCCTCTTCTTTCTAACAATATTCATTATTAGAATTTTAATGATTTGTTGACTAAGTTTAATACTATTTTTATGGTGACCAAAACCATCAGAAAGCAGGAGAAAAAACAGAGCAGGACAATAAATGCCAATTTTTCCCACTTCATCTTTGAAGCAGAATGCAAACCAGACTGTCAGCAACATCTGAAACAGGGCAATTGTGTCACATTCAGTTTTTTCCTCAGCAGTTGCCAGAGGCAAGAGAACTGCAGCATCATCTTGCATTAAGTCAATGTTTTGATGACACCCACTCTTCAGAAATTAATCTTACAGAAATTTTACTGCATTCAAAGGAAGGCAGGCATAAATTTGTTTTTCAAAATACCCAGAATTTACTATCTTCTATCACTGCACAGTTTGTGGTGAGTCCAATACAGCTCAATCTCAGGGCAGGTCATTCAAGTTCTTTTTGAGTTAAGCAAAAGCAACCAGCCATATCATCCTTCTCCTGTGGGGGTGTGGTTGAGGTATACTTACACTTTCTTCTGAGCCTTTTTACTGCTTTCATTAAGGATTTTCATTCCAATCTGATAAACATCCTCAGCTTCTTGCATCTGCCTTCTCTTATTAGACTGCTCTTCAGCTAAAAAAAATAAAAGTGTACATTGAGGGTTCCAATTATACCATTCCAGATTATCCTCTTGAAATTCCTATTCATTCTAAAGGGTAAGTACAATCAGAAACAAGGTTTTGAAGACCAATAAAAGAGTGATTACAAATAGCTGTGCAATGGTTCTGTTTGATACATTAATAGATGATTTCTTCTTGTGTGATGATTCATGCATAAGTTTGCTGATAAAATTTTCTTTTCATTCACTGCCTCAGAAAGTTTTATAGATGTCTTCACTGCAAGATTTCCAAATCATGTCTGGGAAGTGGTACTTTTTATTAACTTCTTCATCATGAAAACTGTGCCTTTATAATTACTTGTTTATTGTGGTATGAAGTGGCCAGGGACTTTTAGATTCTGAAATATAGAGTTTAAGAGGACTGAAAACACTAGCCTAAAAAAGCATTCCCGGAACAAGACAAAAGGTTGCTTACATTCACAGAAGCCCCACTTTTGATCTTTCTTGTAATCATAGGTTGTTGCACACCAAAGCCTGCCATCTTCCCTCCCATCGGCAGTGCACTCCGCATATTCCTTCTCCATGAACAAAAACGGAAAGTGGCAAGGTTCACCATCTGCAGTGCCTCCAATAGCTGTCAAAACTGAAAATATGCACCCGGCAATTAGACTGCTCTCCTTTATTCCCAAGTTAAAATCATATATTGCATACAGAAAACTGCTCCTATGTTGGTTTTAATTTCTATGAACTACAATTTACCAAGTTCAGTAAAATTTCTAATTTACAAAAGCTTGAAAAAACAGTTTTTCTAAATCGCATTTGAAAAATATAATTCTTAGTTTTAATTATGAAATGAAGCAGAAGGTAGATGGTTTCTTATATTCTTAGTCCTAAGCAAAGAAAGTATAATTTCGATTGGAAAAGGCAAATCTCAGTTACATTTTTATTGCCTAACAAAATAAATACTCTCTCCTTGCACTCTCTTCTCTGCCTTGTAATGCACGCTTGAAGCGTATAGTCCAAAGCACATTCATTTTAGCCCCAGGGTTAGACAAAATCATGACAGAACATCACACATCACAAAAAGCTACATTGAAAGTACTGGAGTACCAGCAGGGAGAACACTGGAACACACAACTAAATCAAAAAACCTAAGTGAAATCACAATGATGTAGATGAAAGGATTCTCATCCCTCTAAGTTTGGTAATTTTCTACTCCTGAAAATACTTGGACTAAAATAGTTATTTAATTTTGCCAATATATTTAGTCACATTCAAAATGGCTTTGAACAGTACAATTTATCATTTCTCATACACTAAAACTTCAAAGGTTACTAATTCCAATATCACGATATTTTAAAATAAAATCAATATTCTAAGGAGACTAAGAATTCTCTAGGTTTTGAAGATAGAATTATTTCAATGAGACTTTTATAAAAATTTTCCTCTTTCACTAAGCTAAATCCAACAGCTGGGTTCAAATTTGAAAACATTTGCAAAATCATGCAATTTACAATGTCAATTATAGAGTTTTTTCAAGGCAACTTTGTAATTTTTGTAGTTACAGAGAAAATTAGTTCTTTGAGGGTCTATAATTGAAAGGCCTAAAGATTATACTAGTTTAATATTTCATGTTGATTTTTTGAAGCAAAAGGAAGTCTTCAGATATAGCTGGACCTGTTCAAACTGCTCTTCATAACTGGATGCCTTCACACAAGTTCCATCACATGACTCCAAGTGAATTATATCACAAGAGAAAAACTTGAATATTCAGTAACTGCACTCAAAAATAATCTGTTAAGGTGCAATCAGTCTGGAATAATTTCAGACATTTGTTAACTACGAAGTAATATACAAACTCCTGCTAACTACAACTTATGGGACCTCTTATCATTGTCATTTGAACAAGCTCTAAGTCCAAGATATCAGCATGACCATGGTTTCACTTGCATTGGTTTGCACCTGTCTCCTGTGTGGAAAGCAGTTTTACACAGTCCTCTGCGTGACATGTAGCTGCATACTAAAGTTTTGAAATTACTCTACCCCAATGCTCCCCTTTGCATTTTTTAAATTCTAAGTTCGAGCATAATGCTGTTTTTGCTACCAGATAATAACAGACTAATCCCAACAGCAACACAGCAATGCAATCACAGGTTAAAAGTTTTTACTATTAATTTATACACTTAGACATTTATAAATACTAAATGAGGCAATCAATTTACCCAGAGGATAAATCAGCTTTTGTCAAACCAAATGCTCCAGAAGCAATTTAACTCTTTACTATCTGTGGTATTTCATTATATTTTGTTCTAATTTACTTATGTCTTGTTTTATACTTTATGCTGCAAGGAACCCAAATATAGATTACTTGTAAGTATTGGCAATATGAGTCTTCCAACTAGGAAAATAAATGCAACAGGAATTGCCAGCTCCGTATAAACTTGTGAGTAATTTTTAGCAAAAATTGTCAGTATGGAACTGTACTGTCCTAAAACCCTAGAACACAAAATAGCAATAATAAAAAAAATATAATTTTCTTTACACACAATGTCCTCACTCATCAGAAGAGAGCGGGACAACTTCATTATAAAGTTAAAACCTTTACTAGCACTAATTCTAAATTACTGATTTTTTTTTTGTTCTATATCCTACAAAACATATATGGAAATTTGCAGAATATACTTTTGTTCCACACAATGTCATGACCATACCCAGCAGCTAACCTGCTTTTAGAAAAGCTTTTATTTAAAGCTTCTTTTAATCCAGTAGCTCATCTAGAGGTGTAACATCTGTACTTCAGATGCTCAGCTAAAACATCTGTAAAGGTGTCCTTCAGCACTCTTCTCTCCTAACAGAAAACATGTTCTTTTCTTTGAGAATTGCTTTTTAAAAATGAAAAATCCCTCCATTCACACTGGTTTTTTTTATTCATAAGATGTTTCAAGAACTGTGCAAGACTTAAACTTAGTTTTTCAAAGTCACTTTGTAATATGTTGATAGGCATAGTTAAAAACCTCAGTACCTGAGCAGCCATTCAGCTGGATATATTTTTGTATGAGATTAAATGTATCTTAAAGATTACTTTTGAAATAGACTGCACAGACTAAATATGGTGCCTAGCTCACTGTTTTGTGGCACAAAGAAATTTAATAGTATATTTTTTCTGCACAACACAGCATCAAAAGCAATGGTTAAGCCTAGTACTGATATTTCACAAACTGATACTAGTTCCGCTTTAAGCAGGATGCTTAGAAAATACTCAGCCACTACATGATAGAGCTCATTTAATAACTCCTGCTTTCTTTCAACATTTCATATGAATTGACAAGACAAATATCATTAGTACCACATAACTGTATTTTTCAGTAATATTGAAGATTTACTTTTTATGGACAAGTAAAAAGGAAAAGCCTGCTGCACAGGTTACAGTACTCAAATGTGCCATCCAGTTGTCATCAACTAATTACTGCAAATCAAAAAACCAATATTAGAATTTCCTGGGAATTTAGATCCGAGAGATGAGGTTTTACCTTTATTAAAAAACTTCATGAAGTTTGCATGTAATTTAGATGCTGCCCTGAGGCTTTTCATGCTGCTCCAGGAAGCTTGTCTTTACACTACTATTTGTTCCTTTTCTGTCAATTGACTCACCAGGCAAACAGCCTGATTGAAAAAGACCAATGTAAATTTCTCTTTGTATTGCTGGTGTACATACAAAGAGCACAGGATCCGTTATTGACATCTATTTGAAGAAATCAGGGCCTTCTCTATTTGATAGTTAAAGCTTTCCAGCAAGATGGAAACAAGAAAAATGGAAAATTCTTTCAAATGCATCTGAAAATGCAACTACTCCTTTTAACAGTATTACAATACATTTCAAAACATTTTGATGCTATTTTCTAATAAAAAAGGCTGTAATTATCATTCCATTTCAGAAAGGTTAAGACACTAGTTATTTCATATGTTCATATGTTTGTGTTCACCCACATACTGGAGTTACTCAGACTAATCTATGCAGTCACTTGTTCAAAAGTCTGTGAGCAGTTACCTGGACTCTGCATTTCTGCTTCTTCCAAATCCTTATTTAATAGATTTGACATTTCTAGAGAGTTCAACTCTTCCAGTGAATTCTCTTTTTCCTCTTCTTGACTGTGAAAGTTCTCTTCATTCTCTGACTGAGAGTCAGATTTCCCAGATTCAAGGAAGATCTGACCTGCTACCACTCGAGTTCCTGTGGAATGATCCTTTACCTGGTCCTCTGCAGATAAAGTCTGAAGGAAAGCAGCCACATAATTTAGAAGATTAGAAACTGAGAAGCAACAGATGGCTTAAAAGCCATTTAAAGACTTCTTAAAAGATATGGTTAATTAACTTAAACAGTCAAATCAAAAGTAAGCTGAGCTACCTCTATCAGCTCTCATTACCTCTATCCCTTTCAGGTCCTTGAAAAAAAAAAAGCTTCAAACTTGTAACACAGTATTAATTTCTCTGATGCACAGAAAAAAATAATGCAACAGCAAGAGCTACAGAATAGCTTAAAACTAAAAGCAAATTATTGTTCTGAATTTCAGACCTTTGCTCTCACTCCCATAGGTAAAGCAGAATGATTAGAAACTTATCTCCTCACCTTTGACTCCAGTGATTCATCTTGATTTCCTTCTTCATCTAGAAGAGACATTATAAGTCAGTAAAATGCATTTCCATGAGTAACTATCTCAAAAATAAAACCTTTAGTTACAATATTGTATGATAGATCTGAAATATTCTAGTGCAATAAGGTGACTAATACACTTCAGAAAAACCTTACTGCTGTGATGAGGAGGAAACCTCTTTCACAGGAGATCCTCTTCCTTAAATTATGCCAACACAACTGTGTGTGTTCCCTAGTGGAAAAAAGTGTGGTTTTTCTAAACTCAAATCACATTCTGAATGGTTTGAGTCCAATTAAACTACTTTATAAAGTGTGCATTAAGTGAAAAAGGCCTATGGAACATAAGGTTTTTAGTCACCAAGTCAGTTTTAGTATGAACAGCTTCAGTAGCAACCAGAAAGTTGTATTCATACCTCCATGCTTGTAATTAAACATTGTCCTTTATAGAATTCCAATTCCTCCGGCCTGACCAGCATATTCAAACATTTATATAAAGGTTTATCTTCAAAACTGTGAGGAATTAGTTTGTCTTTAAGATGTTCTTCAAGAGATGCAAGTCTTGTCTAAAAGCTATATGATATTTGATTAGAAAGACTGGAAGGAAAAGAAATGGTAAAGAAGAAAGGCTATTAGGCAGACACCTAAAGAATACAGGTGAAAAGGTGAAGATAATCAGAAAAACTTATTTATGACTGCTTTACAATTGTTTTTCAGAATTGTTTCTGCAACAATTGTTTTGCTCCTTTAACTAAAATGGGCTACCCATCATGCTTCACGTAATTTGGTTTGTGCTATCATCTTGAAGGGAAGCCTCTAAAATGAACATCACTGAGATTGGAGTGATTCAGAGTCATCTCATCTGATACCACCTCATTTCCGAAAACAAACTCTCCTATATTTGAAAGAAGATGCTAGAGGCCTCCCTCTCTCTGCTGCACAACTCACTCAAAATAAACAGACCACTTAGCTAAACTATCACTAACTCCTCCTACATTTAGAAATCCTCTTCTGAGGCTCTGGGGTCACAATACCTTGCAGCACTGGCAAAGCAGTGATGGGCTGGAGGAGATCTGCACTGTGACTGGAAAAGTTGTGTACCCTGATAGAAGTTAATGCTCTGTACCTGAGATACCATGAAAGGCTACCTGCATCAACACTTCTAACAGTTTCTAGAGCTCTGCTGACTCCTGTAAGCACTTAGCAGCAAGCAAAACTTGCACAATTTTCATTCTCGTGCAAGTGAAGTGACTTGCCAGAGATAAACCATCTCCGAAGCGACAAACATGACACTTCATTGGGTCGTGTTTTGAAGTGTACTACCATAACCCTTGCAATGAAAGGGCTAATCTTGGAAATAGCTTTCTGGAATTTAGATTGAAGTACAAGTTTGACTGGAACAAGTACGAAGATGAAGGGACAATTTAACTTAAAGCTGTAACAGTGTAATAGAAATTAAGAAAAAATGTGAAGTCTTAAAAGTGAAGCGGCAGAACATGGTGATGACCAAGAGTACAACTGTGACATATAAATAACAGCCTGTTGAGGATGGTGATGAGGGTATAAAGTTCAAAGAACCTGACTGCCAGCAGACATGGAATTAAAAAGGATCTACAACAGGTGATGTGGCTCAGCAGCTGTACTCTACAGGTCTGAAAATGAGCAGAGCACTTCAGAAAAACTTGTGGAGACAGCAAAGAGCACTCCAGATGAAACAGACCCTGCAAGGAGCAAGCAAGATAGCATAAGAACAAACACCAGTGTGGAAAAAAAACCTTTGTGAAGGCATAAGGAAAAAACAAGGCCAGCTGCATTTTTGGCAGGGACCTCAGGGCTCAGCAGCTTGAGGAATCTAACAGATAAGTGTGATTCTGGTAAGTCATAAGAAGTTCTACCACTGAACTTCAACACTCCAGATCATAGTATGAGAACTGGCCTTTAAATTCAGTAAAAATACATGTACATTTAGCATACTTGCTGCTGCTTCTATTTTGAAATCATGAAAGTAGTTGTCATTTATCATGTTCCCCACATATTACATTCTATTATCGTAAATAATTTTGACCTAAAACAAAACGTCACCTCCAAACTCCAGAGCTCGTAAAGGCATCCAGACATGCTACTGGAGAGTGGGGAAACTAAGGTAGGATAACCTACCCAGTAGCTTGTATGCTCCTTCTAATATATACAAAGCACTTATAAAGTACCTGTCATTGCAGAAGGAAACATCATGTTTAGTTTTTTTTAAACAGCTACACCAGCTAGGGTGGTTGTTTTTGTCTACACAAAATCAGCCCACATGCCTGACAGCATTAGAGCTTTCTAACTTTTCAGAAAGGGCTTCACTGATTTCAATCTATGGTGGTAGGTTCACTTCATGTCAAAAGACCACAAAAGAAAAAATATAAATAGATTATACTGTCTATGCACACATATGAAAGGACAACTTTATTGTAGCTTTATATGCAAAGCAAAAGGTTTACTAATTCGAAAGACAAGAAACACCTGAACAACATAAGGTGAGCTCACTGTTTGCTCTTCTTCCTTTAAAGCAAATAAACCTATTTCCTTTCTATTGCATCATTTATATTTTCTCTGAACAAACCAGCTTTACTACTGAGAAGTTGTACTTGAATGATTGTTTTCAAACAGTGGCTCCAAAAGGCACCAAAGCAAAACCAAGATACTAATTTTGCTTAGCTTTGAGACTTCTAAGATAGGCAGATGAGGTTGCAGAGATAATAGTATGACTAGAGGAGGGATCATTTACAGCACTTACAGCCTTGTTTCCTGGAAGTGCTGACTAATATGCACCCACTACTTACAGAAGTGTGTTTACACCTACGAAACAGCTAAGAAAACTATTCTGAAAGTGTTGATGAAAGGTCTATGAAAGGTCACAGCTGGACCTAGGAACAGTCAAGGCTGAGCTACTGAACAGCCACAGATGTTCTGTTTATGCACCTGCTTCAGAGACAGATTAAAGCTGATAGTTTAGCTTGCTTTCCCACACTTCAATTAAAAAAAGTAACTACATTTTTATAATTTGGATCTGTTACCAAGGCTGTCCAATCCTATAAACTTTCTCTAAAAAGGCTAAGTGGAAATTAATCCCACAATCTGTTAAACAAGTTAGGGAGCACAATGATTTTTCAAAAGGAAAAGGTAGGCAAAAATACCTGTGGCTCAAGTGGGCAGCTGACAATACAGAATACTTCACTTAGAAATGGTGCTAAGCTGTAGATATTGCTGGGTCCTCTCATGCCTAGCTAGGGCTTTAAAGCACTTCACAGAACCAAAATCTTTTTTTCAACCATCCACCAGTTCATATATAATTAAAATCAGCTTCAAAAAGTATTCATTTTTCCTCAATTAGAAAGGCCAGTGTTCAAGCATGCTATAGAAACACAGCAAAAGCACTCTGGCAGCCTATGCTAGAGAAAAAGACCACCATATGCTGGATAAAGGTCCTACCATTTTGTGAGAATTACTGTTTTCAAGAGAGCACTAAGGAGAGGATGGTAGAAATCAGAAGAGCTATGCAGTGTGATTCAGCAATAACATCATTATCTTGAGGGAGTTCAACAGTGTCAAAGTTTTGCTGTATTAGAAGAACAGATCAACTGACATCCCATAAAGCCAAAGGGCTGCTACTACCAGATGAGAAATATCACTAGTTTAGATGTTAAAATGCCCACTCACAGTCAGGAAGTAGCCAAAAATTGAGTAAGTGAAGCAGTCTCCCACAGCTCTGGTGAATCCCTAACTGATGACTGTTGTAATTTTGCTTCCAGTTTTTGCCAAGCTCTTCAAGCCTCGAGTGCAATGACAACAAAGCCACTAGTAGGATACTGCTAAGAGCAGGGATCTCCCATTTGGAGCGTGCACACTTCAGGGAGTGTGCTAGCCAACCCACCACGGCTGCATAAATAACATACCTCTTGGACTCTTAACACATAAAACTTTTCTTAATACAGTGGTCATTCCACCTTTCTTTCATTCTTTTTTCCATTTGTGTTTTTGTGCATGTTTTATGAGGTAAATAATATGTTAGGACAAGACTACATCAATGTTTAACTTACAAAAAATACATGCAAAATGCATGCTCAAAAATGTTTTTGGCAGTCACTGCTTTAGAGCATCCATGGGAGATTTTCTGTAGTATTTTTGGCAATTTCTTTCAACGTTGTTTTTGTGCAAGTGACTAGATAGACATTGAAATAGCAAACTCTGTTCATCCACTTCTTTCAGGAAAAAAGGAAATCTCAAAAAAATTACCTCAGACTCTTCTCATCAGTTTTTCAACTGATATAATCTGCACAGAAACAGACTCAATAGCATAGATGGTATTCTCATTACTTGAAGCTTTAAAACACGCAGTGAGCTAAGTAAAATCCTTAAGTGGCACCTATTCAGCAATAGCTCCAAAGTATCCTTGGCAGCAAGTGAATTGTTCCCAGCTACAATCTGTGCAATATATTCATTTTAGTTCAACTAGAAGATTGAGATATAGGTCAACCCTCACCCTGCATAAAAATTTTTTCAGTGTCCTTGCAATTGCAATTACAGAACCTACTCTCCAGCAGTTCCCAAGCAGGAACTGAGATTCCCAGCCATACAGCAAGGCAAATAGTTTGGGAATATTTTTCCATCAGGTAAGTAAAAACAGAAAGGTCAGGGAAAACCACTGAGCTCTGTCTTATGGAGGAATAGGTACTGAAGTTCCCTACAGGTATATGAGTGTGCTCATTCGTCCCACCAATCAGTGGGGCAGTATAAACACATCCGCCTATTGCTGAAGTTAGCCATGAAACACACAGGAGAATCAGAGGAAGCATCACTTCCTCTCCTCAAGCAGAATGAAAACATTTTTACCTCTTGGTCTGTGAACAAGAGGAAAAAAAATCCCAGGAATCAAATAATAATGGAAATCACAAAAAAAAAAAAAAAAAGAACCCTCCCCGGCAGAAAAAGGGGATCTTTTTCAATGTTCTTAATGAGTGACCAGCAGGGGAAGGCCAGTACTGCTGCGATGACCAGAAAACCAGTTCTGTGTGGAGAACACATACACTCTTAGCATTTTTCAGCTGCTTTTGCCAATGCTTTGTAATATCTTTCCCCAGCCCCAATTTTAAATACCTTCATAACCTGCAGCAATATCATATGTTTAAAAAAAAAAAATAGTGCCTCTTTTCTTAAGCCTGAATTTTCTTACATTCAGCTCAAGTTTTCAATAAATTGATTTAAACAAAGGTTATGACAAAAGAGTTACATTTTAAACACTCGATTAATACTTAAAATTCTCACTACTAAAAAAAAGTCCTCATTAAAAGCTCTTCCTAAATTTAGGAAATTTAAGACTCAGACCATTCTTACTCATTCTTCTGAAAACCCCTCCCAGATGATTCTTTCCAGCTCAGACATTAGAAACAAATAAACATTCAAGGAAGCATTCAATACAGAGTTCCAAGGCTCACACCAGTCTCTCTCACTACAGAAAGTCATACTGTTACTGTGGGAAATCAAAACACATAGTGAGGACAATTTTCAGAATGATTCTCGTCAAAAACTGGAGCAATTCCGCTCATACCTTTCTGCCAAATGATGGACTATGAACACCCTCTCCTAATTAATTGTGCATATCAATGAACAGTTTGACCTCACAGATTGCAAACAGCTTCTAAGCCTATATTCTTTGCTTTCTTTGGCTTATTAATTGTATTAGCTCAATTGAATCTAAACATTTTGTTTATACAGGCTGAATTAAACTATCAGAACTTCATGCTCACAAAAAACTTTGTGATAGTGGACAGTCAAGACAGAAGAGCTGCATGGTAGTACAGCCACTGATGCACACTTGACCAGCCCTTACCATCTAACTTCAACACACACAACAGATGGCTCATGTGACTTTCACAGCCTCATCTCACCTTAGCTTTTCCTTTTATACAGACTATAAATGAGAGCACATAGTTGACAAGTTTAGCTACATTTTTCTGGTTTCACAGAACTTGTGTGTATCCTTTCCGTAACTTCAGAAGTGCCCTGATGGCTTATCAAGCAACCTACAAAGCTCACAACATCCGAAGGCCAGTAATACTACTTTAATTTTCAGCTTCATACAGGAAAATGAACCCTATGCTACTGTACTTACCTCTAGAGAAAACGTTAAGTTACTTTCCTGAAATAGCAAAAGCAAATCCCCAGTAGCACCGCATATGGTTGTTGTTAACGTAGTGGCTTCTGGCTTTATAAATAAATGCACTGCACATCCCCCCCACCAGCCCATGGTGGAAAGCAGAGTGTGGGAGGTAGAAACCCCAGAAAAGGAAGTAGGTGACAACACAGGAGAACCAGACAAAACCCGAGCTGCATAACAACAAAATAGGGATAGGGAAAAGAATATTATGGGGACACAAAACAGGACGCACAAATGCTCCCTGCGTACAGAGGTGAGAAAACCCATCTGATTAAGGCTGAAATCAGCATTATCAGCGGCTCAGGAAGAAAACGTGTTCTAGCGAGAAAAAACGCCTCACTTCGGTTTTAAGCAGTGCAAGCACTAAAAAGTGGGCTCCTAACGAGCTGTTTAAAGGCAGGTACCGCACTGAACAATGCGCCTACCCCTAGCAGGCCTGCGGAGCAGCGCCGGTGAAGCAATGCTCAAGCCAGCCCGGTCCCGCCACCCGCGGCCACGCAGCTGACAGGAGCCCCGCTCCCCGCAGCTCCGCTCCGCCACCTTAGCGAGCTCGGTGCTGCCCGCAGGCACCCCAAAGCCCCAGCGACAGCACCGGGTCGCCTCCACCGCAGTGGCCGCCTCCGCGCTCGGTGCAGGCGTCAGGACCCGCACAGGCACCTCTGCGCCCCACTCCCCCGCCGCAGGCCCCGGGGGGCACTGCCGCCGCAGCGCTCGGGCCCAGGGGGGCGTAGGGAGGCGGAGCCGCGGTACTCACCGGCCGCAGGAAGCGCTCGGACCGCGGGCAGCACGCCAGCCGAGAGCGCGGCCAGGCACAACACCGCGGCCACCCAGCACGCCAGCCGCCCCATCCCGCTGGGCTCTGAGGGGCCGCGCCGAGCGCCCCCGACTCCCGCTCTCTGGCTCCGCCCACCGCTCCGCCGCCACCAATCAGCTGCGGCGCTGAGGGCCGACTACGGGCCGCTGGCAGCAGCACACGCAACCCCGGGGAACGGCTGGCTCTACATGGCCCGCTCCGATTGGCCCGGCGGAGGCCCGGCTCGCCCGTCACGCCCTCCCGTTAGCAAATAGCACCGCATTAATCTCAGCGAGGGCCCCTGCGCGAGCAGTTCCTTCCGATATGGCCCCTTCCATTGGCTCGTGCGCCGTTCCTACAGTACCCACAGTTCCTTGCGAGTGCTGCGGCGCAGCCTGGGAGCGTGTGCCCCCTGTAGCCCGTGGCGGGGCAGGGACTACGTCACCCACAACTCCCCGCGTGGAACGGCGCAGGACGCGAGCGCCGCGTCACCGCCTGCAGCCCTGCCCATTTCAGACCGCAGAATTCCCGGCCATGGGGTGCCCTTCGTTGACTAGTATGGATGCAGCATTAAATTAAGTGTATGCCTAAACCAGCACAGACGGAATATGTGAAACATAAAGAGTTTAGTGCAACTTTATCTTCAGAAAGGCATCAGTTCTAGAAAAGGGTTTAGCGCTGTGAGACGCTATGGGTTCTCACAGGAATTACATCTTTCTGTGGATCAGTTAAAAGGCAAACGAGGAAGGGAACCAGCAGCCCAGCCTTTAACGAACTGAAACATGGCGGGGACTATACTGGGCTATACAGTTACACAGTGCTGTGCTGAATTACAAACTGTGTTTTTCCCACACTGTCTCAGTAGTGTCAAGCCACCTCAGCCTTACAGCTGGCATCTCTGCAGGGCGAGACTGGCCACCAGCGGCTGTGTCTCCTATGAGACACAGTGGCAGAAGCTGTGGCAAGTGCAGTCCCACCCAGGGCTGGCTGAGGGATTTTCTGCCTGCTAGGGCGGGATCTGCCGATTACGGAATGCTTGCTCTGCTCCAGACAGGAGGTGTCTAAAGAGAGCATGTAAGCGCCTTGGATAGAAATAACAGGTCGTTCTGATTTTAAGTACGAGAATATGGAAGTACTGGTCATTTTTTTTTCTAGCTACAGTACAGCTGAACAGCACACGTGGCTAAACAGTTTGACAGTACGAAGCTGCGCAGGTGTGGGAGTGCCATTTTGGAATGGGCGCTTCTCTGTGCTCACATCAGCCCTAAGTTTAACCTATATTTTGGTCAATGGAAAAGCAAAAATCCACCTGCCTGAGAATGTCCCCTCCTGGAGTGGAGGAGAAGAGCCCGCCCTGTCTGGGGAGCGGTGTGAGCCGCCTGTGTGCGGCAGTGAGGGTGCTCAGGGGAGCAGCAGAATGGCCCTGCGGGGACCTGAAGCCTCAGGAGATGGCTCTGGCGGCCCAGAGGGTGTGAGGGCAGGGCTGGGTAGGGCAGCTTTGGGTAGTGTGTTGATTTGTCCGATTTTTTTGGTAGCAGGGGAGGACCACGGGGGGTGGCTTCTGTGAGAAGCTGCTAGAAGCTTCCACCATGTCCAACAATGGTAAAACGAACTGTTCTCCTGTAGTGCATGAAGTCTATGGAGGATGCAGAGATCCAGTCGCAGCCCATGGGATAGTCCGATCAAGTCCAGAGCGAGTGGATGTCAGAGAAAGCTCTGATCCAGTGGAAGACCAGAATAGGGAAAGAGGGCCCTGCTTCCAGACATAGAGAGAGGGCTTCCAAACTAGAGTAGCCTATCCTTAGAGGACTGCACCCTGTGAATGAGTGACCCATGCCACAACAGTTTTGGGATGACTTTTGCCTGTGGGAGAGACCCCACAGCATTATAGAAAAAAGATTTCTCTCCCTGAGTGAACAGAAGAAGATGTGATGAACTTACCAAAACCCCCATGCTCTGTCTCTCTGCACTGTCGATAAGGAAGAGGAAGGGACTGAGGAAGGAAAAAAGATTTCACTTCTCATTATCCTCTTCTGACTCTGTTAATAATAAATTTACCCTATACCTGTAAATTTGAATCTGTTTTGCCCTTAGAGTGTTTTTCTCCTAGTCCTTATCTCAACTCATGAGCCTTTCATTATTTTTTTTTCCCTCTCCTCTGCTCAAGTGTAGCAGAAGAGGTGAATGAACAACTTTTGTAAGTGCCTGGCATTTAGCCAATATCAAACCACAACAGGTAGCCATGGTGACGGGCAGGGCTGTGAGAAACTGCCAGAAGCTTCACCCATGTCTGACCGAGCCAATTCCAGCTTCAGGATAGACCTGTCACTAGCCAAGGTCGAGCCCGAGCCCGAGCCCATTACCCACAGTGGTGGCACCTCTAGGGAAGGGGGAAAAAATACTGCTCAGTGGCAGTGGCTGTGAGACAGAATATGTGAGAGAAACAGCTCTGTAAACACCAAGGTCCGCAGAGAAAGAAGGGAGGATGTGGTCCAGGTGTGAGAGGTGAGATTTTCCTGCAGTCCATGAAGGGTGGTGAAAACCATCGTGAGGCAGCTATGTCCTTGCAGGCTATGGAGGTCAATGGAGGAGCAGAAATCCCACACTAGAGCAAGTGATGCCTGGAGGAGTCTGTGACCCCATGGGAAGTCCATTTTGGCCCTGTGGAGAGAAGAGCCCACATTGGAGCAGGCTGTGCCTGAAGGACTGACTGTACTCTATGGGAGGTACCCACACTGGGGCAGTTTGTGAAGAACTGCAGCTTATGGGAAGGAGTCACATTGAAGAAGTTTGTGGAGGACAGTCTCCCATGTGATGGAGCCCATGCTGTAGCAGCAGTAGTGTGAAGTCCTTCCCAGGAAGAACAGCAGAAGGGGATAAAGTCACTATAACCCCCTTTCCCTGTCCCACTGCACCACTAGTAGAGAGAGGCAGAGAATTGGTGAGTAAAGCCCAGGAAGAAGGATGGTCTTCAATTTGGGGATTTTTTTTCTCATTACGCTACTCTGATTAGATTTATAATTAATTTTCCCAAGTCAAGTCTGTTTTGCTCTGACAGTCTGACAGCAATTCCTGAGTGATCTCTTTATGTCCTCGTCTTGACCCTCAGCCTTTCCTTGTATTTTCTTTCCTCTGTGCAGCTGGAAAGGGGAGTGACTGAGTGGCTTTGGTGACCACCTGGTATTGAACCAGGGTCAACCCTTCACAGCTGGCCAGAGCCCTGATGGACTCCCAGCCCATGAGTTGTTCCAGACTTCACTGAACAAATCTCTCCTCAACTTGACCCAGTCACACTTCCTGCAAGCAGGGTTTGAACTAAATGACCCCTGGATGTCACTTCTAACCAAATTTATTCTACATCTAAAGCTCTGAGAGTGGGGTTAAGGGAACTCAAGGAACAAGAGGAAAAACACAATGGGGGAAATATTTTTTTTTCTGAATTAATTAATAACCTTACAAACAAACAAAAAAATTATATAATATTGCCAACTGAGTTAGTTCCGACTAATTTAGTATATTCTGTACTCTAAGGGTGTGGTAATTTTATTGCTGCCTTTCCATTTATGTGTGCAGCAGCCATAAAATTCCCATTAATTTTCTTAATCCGTTTTGCATTTTCTTCTCTGAAGCTTTGAATGGAATCTTAGGTATTTTTTCACTGTTCTTTCTCTCTATTCTGTGCCAAAATGTTGTGGTCTTTTATGCAGCAGTCCAAGTGACCAAAAAAATGGTAAGGGCCCAGATTGCATCCTTTTTGTTTTGGGTACTCTTAGGTATGTTTTCTCAAACTATAATCCGATCTACATTTTCAAGATATTTTTAAATTTGATCAGGATATTCTCTAGTTAGGAGAATGGAAGTGCAGGAGTGAAGTTAGGAATACTTCAATGATATGTATTCTTTGTGATTATTTCTCATACTCTCTTTCTTGTCTCCTGTCTCTGTAGTTTGATCGTACAACTATCTTTGTTGTACCAACATTGCTTTTTGCTTTGACTGTATAAACTTCCTTGTATTTTTTTTTTTTTTAGTGAAAAACTGCACAAGTGGGAGAGGTATGAAGCTTGGTAGATTTTGAAGAGCAATTTCCCAAGAGTTCTCCTTGCAGAATGTTCTCATAAAGTTTTTTCAGCTTGATTCAAAAAAATTAAAAGGAGAAAGCTTCAGACACCTCTCAGGGAAGATTTCTATCCTAAAATACATAGGCTTTGTGACAGATTTTTCTGGAAAAAAGGCATATAATTCCCTTTTTTTTTTTTTTTATATTAGTGTACAAAATATATAGTTTTAGGCAGACAAATTTTATTAGCTTTTAAATTTTCTTTAAAATATATTTTACTAGTTTTTAAAAGCTTTTGAACACTAATTTCTGAGAAAACAATTACAAGGAGAATAATACTCCTATATGTCCAGTGTTCATGGCAGTTGGAGGGTTATGATTCTAGCAAGGCCTATATGCAAAGTAAAAGACACAGTACAGGTGTGATTTAAGCAACCTAAGGGAGAAAAGGTGAAAATTGGTTAATATCACATGGTCTTTAAAATCAAGTGCCAGTCACAGGGAATGAGGGAGAGAGAAGCAGTAATGAAGAAAGGAAGGAAGACTCTTCCAGTGTATGTTAGAAAAGAGTTGTTGCCAAGGCTTTTGTGAAGACTGCAGTCAAGATGAGCAAGAAGGATGTAGCTTGAAGAGCTGTCACCCAATCTAGACCAGTGACAAAATGAAGAGCTTAGGCAACACTGTGAACCCGCAGTATTTGTGTAAGCAGAAATGCTGATAGGCCTGTTTCTTCTCTCCAAAGGGTAAGGGTTGAAGCTCATTAATGAAAACATCAGCCCTTTCTTTCTAGCTTCCCAAATATACCAGCACTCACAGATCTCTGTAATATCAGTGTGGGTTCTAATATCCATGCCCCTTGCCCATTATTTGGAGCCTCCCCTACTTACCAGGAAAGTCTGGCTTGATCTTCAGTGCAGAACAGATGCACACACTCGTGCATCGTTCTCATAAGCATGCTTGCTCGGATATTAGATCTCCCACTGGGTTGTGATCCAATGTCCTTGCACACACAGTGTCCCTAACATAGCTGCTGACTCAGAGCTGGAGTCTCTCCAGATGCAGATCTTCTATTTCATTGCTACTCCAGCTTAAGATTGCCTAGCCAAGTATATGTGTGTGTACACATGGATGTGAATACACACAGGTGTATGCACAGCTAAATTCCCTAGGGAAATACAAACAGTCTGGTGTCTCCAGCTTGCTGGCACTTAAACATATGGGCCCTGTGGACCACAGTTCCTGCTCCAGTTGCTGACATTTAGACCCCACCAATACACACCCTGTTCCCAGTGGGCAATGATCCCTTTCCCTGTTGCTTGCACTCGATCTCAGTCGTATTCTAGTCCCTCTGTTGTCACCTGGATCTACAACCTGGTGACCTGTAGTGTGTTCTCCAGCTGCTGGCAATTGGACATTGTAGCACTCATGTAGGGTAGAGTGAGGTTACAAAGTCAAAGTCAGTAATAGAAATTATTAAGAAGAAAGAATAGGCTATGTTGACCATGTGTTGATCACATGTTGATCATATGTTGATCATGTGGCTCAGACAAGTATTCTATATTTGTTCCTCTACTGTCCATTCATCCATATCTCTAACTTTCCTTACATTTTTCACTTCCCATAAATAATCTATAATTTTTACATAACTCCCACAATTTTTTTTTACTTTTCCATGGTTTTGATACACTCTCACAAAGATTTTCAGATATGCCATCATGCTTATTGATTTCTTCTTTGTTCCCTCCTCTGGTCCCCTCTCCCCCTTGCCCTTGCCTATGTCTAAGTAGTTCCTTCTAACAGCTCATCAATCAGCGATTGAAGAGTTCTGGTCTTTGTCTACCTTATTACCTGCTCATTAGTGTTTGTGTATTCATTTCATTTATTGCTTTATTATTTTCCTTGTTACTCGTTACTTCTATTACACTGAATGGTCCTTAACTAGAGAGCTTAATGAACCAGATGCTCTTACAGTCTATGTATTCTTACAGCGGTGTAGAGAAAAAGTACTCTTGTTTACTTAAGGTCCTGGAATCATTCTGCTTTTTGTATTGGTTCTGGTTTTACCTCTGTTATTGAATTACTGGTATCACTTGCTTTTTTTCTGTTCCTTTTCTCAAGGGAAGAGCTCCAGTTATCTTCAATGAGATTTCTTACAGGATTTAACAAAACCTGAGTATTGCATGCTCATGATAATTGTAATGTTAGAGTCCCAGAGGCATGACTGAGTTGCTTATACAGATTTCTTCTGTGTACAAAATTGTGCTGAGAACTTCAGCTCAGTGCCTAGTGTGGGAACCCTCCAGCAAGAACAGTTGGTCTGCTTGCACTAAAAATAATGTTATCCAGTTGTCCATGTGCTTGAGGTCCTGTCTTTAGATGACAATGAATAGCAAGCCCAAATGAATTTGCAGGTGTTACAGCAAAACAAATGCTAGCCTGCTCTGGAGCTAAAGTCTAGTGAGATCGGGCTGACCTATGTTCAAGTCTGTGAAAACATAATATTTATAATTTAAAAAACATTTAGTGTTGGGAATGATAAGGATTTGACAGGAAAGTTTCACAAATATGTACGTATAACAGAAAGATATTTAAATGTAGAATCTGAAAAAGGAATAGAAATGAAAGCAAGTATTTATATAAAAGAAAATAATTGCTAAGCCAGTCTTACTAAGTAACTAAGAAGGCAGAGTGCAAATGAATTGGAAGGGGCTTTTGTAACTCTGAGCAAAGGATAAATCCACCTCAAACACAAAAATGTTTTTACCAAACAAAAAGATTTTCACAGACAAGCAGAAAACCAATGTTACAAGATCTCAGAATTTTCCACTGCAAGAAAACTGAAAAAGAATTGCTAGCTTAAACTATAACATACTAAATTTTAGTGATTGAAAAATACAGTAACTTCACATATATAAGGCACACCGGGTTATAAAGTGCATTTCCAGGTAGCTGGGAAGTCCATGGAATTTGTCCATATATAAGATGCACCGGCCTATAAGGCGCACTCTTTTTTGAAGCGAGGATCTGTGTGCAACAAAGTAACGAGTTAGTAACAGAATAGCGTGATCACGGGGTTTCCTGTTAGGTGCTCAATTTGCAAACAGTTTTCACAAACCGGCGAAGTCTTTAAACGCAGCCCCAGGCGCCCTACCCATGCCATGGGCCCATCCTCTTGACACCCATGTTTGAGACATTAATATGCACGGATGAGATCTCCCCTCCCCTCCCCTCTGTTCCCACAGTTCCTCCTCATAGGGGAGATGCTCCGGACCCCTCATAATCTCTTTCCCTGCTGGAACCTCTCCAGTAGCTCCTTGTCTTTGCTGTGCTGAGGAGCCCAGAACTGCACATGGCTTGTTGGATGTGGTCTCATCATGGCTGAGTAGAGGGGGAGGATCAGCTCCCTTCACCTGCTGGCCACACTCTTCCCAATGCATTCCAGGATAACATTGGCCCTTCTGGCTGCAAGGGCACTGCCAGCACATGGTCAGCTTGTCATTCCCCAGGACTCCCAGGTCCTTCCCAGCAGAGCTGCTCTCTAGTATGGCAGCTCCCAAATTGTGCTGGTGTTTGGGGTTCTTCCTCCCCAGGAGCCGGACTCAGCACTTTGCCTTGTTGAATGCCATCAGGTTTCTTTCCACCCAATTCTCCAGCCTGTCAAGGTCTCACTGAATGGCAGCACAGACTTCAGGGGGATCAGCCAGTCCTCAGTTTTGAATCATCAGCAGACTTGCTGAGGGTACATTCTATCCCTTTGTCCAGGCTATTGATAAACAAGTTGAAATATGCACATACATGTGAATTTTTGTATGTTAGTGTGTTTTTCACATGATTTTTCAGAGAAGTGTCTTATGAGTTGCAGTGCAGATGAAATTAAACCTAATTCTGCCTGCAAGCTAAAAGTTTCATGTATGTTGCAGTTCAGTTGCAGTTATGGATTTAGCAGTGTCAGTTATTTTAGTGGCCATTTCTAGAGTAGCCTGAATTACTTAAAAGTAAGAAAACCTCAACGGGGCTGAAAGCTTTCAAGGGAAAATAGGACAAGATAACAAATATAGCATGGAAATGGTTCAAGGGTAAATGGGACCTAGTTTTGATGTTCTTCTTCCTAGCTTGTGAGCCCTTTTCTTGAAAGTTATTTGCAGAGTGCAGGCTCAAGACCAAAGCCAAAGATCTGCTCAGGCAACGAGCAGGGTATTTATTACAGTAATAGGGCTGGGTATTAACTAGGAAACATCTTCAGAGCTATAATTCTGGGAGGTACACAATGTCAGATGACGAAAAGTGCATCTCTGAAAACATCATATTTTTCTATATTAACTATCCCCTAGCTTTCTATGAGCTTCCAGGTATCTAATTTGTGTTTACAGTATGACAACAGTGTTATTTCTTGGGCTTTTTCAGAGTTAGCTCTTAAATATGGGTAGTTAGTATTTGTAATGATTTGCTTAGAAAATTTGAGTCATTCATGTGGAAAAAGCAGTAAACAATCACAAGTTTCGAACTATCAATGACAAAGAAGCAATCTTTGCATTAATGCAGAGTGTAATTTATTCAGAAAAATTATTCAACAAAAACTTGTAAATGATGAGCATGCTTTGGGGAATTTTTTTAGGTTATTTGGGAACAGAGAATGGTAAAAATTATTAATTGCATATATTTAGAAACATGTATATAGGAATAATTTACCTGTAAAACAACCTAGTAGTTGATATTAGAATATTTGGAACAGATGTCAGCAAGAGAGAAAAAGGGAAAAGTATCAAACCTATTTTATTTTGAAAATATTTGCTTTGATGACGAAGCTTTTTCCTCTAAGTCTTTAGCTGCTTCTGTTTATGGTTTAACTGTAATTAAAAGTGTAAGCTACAAAGTGAGATGGCTGTAAGAATGTCTGTAAGAATGTAAGAAAATTCTGATCTGTAAGCCACAGCATCCAAACAGTTTTGATGGAATTCAGTGTTCGTGTTGCAAACTTCAGTATCCTCGTCTGTAAACTGACCAGATTAGAAATCCATTTGTTGTGCAGGAGGAGTTCTGGCTTAAGAGCAATTTTGACATGAGCAGAAAGCTGTCTGTACTACTGCTGCTGATACACGTCACATTTGGTTTAGCAATTGGGTGTTGTTTCTCAGCAGTGCCTGTCCTAAACACTGGAGTAAAATAACAATTTAAAGAAACGTGCTTGCCATGTAGATTAGATTTATCCTGAATTGTATGGGGATCCTCTCTACTGTAGTTTCCTTCTGGCTACTAACTCAGATACCTCCAAGTTTCTGAAAGTTGTCACAGTGGGATGCAGCAAGCAGTATTTTAAGGTTGTTGTAATAGCATGTCAGTATATTAGATGTATGCATATCAATATGTTCCATAGATAGATGTGCCTGCAACGTGAACGTTTATTTGGATACATTTGTTTGTGCGTATTTGTTTGTGTATGTTTGTTGTCTATGTTTGTTTGGGTATGTTTGTGTATGTTTGTGTATGTTTCTGGGTATGTTTGTGTGTGTTTG
>VRYO01001269.1:4933857-4963962 GCA_009812075.1 Sialia sialis | reverse complement strand
TTCTGGGTATGTTTGTGTTTGTGCCCTCGCTCCGCAGCGCGGGCTCCCCGCCCGCCGTGCCTGCCGGCACCGCCAGGTGTCGCTGCGGCGCCAGGCTGGGGCCGTGTGAGGTGACCGGGCGCGGTGCGGAGTGCGCGGCATCGGGGATGCGGGCAGAGAGCAAGAATGGCTCTGCAGGTAATCAGGGCCTTCCCTGCCCTTACACTTACCAAGTGCATCTCCTTTTGAGTGTCTGAAAACACCTTGAACATTGCTGCGGTTCCAAGGGGCGGAGCGCTGTGCGCTGCTACTGACTGTGCCAAGGGTAGGGTGCCCAGCGACGGGGCAGCAAGCGCTGCTGTTATATACGCTGTTATATACGCTGTTATGTATAGGAACACTGGAAGCTCCGTCCTAACTCGAGGAAAAGGTCCCTCCTGGGAGGGTGGCTGAGCTCTGGAACAGGCTAGCCAGGGAGGCTGGGAAATCTCTTTTCAAAAGCCACCTGGATGCGATCCTGGCAGCTTGCTTTGGGTGAGGCTGCTTTAGCAAGGGGCTGGACGGCACGGCCTCCAGAGATCCCTTTCAACCCCATTCTGTGCAAAAAACAGGCAAAGCTTGTCGGGTTCCGAGTCCACTTTCTGAGAAGTGTTTTCTTAATCTCTCAGGACTTGCATAGCTCAACTGTGAAATGGCATTAGTAATGCATCCCTTCTCTACTGAGCAAGAACTTGCTTGTGGAGCGATATTCTGGTATTTTAATAATAAAGCTATGTAGATATCTGGGTAAACACCACAAAGAAAGCAAATGCAAGGCAAAATTGACTTGGGTACAGTAAACAGCGTGTGGCATCATTGTGCATAATCTGCGTCACCAAGTTGCAGAATAATAGCTGATTGCATCATGAAAGCAAGTGTTCAGAGACTAAGATATTTTAATTTCTAAACATATGAAGTATGTAGATCCAAAAACATGTGGAACAGTTTATGTTTCTATCCTTTTCTTTTTACTTTGGTGGTTTTTAGCTTGTGAGGGTTTTTTTGTTTTGTTTTTGGTTCTTTTTTGTGTATTTTTTTTTTTTTGTATGTTTTATCTGAATGGGACTGACTAGGTAAATTTATTTTCACTTTTGATTTTTTTAGCAATTTGTAACTCAAAAGAATTTCATTTTGAAAAAGCACACTTTTCTGATTTGAGATTGAAAGATAAGTGGTGTAATTTTTATATAACGCATTCCAGATAACTAACTATTGCTATCTAATTTAAAACTGGTCTTTCAGTATTGCTGGAGAGGTAGCTGTAGCCTGATGTTACAAGTGCATACAAGTTCCAGTTTTGTAATGATTAATGTTTGTTTTTATCCCAAATTTAATGTCTTTGTTTGTTTTTTTTTATGGACCGCTGAAGTGAACTAGCGTATTGTGAAGGCAGAAATAGGTCAGCATTTACTGTATACTGTACTTGCTGATGAAAACTTGCTAGTGGAGAGGATTGGCAAAAGACACTGAGACTTTAAAGAGAACAAATGCAATTATTACTCAGATAGCATTGTTATTTTGTGAGTCTTTACTAGGACATTTTATTGTGTGGAACAATAAGATAGAGATACCAGTATCTTCTTATTGACTCAGGAGGAGGAGCATTTCAAAGGTCAGTTTCATTGTGCATGAGTATTACAATCATATATTTCAAATAAATTTCTATCATATATATCAAACGTATTTAATCATATATTTCAGTTGGAGATAGCCCTAGATATTTAAGGCTGTATGGTTAAGTGGCTGCAACTGCTGCTTTGCAAACAGGTCCTACACCATTTTGGGTGTAATAGACTAGAGCCATTTGAGTTTGTTTCCTTTTCCATGCTGAAAGTTTGTGACTGAAAAGCAGTGTAGCCTGTTGATTCTTTGCTTTAAACTCAAATTTCCCAAAAGTTCATGGAGAAACAATTAAGCTCCAGGATTTGGTAATGAACTGAGCCTTGACTCAGGTTTGGACGGAGAGTGGCTCTTTTTCTGTGGTGTGGCTAACTACCCATATGCACAATAACTATGTTCCAGGGCTCAGTATTATGAGCTAATGAGGAATTTCTTTAGATCAGAAGCTTCTAGCTCTCCTTTCAGTAGGACCTGCAGCTCACCAAGCCATTAGCTTTACAATCAGATACTAGTCAAACTACTGAACACATACCCATTCCTTCCTAATGATATTCATGGTCTCACCATATTGACTGCATTTCCCAGAAGTTAACTCCTGTAATTCTTACCTTAGTCAATGCATAGGTTCCTAAAAAATTGTCTTGACATTCAAATATCCTGCATTCCTTCAGTTCTCAATATGAATACAGTAATTTGAATACAGGAGACCTAGTTTGAGAATGTCAGTTATGTCAATTACCCCATCTGTAAAATTAGAAATATTAATTAGGTTAAGATTAGTGTATTTGAAAGAGACTTTTAATCCTTGAGTAATCTGTTGGAAATATAACTATTCTAAACCCTCTCATGCATTAAAAATCTCATTGCTTTAGAAAAGTAGGTGTTGCAGTCAAACATTTTTCTTCCTTCTTGCTAATGTGTTTATTTGTAATTTTGAATAAGAAAGAAGTAAATAACAGACATTTTGATTCTGTTTATGTGAATTACGAATAATTCTATAATTAATATTAGGACTGCTAAAAATCTTAGTTTAAGAAATTAAGAAATTAGGGAGACAGGTTTCTAGGACAAAAAGCATTGTGTTAGAAAATACTGTGATAGTTATCGCTGTGTCTGAAATCATGTGCCTTAGAGGTTTAGTAATGGGTTTAATCATACAAAAACTTAATTATCTTGATGTTCTGAAGCAAACTTTGAACTCTGAATTCTTATGTGATGTGAATAGTGTCCTAGAAATGCATGGTATCACTTGTACCTAAAACCAAAGTGTTGTGAATGCTTTACTGGGTCAGATTTATGAAAAGAAGCTCATAATGAGGAAAAATTTATTGGACCAGAAGCAAGTGCAGAATACAGTGCTCTCTGATTTTTTTTCCCCCTAAGTCAGGGGATATACAGTGTTTAATGACTGATAACCTTCTAATCCTGAGATAGCACAATCCTTCTTGAACTCTTCCAGATGTCTTCTTTTAATCTTCTACTTGATGTACCTTTTATCTCATCTATTCTCCAGTGCCAAATTACAGCAATTTTTTTTCTGTTTCAGCACCTAGAATTTCAACGTTTAAACCTTGTTTTGTATTTCATACCTTTAATTTAGTATGTCTTACAGAAAGCAAAGAAGTATGATATAATGAAGCAGTATGTCCAGTTTTATTAGGGAACATTGTGCCTAGCGCTGACTTTTAATATATGTAGAATTGTACTATCCCAAAGAATTAGAGTCTTCATGGAAAATTGATGTATTTCCACCGAGATTCATTGTGGGGAAAAACCCATTTTTTTTCTGTTAGTTTCCTAAAATCCCAGAGCATAATCCCAAATGGTTTTATTTTTTGAAATGTAAGTACTTCAACAGCTGCAGCTTATTATGAATAAACAGAGTATGCATGTGAACAACAGTGAATGTATATAAAGTTACCTGCCTGATACATGATATTGCCAGGCTGTAACACCTGCCTTCTGAAAAGATAAATCTCAGATTTACAGAGAAATGTTTTATGTGTACTCTGGTTAAGCTTTTATGAGATGCTATATCAGCAAACAAGAAATTGAATTTCAAAGGATAGAGGAAAGGGACAGAGCAGATATAACAAAAAGGACTAATTCTACCTGTCTTGTCTCTCAGACTGTCTACTAAATTCTCATTTTCTCTGTGTGCTTTAAAACAGAACTGCAGAAATAAGTAAAAATATTACTTACCTTGCAATAAAATCCTTAGGTGACATTTCTTTATATCCATTGTGAAGTGTACAGACAGAAGTTTTTTTTTTATGCTACATTTAGGACAAATAACCCCAGACATGTAGATGTTGAGATGCAACTTTCAGAAATTTTAGTTCTGTATAAAGGAATTTGGCATATGCAGCTAAACTGGGGCAATAGAAATGCCAGCTGACTTGCCTGAGCAGTTACAGTGCTGTCATTGTGCGTGCTGAATCCTTACACCAGGACTTGCATTGGTATAGACTAGAAGGAAATACTTGTCTGGGTAAGTACAAACAGGAAACATCCATAAAATAGCTGCATCTTTGTGGACAGTCTGAACAGTAAAAGAGCTACATTTGGAGTTTAAATTGTTGATTGCGAGTTGCTCTCCCAGCTTCTCTAGTAAATGATCTCATACATCAGTGTTCAGTGCTTTCTCAAATAAAACAAACCAGTTTGGTGCTGTGCCACTGTCTCACTTCCATTCACATGCTAGTATGTTTACCAGCAGCATGCATCTTTCTCTCCACAGAAAACAGACAAACCAGGAGTGCTTGACATTCTTTTGCTTTCCTTTTCCATCTCTTAGTTTGCGTCAAGCTACCCATGCACTACAGAGATTGTACTTTTTTTCTTATTAGTATAATTGAAAATACCTTTTATCTTTCTGGAAGAGTTGCATCAAGAGAATCACTTTTTCTTCCCAAATTTTTTCTCTTTAATAATCCTGGACAAGGCAGTAGTTTATTTTGTTTTTGCTTTTAATCTGAATAGACAGTTTAACAGGCTAATCATGAGACTGTGGCTAGAAGTGTTTAAAGGAGCTTCTAGTTTCTGAAAATGTAAGTGACATTATTGAGATCATCTGAAGCACTACCATTGTCAAATCGTGGAGTTATTATGGTTTTACAGAGATGAGATGTTGAACAGTCAGAAGACTGTTCACAGATTGTGATCATATCATAGATCTAACATGCAAGCAAAGATTGTGATCATGTCATGGATCCAATAGCCCCTAGGGCTCATGGGCTGCAGGGGATAAGGGTTTATGCAGATAGCAATGGCTACATGGACACTTACACGCCTCAATTTGAACAGGTGATGGCAATCATGTAAAACTTGTATTAATTCTTCATGCTTAGTCTAGTCATCAGCAGATGTCTGGGTGGTTTGGGCACATAGGTTGGGCTCATACTAGATTGAAATAGTTCAGCTATGTGTAATACTCTTGTCTGTGTATTGGCTTGAATGGAAAATATGAAACATGTTTTATTCATTGGGACTCTGGAGCATTTAGTTGGGGAAGAATGCGCTTGTAAGTGCTTTGCAAGGTGGGGGCCAATGAAAAGGGTTAGGCAACATTGAAAAATAGCTCTGGTATTTAAAATCTTTTCATATATACGTATTTTCATAAGAGCTTCTTATGCTCTTTCAAAATGGCAACACACTAGTGAAAGTTTCAGAAATTAGGTGGTTAACTTCTCAGAGAAGTATACAGGACAATTTATTAAGGTTACATGGGCTGTAATTTGTCAGGATAATTAGACACTTTTTCCTTAATCTGTTCAGAATTTGAGATCTGTGGAGTACCGAATCCCAAGTGAATGGTGAAATGTATTAGGCTAGGGAATAGCCTCCCTAAGAGGGGAGTTTTTCCATCGGGGTATTTTCAACTGCGTAGTGACGACACTGGGGAGCTAAGCTTATTGTTCTTAAAGGATGGATTAATCTGTGATTTAGACACAAGGAATCTGGCCCTAGGGGGTCACAGAAGGGAGTGGAGAGGAAATAATACCGATTTTCTTTAATTTGATTGAAAATATGGTATTTATTTTGTTAAGCCATTTATAAAAGCCTTTCCATTCTCCACTGAAGAGTTAACTTTATTGAGTCAATCTAATTTCATTTTAATCGGGGTGTTTGACCACATTGATAAGGGAATCAATAAAAAGGTCTCTTGTGTGAGTTGTTTGTGTGGTTATCAGAAAAATTACCTGGTAGAAGCCTGGCATGTTCATATAACCAGCTAAGGAACAGAAATGCTCTACCACTCGTTGTAGGGAGGAGAATGCTCAATGTGGAGCATCAGTTTCCAAGTTTGAGACCCTTAAGGGCAATTTTTATGGGTTCTCTTGAGTCTTATTCTGTAAAGTGTTTTCATGAGGGATGACAAAGTGTGCTACTCTTTCCCTTCTAATTTGTGAGGATGTAGAAGTTGTAGGATGATGCAGGTATTGAGCTGAACTAAAACAGATCATTGGGTGAAAGTGTCCAGCCTTTATAGCAAGAACTAAAGTAAAAAAAATATATAAATTAAGTCAGTTTTGGGTATTATTCTGCCTTTGAGCTCACTGACTAGGATCTAATTGCCTTTGATGCTTTGACTTTCTAGTTTTGTCATGTGATTTGGTATAGCACATTGATATTGTGCAACAGAATTTTTTCTCCCATCCAGCCCTTATTCCACTCTGTGGTGTGTCCTCTGCAAAGGCAAAAATGAATAATTTTTATCAGGATTATTTTTGTCCATTGTCTTGATAGATGTGCCAAACACCAGAACTCCCGCAGGGAAGGGATTGTCAGATGCACAAACCCGAAGTGGGAATTAATTGTCTATAAAACAATTCAGGCAGAGATTGTGAACAGCCCACAGGATTAAATGTTGTTCACTATTTGAATAATTTGGTAAATCCTTACTATGTCAACATGGAAGATTAATTTACATTGTATTTCCAAATAGCTACTTGCTCTCTTACTTTTTTTGTAAGTTTTGTGAGTCTTGCTCTTTACTTGTTGGCGTGGCAGGCCTGCAGAAATTTACAGGTGTTTTCATCCTTGGCTGCTTTGGAGTAACACCACAAGGGGAAGAGTGCTTGCCTTTGAAGATTGATTCCTGTCTCTGATTTCTTGGTCCAAAAAACCAAAGCTGCCTAACTACTTTAGCAAGATTTATGTCTTCCTGTGGCACCTGGTAGTCACTTTGCAGTCAATCTATCTGCTCGGTGCAGACTTAATTTGGTTGAGTAGTAAAATCTTACTTTCTTATTGCTGGATATGAAAAGCTGTACAACTTCTCTAAAGGGGTTTAGTGGGATTTCAGTTAAGGTGAATAACTCTCTATCAACTAGAGAGAGAGAATTGTCTGATAAGAAGCATTTAACCAATCTCCCCCAAAAGATTTTTATGGCAGAATGTATTGAAGACATCTGCTAAACGGGACAGTGCCAGCCCCCGGGCCATATGCTTCATGTCGCTGGCGTATGTGCAACTAAGCACAACAGCACAGAACATATTGGGAGAGGTATGGATGCCTCTCTGCCATCTCCTCCCACTCCTCAGAGAAACAGAATGGAATAAACTTTTCCTGCTTAAAAAACTCTATTGGAAATTCACCAACCCTTAGGCAATGCTCTGATTAAGAGGACGACTCAGAACACCTCTGTGTCTGTCCAGCTCTGACGGTCATTTTTTAACTACAGCTCAGAATCTACTTTTGTTTTCTACTTTTGTGTTGGGAAAGATCAGTGTGGCAGAGTTTTCTGTCTCTCAACTCCCTGTATACTGCTTCAAAACCATGAGATGGAGAGTGTGTGTCAGGGGGGTTGGTATCCAAGGTGAAGAAGCATTTTCTGGTTGTCTTAAAAGTGATTTCTTTCAGCTGCGTTTCTCACAGGTGACAGTTCTATTTTTACATTATACAACAATCAAGAGTTTTCTAGGTTTATGTATTGCCCTTTATCTTGTAAAAATTATAAAAAGTAATTGCCAACATTCAAAGTCAAGTGAAAAGCATTGAAGTAGCAGTTATCTAAGCTTTGCTTACAGTTTCATTTGTTTGTTTTCAATGAAGTACAGTAATTTCACGATTATAAGCCGCACCTGAATATAAGCCGCACTTCCGGGTAGCTGGGAAGACCACGGGATTTGTCCATATATAAGCCGCACCCGAAAAGCAAGCTGTGGGGAGTAAAGCGAATACCAAAATCTAACAGTAGTAAGATGGAATTTTTAAGGTACATTATGAAATTATATTAAGAATAAGATATATTATGAATCAGCCTGCATTTGATAGATATAAATTGGGTCAAGTTATCTCTTGCTAAACTGAAAACAAAATTATAAATAGTGATGCAGAACAGCTAGAAATACTTAGCAGCTGTTTCTGCTCTGTTTTGCAACCCTCCTATGATAGATAGTACACGTTTATTCATTATAGTCAAAATGCAATATGGGGAACACTGAGTAAAAGTAAGTATGTTATGGCCAGAAGTTCTGAAATCCTACTAGATAAATAAATCTAGCATTTGTGTTCTGAGCCATAAATTAAATATTGAAGAGTGGTGAAGAGTGGAGAAGCTCTGCAACAATGCAGGAGTCCGATTGTAATGCAAATACTTAGGAGAATTATAAGGGACTATCCCCCACTCAACAGAATAGCAACTTTCACAGAAGTCTTGGCAACAGAACAGAACAGTTTGGATGCCATCTAAAAAAGGTTAGAGACGAAGAGCATATTATTGTCAGTCAAGATGGTTTTATGGAAACGTATTCTGTCAAACAAAACTGTCATACTTGACAAGATCATAGATCTGTCTGATAAAGAGAGCAGAATGAATATAGTGTACTTGAATTTTTCAAAGGCATTTGTCTTATCACTCCAACATCTTGAGGGAAACCAATAAAACTTGGCTCTAAGAGGTTATGTATTAGATGGATTAAAATCTGGCTTCATGGCGGATCTAAAAAGTTGCTACTGGGAAGAAAACAGGGTGTCTGTTTTCTAACAGATACCTCAGGAATCCTGTTTACTTTACATTATTCAGCATTTTAGCAGTGTTCTGAAATGTTATTTAAATTATTTAATAGCAAATAATACTGTAATTATAATACTGCATTATTACAGTGTAGTCTAAAGTCATCACATTCTTTACTGATAAATAAAATATAGTATGTGTAGGAGTAGAGGATACTGGCCATACCTATTCAAAGAAACTCCTGAAAGGAAATAAATTAGAGCAGTAATTATGAAAGTGAGTACGTCTTGCAATACAGGTTTTTACTAAAGTGATGTTCAAAACGTTCCTGCTATGAGCACTGGGAGTCTACTGAAAATCAGAATAGCAGGTAAACAAACAGATGTAGTTTTACCTCTGCATGAAATACTGGTAAGAGTGCTACATTCTTATGCTCAGTTTAAACTTTCTATCCAAAACCAACATATCAACATTGATTGAACTTCAGAGAAGGGTATAAAAAATGAGCCTTAGCTGGAGAAGGATTTAAATGCATAGATATATTTTTCTTCTTTCTCTGGAGTCTCAACATCCTAAATATCTCTAAGGAAGAGCGTGAGGTAAAATGTAAAGCCGTGATTTGGGGGGAGGAAGATGAAACTGAAGTAACAAAGAGAGATGTATTAGTGAGGTAGGAGGGAACCACTAAACCCTCAAACTAAGGAGAAAAGGCTAAGAAGAAAAGAGATGTTAGAGAATGAACCACTCCAGACAGATGCCCCAGTCTTAGCATGTACATATTGATATGAAAAATGATGTTTTGTACCAGTGGGGGTAAAAGGTGCAACCAGACACATGAAAGGTTTGTCAGTTTGTACATTTCATTTACCCTCCTGTCCTTCCAGTTACTATTTTTTCCTACCAAGTCTTTGCAACAGTGAAGTTGAGAGACAAGCTGAAAATCACATTCATATGCATGAAAGGCTTTTGAAGCAGAGAATTTTTTCAAAGTTAAACCATGAAGACTGTAACAGCAAAAGAAGAGAGCATTTTTCCTCTGCTAAGCTGCTATTGCTATGCTAAGGTTCTTCATACATTTGTAACTAGATACATGCCAGCACCAGCTGCTCCGAAGGGAACCTGGTGTGCCAGACTTCCTCTCTAACTTGAACATGTGGAACATCTTCATGTTTCAGCAAAGGCATGTCTGATAGGCAAAACAGTGTGTCTCAGGGAAAAGATGAGGATGTGGCTGGTGTGCTTCAGTCATTCAGCTAAAATATTTTTGATAGCTGCAAGGCAGAGCCAAAATCAGTGTCTTGCAGTTGCTGACAAAAGCATCTGCACAAGATTTTCTATGAGCCTTTACCTGAGAGTTGTCCAGGTGTATGGCCTTACTGCTGTACTAGGGCTGTTGCAGCCATTTTCTGCTGCAGTTACTTTTTGCTTGGTTTGCATCTGCCCACAAGATCAGAGAATCTTGGAGAAGTTATTTGGAAGGGGTCTCTGAGCATATTCTCACTCAGCCTCCCTCTGAGAGTAGGATTGTTCTTACTAACAGACCAGGTCAGCTGTGGTTTTATTTGGAAGCAGCTTGGAGATTCCACCATCTTTCTGGATTATGGCTTCCAAAGCTACATTACCCTCCTGGTGAAGACACTTTTCTTCATGCTCAGCATGATCTTCTCAAGCTACTAAAAGCTGTGGCTTTTGTTCCTTGCCAAGTTTCTGAAGTTAATAAAATGTGCTAATTGGTGTCTTTTCTGCAGCAAAATTTCTTTCCAGTGCAATATCAGGGCTTCACCTTTTAAGATGATTCTTGATGAGCATTAATGAGCAGTTTAGGTCTCCACGATCCATTCCTTGTGCTGGCAAGACTTCTGAGAATGCAACAGTAAGGCCACTTTTCATTGTTATTCAATTCTGTAGTATCTGTGGGCATCAATTTGACAGGAGATTATGACCAAAATAAACAGCTGTAATACTCTTGCCATAATCAGAGCTCTTGCACTTCCACTGTAAATTTAGCTCACTTTGCATTAGATAGTCACTGAACTGGTTAAGATAACTTTAGACACTTAATCACTTAGTGTTATTAAATAGTTGCATACTGATGTGTTCAGATGACTTGTATGCTTCATGTAATCAGAGGCCAGTTGAGACATCATAGCAGGTTAAAAGGAAAAGTCAATTCTTGCTGGCTTTAGCTATTTTGTATTAAAGTAAATGAAGCATGTTTTAATTATGGTGGGTTATTACTAGATTATCAGCTCTGGGACTGATGGCCTTTTTTTTGGCCACAATACCACAACATGAAATAAGCCCAAGTATGTTTCTGATGTGTTTCTGTTTATTTGGGGTTTTTTTTCCGTTTTTTGCTTTTATTCTGAGAGGGTTGTTTCTTGAGTTTTTGTTTTCTTTTGTTTTGGGAATATTTTGTTCATTTGTTTGTGTTGTTTCCTGTTGGTTTTTGTTTGTTTTTAAAAAATCTCTTTGTGGTGAGGGTTGTTTAGCTGTAAAATCTAGTTATATCCAAGATGACAGGATTTTCAAAGAGACAGTTTAGGATTTCTGATCTAGTGTTTCTGGTCTGGTGAAGCATAAGGATAATTTTAAAAGAAAAAGAGGATTAAATTTCTGTTTTAATTCTGTTTGCCTCCAGTTCTAATTTTTTATTTACTGTATGATACTTTCTGAGTGCAACACTTGATCTGCACTTGAGGAATACCACAGGCTAGGTAGATTTCAGCGATGAGATTGAATGATGGTGACAGCAAAGCTGAGCATAAGGAGTTAGAAGTGTTTATATGTGCTATATCACAGGAGGTTCATATGTTACTTTAGGATAGGACTAACAGTATTCCATCTTTCTTTGTACGATGGAAGCTTTGACTCATTGTGCATATTAATAAAAAGGGAAGTGAAATGCTCAGTCTCCTTCTTTGCTGCTACTAATTAATAAGCAGAATTGCTATAGGAAAGATACTTATCTTTGGGTTGCACACTCTTGTCAAATCACACTAATTTCCATTAGAAATCTGTATTGCTACAGTTTTATTCATCATATTCCACCTTTGTCTTCAGTATTGTGCTGAGCCAAATCAGACTAATGTGACATTATCAATCAGATGTATGGTCCGTATGTCAGCCCGTGCTTGTGTACATGCAACATGGAATAGAACTAGCAGGCTGCTTCATGCTCCCAGTAGATCCATTTCCAGGGCAAGTAGTGCCTGTGCATTTTTCAAATCTTTTTTAAGAGCTATTCTTAAGGCCACTCCCATACAGTGTTTGGGCTTCTCCCTTTCAGTCACTGATGAATTGCCTTCCCAGCTTGTTTCAGACCAGTGCTGGCAGGGGTTAGGGGATGAAGTGATAATTTCTCCTTTTGACAGGCAACAAGTCTTGACCATTTCAGTTTGTTAGATATTCAATGGCACTTTTCCAGGGAGTAGTGTTTTCTCCAAATGTCTTGTGAACCTTCCCTTGTGATTTCAAATTAATATAGTATTTTTTCTCCTTACATAATGAAATGTAATTTAATGCTTTCTTTTTCAGTTCTGCTCCAAGATGGCTGGATTTCAATATTAAGTGAACCGCACACTGCTGCTTATATAAATTATAAAACATGCTGAGATCTCCAGGGAAGGAGAATCATTAGAAAGGGGGACTATTGTTACTGTTACTGAAGTAATTATTACCTATTTATTTTTGGAAATTCTATACAATATTTTTTTAATAGGAGCTCTCCTTGTCTTGAGGCTTTTCTTGTGGTCTTTAAGCTTTAATTTGCAGCCTTAGGAAACCTTTTACATACAGGCTGAGACAGATTTTGTTACCAAAGAAAGCCCTCCTGCTGATGGAGCTCTTGGCAGAGCTGGGGAAGCACTTGGCTTGGTTTGCCTGCTGTTGATCTTTTTCATGTAGCCTTATGTGAGATCTTGATAATTCTGAATTGCAGTTCAAAGGAAAGAGGACCACAGTGTATTTCAAGAATACTGCAAAGAAATTATTCTATTTGATTTGAAAACTTGGTTTGATAAGCTTTTTTAGACACATATAAATAATGCAGTTCCATTTAACAGCAGGACTAAAATGGTGATAATGTAGTTGGGCATTCACTGAGGTCAGTGAAGTGCACATACGTACTGTTACAAATGCATTTTGAAAGAAATGAAGGAAGCATTATACCAACAAATGTAGATTTGACTTACCTACAGGTGATTTTTTTTTTGCATTTATGTGTTAAAGTTTTTAATTACTTTTTGAGTATACCTTATTGTGATACTGCCTTCCTGTTTGTAACAGGAAGTGAATACAGCAGCAAACTATTTTTTTGTGGTTTTTTCGACAGTTTGGAACTAGTGAGGCTCTACTGATAAAAGTGGATTTATGTTAACTTATAGATAAAAGGGTTTGCTCACTGCTTCTGTTTGCTTGAGTTTGATCGGTCCTCCTGTACCCTATGCATTATAATCTTGTAAACAATTATTTAAATCAAGCCAGTCTGTTTCAAACACTGGACATCTAAATGTGGATATTTATCTTAGACTAGTTTCTCCAGATTCCCTAGTGGTAGCAATGGTTCTTTCAGGAGGCAGCTAAGGGCAATGTCACTTAAGCTGTAGCTAGAAATTGTATTTTCAGTGCTTGTATTTCTGTCTCTGGATGATACGAGGTTATTAGCCTTCTAATTTAGACACCCAAAATCAGATTATATGAAACCTGTTTGCTTTTGGCATTTCTCCCCATATGCTGCAGTATCTGGATACATATCAGATGTTAACGATCCCATGTGCTGCTACCCAGAGATGGTTTGCCTTTATGACAGAGATGTGATGTTGTCAAGCAGCAGTGGCTTAGGAGTGTCCCTTTAAGATATCACAGCGTTGTGTGACAGCATCAGTTGTAGTCTTCTGGCACAGTCACCAAGCAGGTTCTTGTGACATGATACGACCACACTATCAGATGCTCTTTTGCAGCAGTCTCATGATAGGAGAATGGAGCTGTGCAAGCACTGGCCAATAACAATGTAGTTTGACACTAACTGATGAGGTTCTTTATATTGTGAGACTTGCTTGTAATGTTACACTGCTTTGAATTCTTATTTATTCATCTTGTTTGCCTTATGCAACAAGGTTATGATTCCCAAATGAAGTCTGTGTAACAAGGAGCAAGAATGAAATACAGTACCTGTTACTTACATCTTCCTTTCACTTGAAGTAACTTAATTTCTGCAAAGAAGCATTTTATAGACTGCTAAAATAGCTCTGAATTTGTTACGTGACAATACAAGAATAAAATTCTACAGAAAGCTCCCTGAAAATTAATTTGGTTCCATTTCTAAAGCACTGCCCAGGAGGATGGGGGTGGAAGCTGATATGTACAAACATGATAGCTTTGTGATAGTGGACAGTTTATAATGTCCAAAAGATGCATCCTGTATCAAGCGGTGGGAAGAGAAGTGCTTTCTGCTCTGTATGCATTGTTAAGGATAATAACTGTCTGGTGGGTGGAAAACTGGAGGAAACTTTACTTAGTGACTCTTTGCCTTTAGTACCTTCTCTTTATAACAAATCTAAAAGTTGAAATATTTGAAGTTAAATGAGTAGCATAAAATAGCTGGAAATTGTTTCAACTTGGTTGTAAGTGCACAGTTAATTTCACAGTGGAATTATGGATGGTTTTCCAGTGCTTAGCATACTTTCCTATATTAAAAGTGAGGAATAGAAGAGTTTACCTTGCTATTACCTTTGGTCTTTGACTGAAGGATCTCAGGGCATGAAGTCTGTCCAGAGGTCTAATGGGGGATGCCCTGCTGAACGGATCACAGACACCAGAGATTGCAAAGGGCTTAGGGACAGGAGCACTTAAATCCAGAGAACCTGAAAGCTCTTCCGTTTGTTAGTTCATTAACTTTGCTGTGGAGATAGAAGAAGCTTTAATTTACTGGTACAGTCTGGAGGCAGATCTGTTGGAAAGAAGCTCTGCAGAGAAGGGTTTTCTTGTGGATGACAAGTTGTCTGTTATCCAGCAGTGTGCTCTGCGGGCCAGGAAGGCCAAAAGTGTCCTGGGGTGTATTAGGAAGAGCATTGCCAGCAGGTCAAGGGAGGTGATCATGCCCCTCTGCTCAGCCCTGGTGAGGCCACAGCTGGAGTTCCGGGTTCCAATTCTGGGCTCCTCAGTCCAAGAGAGACATGGAAGTCCTGGAGTGGGTCTGGTGGAGGGCAACAAAGATGGTGAAGGGACTGGAGCATCTCTCTCATGAGGAAAGGCTGAGTGAGGGAACTGGATCTGTTCAGCCTTGAAAAGAGGTGACTGAGAGGGAACCTTATCAATATCTGTCAGTATCTGAGGAGGGTGCCAAGGGGAAGGTTCCAGGTTCTGTTCAATGGTTACCAGCAATAGGACAAGTGGAAACAGGCAGAAACTGATGCACAAAAAATTTCTGCCTGAACACGAGGAATAACTTTGCTGTGCGGGTGACCAAGCACTGGAACAGATTTGGCTGTGGAGTCTCCCACACCAGAGATATTCAAGAACAATCTGAATGTGATCCTGTGCAGCGTGCTCTAGGATGACCCTGCTTGAGCAGCGATGTTGGCCAGAGGACCCAACTGTGATCTCTTCCAACCTTACCTATTATGTGGTTCTGTGAATTCTATTCAGTCAGTAATTCTTGGAAGAAGAGGTGCTATTTCCAAGATTATTTCTCCATGCTTTAGATCCAGATCTGGATTGTGGATTGGCTGCTCTCTAAACACAAAGTGTAAGTTTATTGGATTTAAGTTGTTAAACACAGAACCTTGCTGAGAAATTCAGAAGCGGGCTGATTGGGTACGAGTCTGAATAGCAATACAAGGTCTGGATCTTGGTTAACACTTGGCATTTTTAATCTGGCCAGTTTGGGTTTCCAAACCTATAAAGTTCCCAAGCAATGGACTATCACTGCTGTTTTGGGGCTTGTTCCATTGTCCTGATTTCATTCCCATTAAGTAATGGTGTCTGCCCTTTCCAAACTTCCCAAGCATTTGCAGTTAAGAGGCAAGACTCTTCCTCGCTTTTTTTCTGGCACTATGACTGGAAATACTTAAACATCCATCACACCCCCAGTGGAACTGTAGGTAAAGTCATCTGTTGATTCATCTGCCTACCCTCCTTTCTGTGTGGGACATTTTTATATAAGCTATAATGGAGCAAATACGTGTACCAAGAGAAGTAAATGTACTGATTTTTTTTCTTCTTTTGGGACCAGTAATCTCCCACAGGAGGAGACATGTTTGACTTCAGTAAACTCATTCTTTTTTCTGTCTCTAGTTTCTGAAGTACGATTTCATGATATTTTGGTCTTTTCTGTTCCAGTGGTGCATCTGATTCCATTTTTCCTTCCAGTGCTTTTATGATTCTCCCTGAAGTGATGTGCCATTTGCTCAGTTACGTTTTTCAGTGTTCTGGATGTAGGCATTTTAGCTGCTTCTAATTAAAGACACTACTAACAATAACAGCACTGCTATCTTGTCATCAGTGCTCTGTTTCTACACTTCCCTCTTACTTAGGCAGTTCTTACTGGCCTTTTTCTCAGCTTATCCATGGTTATCTGGTCAAACACATAGACTGTGGTATTCCTGAGGAGTTAATTGCCATTTTCTGAAAATCCCCCATTTCCCTTACCTACTGTAATGTGAATTTTTGCCTGTCAGCCATCTCTCCTGTTAAATGAAAAGATGCCCTTCTGGGAGAGTCTGCAGATTTCAGCAGCTGTAGAATTACAGTTGTCATTCCTTTGTCCTCCAAATAGCAAAGGAGACGCACACTCCTTCATCTGTCACTTGTTGGTTTCCTAGAATCGTAAAAAATTATTCAGGACATGACCTCACAGTAACTCAGTGTGTTCTTGCACTCAAAACAGGGTGATGAAGATTCAATCAGTCCCTCTCTCTTTGAAATCTGTGGTCAAGCACTGCCCATAACGTACCCAGAGAACCATGTTTGTCTGGTTATTACCATGGTAGTAGATCCTGAGATACCTGGATCTCAACTTTGACATAACCCAGAGAGTAAGAATGCTTTGATTACTATTGGCAGCTCTCTGTGTAAACTGAATCATGCACTTTTGCAATAGCAAATTTGTCTTTATGAAGGCACTGACCTCTTAAACTCTACCATGCCATCCTAGGACCTAGGCAGGGATTTGCTATTGAGTTAGTGCTGTTGCTGAGAATGGCAGCCCTCAGATGCACTTCTCCCAGTTTCTGCTTTCACACACTGTCTACAGTCTGCAGCCGAGTGCAAACATGTTCCTTTGTGCCTGAGAGTTAATGGAAGAATACTCAGCAACATACAAAACACATTTAGACTCATAAAACATAAATAATACCATTTGGTGGTGACATGCTCTATTAATGGATAGGCCAGTCATATTTCCATGCCATTATCTCAAGTCCCTGCCTGAAACTCATTGGCTAAAGGCAACTGATGGAATACATTTTGTCTTAAAACCCCCTAAATAACCTCAAAGGACTTTCTTGTCATCTTTGAGAGTTGTGTCTCACTGAAGTTAGAGGACATCTTTGTCCACCCAGGAAAATCCCTTCTGCTTTCTCCTCAGATCCACAGAAAACCGTTTGCAGCATCTGTATTAGGGTTGGACAGATAAAAGAACTCAGCAGCACTTCCAGTTGACCTTTGACTCTTCTAAAGAGGGACAGAGGGTTCTTTCTGAATCCTGCTGGACCAACCCTTTGAAGGAAATACGGGGTAAATAGAACCTAAGTTAGAATGGGCAGTGCATTCTCAAGTTGATTAAAGCCAATGGCACAAGGTAAGGCACTAATTTGTTTAGTTGACTAAAACAGGACATAGTTTCCCCTTTTGTTAAATGCATTTGACAGCAAAAATAGACCAACTCAAAGAAGGGATGCATCCATGCAAGTTACATGTGCCCTTTGAGGACTGTGCAGTTCTGAGTAATTTTAATAATAGTTCGTAGTTATTAATTTATTTTCTGAATGTAAATTTCTCTTTCACCTTGAATTTTTTTCTGTTCATGTGGGCTTTCAGATAATTCATATTATTCAGTATCCATATGGCTTAATTTATGGTCTGGTTACAGTCTTTGGTGCCTGTGGCAGCTATCTTACTGATACTCAGCCCAAGTCTCCTGGTCTTGTTTATTTATTATATAGAAACTATATGGCAGTTACTCGTGTATCTGCATGTTACTTTGGAATTGGGTCCTAAAATGCTACTATTGGAATTGGGAGCTCAGAATTCTCTTACTCTCACTCACTGCTGTGTCTCTGTTCATATACCTTCATGACTATCCTTCTTATGAGTTTTCCCCACCAGATGGCAGTACAATAACACTTATAGAAGCAGGGAGTGCAGAAAATCTTGAAGACTTGGACCTCAGCAGTGGTGAAAATGCATCATTCATGGTAACTGCTTACTTAAACTACCATGTGCCTTGTTTAAACTGAGTACATCTGTGTAAGTTCTCCCTAAAAGACCCCAGCTGTGAGGTTTTAGTAATGTGCATGTCCTGCTTAACTGGGTCTTCCAGAAATTAACATTTAAGCTGCTCATTTATAGTAATATTACCTTTATACTACAGACAAGAATTTTAAACAATTAAGATGATGCCCCAGTGTTCTGTAATTTGTGAAAGCAGGGCACGTAAAATAGCAGTTGTAGTTCAGGAAAAACTAGAACCTAATCTCCAAGAAGAAAGAGAAAATGTAGTAATTAAGAGACTAGACCCATATTAGTGACCCCAGTGGCTCACTTCTGGCAAGCCTTCGTGGTACATACCCAGCTGTCAACTCAGTGCAGTAGAATCTGAGACACCTTGAGAACAGTCTTGTTCTGTTTCTGATGCTTTGATCTTTTGTGCTTAATTGATGCTGACAAGTGCTGGAGAATATCTGAGTGCTCTGGCCTCTTTTTCATTTTTCTCATTTTAGTTCAAAACTGGCCCTATATGTGATATAAATAGTGAGGCTATTTGCATACTGCGTTCTGCTCCAGAGGATCACCAGGCAATTTTCAACTTCATACACTTGGCATTACTAAAAAAAAAAGCTGCTTCTGGCGTAGATGTTAGGGCTGCTTTGGCTGTGGTTATAAGCAGAAATCCGGACTCTGTGAAAAAGTGCCAGGGGGATTTTTTTATGTTTCAAGAAAGAAGACAAAACCTTTCTTCTAAAGCCTTTTTTTCCCCCAGAAATGGTTCTTGCTGCAAAGCTTGTTGTATAGTACTGCCTACAGCTGCCTTAGAAGGATGAAAGGTTGGGGCAGCCCTGGGAGCATTTGACACTGTGTCTGAAAGTCTAATTATGCCAAGGCTGATGATGAGACTCTTAAATCATTCCTTCTAGCATTTTAATTAAAGCAATCAGGCATAAGACTGGCAGCAGAACCACTTACAGTGAACAGTTCCATCTAAGGCTGAAAATTAAAGGAGAAAAGATGGTGCTGAGCATGGGTAAACCAAACTTAACTTGCTTGAGCTCTTGGGATTGTAAAGAGGTGGGTTGAGTGAAAAGATATTAAAGTGAGGATTCCTAAGAAGTGAAAAGTATTAAAGTGTAAGAGTAATCTGCAAGAATGAGAGGTTTTCCTGCTTTTACTTCATTTTTTCTCATTTAATGAAATAATACTAAATCTTTTTTGTAGTACTTAGCAGATAAATGCTCAAACCCAAAGTTCTGTCCTTCTGCATTTTTGTTAGTTATCCTACAGACATGGAAAGGTGGAGTTAAATGCATAAGATGCATTCCTTAAAAATAAGAAAACCCAGCCCTTTTTAGAGTGGAGTACCCTAGATTTGGTTTATACCCTGCCATGGTATATATATTTGTACTGGTCCTGGCTGGGATGAAGTACTTGAGTTCATAGCAGCTCACAAGAAGCTTGTGCTTAGTGGCTAAAACAGTGTTGGTAGCACTGGCATTTTCACTTCTGCATGTTGTTTGCACAGTGTCAAGGCTTTCCCCTGTGAATAGCCTAGCAGTGGGCAAGAGATTGCATGGGGACATAGTTGGGACAGTGACCTGAATTGCTAAATGGTTATTCCATACTGTATGATGTGCTCAACAGTAAAAGTTCAGGGAAAAAGGTCATTTTTTCTTTCCAAGAAACGGTTACATATGGGGATACACTGTTTCCCAGAAAGAGGGTAAACATCTGCCTGGTTCCCAACAGCAAGGTGTGAATACATTCTTTTTGTTTTGCTTACACAACTTTTGGTTTTCTTATTAAATAGTCAGTATTTCTATCTATAAGCTATTTTCCTTCCTTTGATTTTTTAAAATGATTGTCTCATAGGAGAGTTGAGTAAGCCAAGGAAGGATGGGTGTTTGGTTGCTGGCTAGGGTCAGAACCCCATACTATTGCATTCTTCTCAGAATTTTTGTCTAGGAATTGTGATGATGCTGCCTTTTTCCTTCACTTTGCCTAGCCTTTCCTTCGCTCTCACATAGGCATGCCTGCAAAACAGGATCAATTGAAGTTGATGAAATAAAACATAGGCATGCCTGCAAAACAGGATCAATTGAAGTTGATGAAATAAAGAAAAGTTCCTTATGGACAGGATGGTACAAAGGTGAATATTCAGTGGTTCAAAGGGAGAAGGTATGATGGTACTCACTAATGCCTTCCAAAGATTCCTAAGTATGAGGTATCTATTCTTAAACAGGTTTTGAAAAACACCTGACTAAAAGGATCAGGATCTAGAGCTTTTTTGTGGATACTCTTATTTCTGTAGCAGGCTCCACTGAAAAACTGGGTTCTGAGCAATGGGGGGAAAATGAATCTGAATTCAGACTTTACAGCTTATGTAAAAATTCCCACAATAGAATTTGGATTAAAAGATGCCAGTGAAATTAGAGTAGTTACAGAAGTTTGTTTATTGCATGAAACCTGATTGAATTTGCTTTACATTTTTGGACCGAGTCAAACCCAAAGCCATTACTAGTTGCTTTGAGAATTTAAGAAGAGGATTCAGATTCTCTTCAAGGAAATGAATACTGAGAGCAAAAAAATTGAAATATTTGAGGCTTTGATTTCTCCTCTTGTTTCCAGACATCTAATGTAACTGCTGCAAAGTCATCTCCTATACTACTTGGATGAGAAACCTGTCTTTAGGAATATGACTTTTTAAATGCTCATCTTTCCATAGGAATCCATAATTGGCCAACCTCATTTAAAAAAAAAAAAAAAAAAAAGTAGGTAAGATAGGAGAGCAAGAGGAGACAAGTTGATATTACTGAAAATATTAGGCTCTAAGACCTTCAGCTGCTGAAATAGTGGAGCCTTGCTCAGCTGCATACTTGAACATTCCAAGGTTATTAGGGGCATTGGCACTGTGAAATTTCTTCTGGGGAATCATGTTTGAACTCCTAGTTTTACTAATTTCACATGGTGCTTCATTCCAACAGATAAAAGAAACTGTCAAACCACAAATAATGAACAAATTTATTATTATTATTATTATTATTATTTTATTTTTATTCTCACTGTAGTGAGGTTAATAATACACTTTCATGTGGCTCTTTTCAGTAGCATCATTTTGGCTACTAAAAAATGAAGCAGCATGCCTTGCAATTTTCCTTTCTTTGCTCTTCTCTTTGTTCTCTAACAGGGACTATTTTGAATATCTTCAGTTCATTAATATCTGAGTATCTTAGGATCACACTATTGAGACTAGAGCCTTTTCCCTTCCTTATAGTACCAGAATCACTTGCTTCTCTTCTTATTCCCAATATGGAGATCATCACTGGTCTGGGAAGGTCATGCAGAAAGTGCTCTCAAGGCTCAAAAGATCAAGCAGCACAAAGTTTTCACAGTACAGATTGGGTCGGAAGTCACCATAAAGATCATCTGGTTTGAAGCCCCTTCTACAGGCAGAGGAGATTCCTCTAGACCAGGTTACCCAGAGTCCCATCCAGGCTGGCCTTGAATACTTCTGTATAGTAACCTTTTTGGTATCAACATAAGTAAGCCCTCTTTGTGGTATCTTGTTTCTTTCTGTTAGCATGCAGCCTTTTGCCTGCCCAAAATATTACTGACCTCAAGAACAGAATAGGGGTTGTAGAAGAACTTTGTATTTCTCAGGCCTTATAACTGCATCCTGTACATAGAACAGATTATTTTTAATTATAAGGGATTTGCCTTGATAGTGGGATTTGTGAAGCTAGCTTTCTCTTCAAAACTCAGGCAAATAGTTGATGTGAATTTTGTAGTTTCAGGATTAAGTAGTCTCAAATTGCTTGAGCAAAACATGTTCCAAATCAAAATTGCTTTGTTCCCTCAGCAAAGCATAGTGAAGTTACTACCTTTACACGATAAACAAACGGCAGCTCTTTGAAAACTGGTTCCAGGCTTGTGGCCCTCTTGATGAATGGGCTCAGTCTTGAGTTTGAATAAAAAACTCAAGACATCAGTAAATTCTATATAATATAGTGTTTTGGAATATATTACAAGTGGCATCCGTGAAGCAAGACAGATAATTACTTCCAAGAAGCTATCTGAAGCAGATCTGCCAGTGCTTGTAAATTCTAACAGGTATCGCGCAGTCAACTGTGAATAGAGCTTTAGGTTAAATCCTTCTTGGCTGTTAGGCCTGAAACATGATTAATCCACAAAGCTAATCAGGATTTGGTAATGTTAAAACTGTGGGATCAGGGAAAGTGTCACACCTCTGGTGGAAGTTCATTGGCTGAAAAAAGTCACAAAAATTGTCCACCTCAGGCAATACTGAATTCTTAAAATGTGTTATGATTAGTGTGGAATGCCAGAATAACGAGAGTTTTATACAGGTGTTTTCCCACTTGCCAGGTTAGTTTTAATTGCCATATGTAGAAACCAGCTTCTATTAAAAGAGAAAAGCAACAAGTCGAGTTCAGAGACATAAATAGCGTGTAATTTACGTACAGCTTCAGCAGTGTACATGCACAGCAGTCTTCTGTGGGCCATGTGCTGTGGGGCACAATGGCTGGTCTGTAGGCTGGGGATTGTGCCAATAGCTTCTGCAGCCCAGTCCTGCCTTGTTCACAGTTGGAAATAATCCAATTTGCAGCAATACACCTGAGTAGTGCATTTTCACTGGAAATTTGTCCTTAGCTTTGAATTCTCCTCCTTTCAGCTTAATTCTTGCCACCTGTACAGTGAAGTCCAAGAGCTGAAGGACAGTGCTGGAATCCCTTCATGATGGCTATGGTCTAGTTGCATCTAGAGACTGCTTCATGGAAGGGACCTATTTTTTTAATATCTGCTGACTAACCTTTGTGAGGGAGTAGGCAGAGTATTCTTTCTCCTTTTAAAAAACAGGCCTCCAATTTCTAGCTTTCACTTGCAAGCTTAATTTTCCAGATTAGTGAAAATAATGCAAACTCTTCACTTGCAGGATAACTGGCAAACACATCAACGTGAATAAGAGCTTATTTATGTTGAGGGTGGCAGAGCACTGGCACTGGCTTCTCAGGAAGCTTGTGAAGTCTCCCTGTCTGGAGACATTAAAAACCCACCCAGAACAGTTTCTGTGTAATCTCTTCTAGGTGATCCTATCTTCACAGATCGGACTAGGTGATCTCCACAGATCCCTTCCAGTCTCTTCTGTGACTGTGATTTCTGCTCTTCCTTTAATAGAGGAATAATATTACCAGCTTGGTGGGAATTGAAACCTTTCCCAGAGTCTTTTATAAAGAGCTCTCACTTATTTACAAGGTGATTAGCACACAGTTTTGCTGCTGAATAATTTTAAGGAGACCCAGAAAAACCTTTATTCTAGCAAATGAATGCTGTCTGCCAAAACAGAAATAGTTCCTGCATGCTTGAAAGCCACAAGGAAAAGGCCACAATTCTTCCATTGCCACTTACCTGACAAGTTTAAATATAGGCAAACCTGCAGTTAGTGATGTAATGTCAATGCTCTGCTCTGTTTGTGAGCAGTTATTAGTTAATAACCACATTAAATAGTCCTGCATGGAAACATACAGCATGCCAAATAATGCAGTTAGCTATCAAAGCTGTAAGAGATAACTTCCTACCCTAAACTGTGTCTTCTTTTGAAAACACATCATTAAATGGCACATTTTTATTCAACAGGCAGTGAGATTGTTTATACCCTACTGTCCAGTTTTATACTATCAGTTACAAATGTTGACAAGTATGGCAACGCACCATCAGAGCAAAATATTTTGCTGATACTTTTCATAGTTTTTGATGTTTTTATTTTCCCCAGTTTAAAATCTTGACTTAAGTGTAGTTAGGTCTCAACAGGAGCTCCCTAGGATCTTAGTACATCATCTTTCTTGTAGTAAAACAACATGATGAACAGTGAAATAATAGTTCAATGATTCCCCTGCTAGCCCTGCAGATTTTATACAACCACAGGACAGTGAGGTAGATTATTTTATATCATGTATACAAAAGCTGATTTTAGCTGACCATTTTGCTGAAACCTTTATTCCTAGTGAAAAGAGATGAAAACAGCAACTTGAATGGTCAAAATGGAGTCAGCAGATGTTGAGTGATTTCTAATATTGACATATTTGGTCTTGAAATATTTAGAAGTCCCAAAGTATCTTGACAGTTGCTTTCCTGAGCAGGGCCAGATGGAGTACTGGACTTCAGTATATTCTAGGTGCTGGCAGCAGGGACCTGAGTGGGAAAGAATGGAGGGATGATTCACTGAGAATCCATTTCCCATATTAATTAATGATGCTCCACTTTTTCAACCATAAGGGGAAACAAGCAACTGAGTGTGTCCTGAAATTTATGGCTGGGAATCTTTCTGTAGCTGACACTGGCATCTATTGGTGACCCCTTGGTTTTAAATTTCCTCACCTAAAACTATTTAAGCAGAAAATTGCCTGTAAAACAGCAGCTTGCTCCTTGCTCTAGGCACAAGAGGGAATGGAGAGGGAAACAGGTTGATACTGGGTCAAAACTGGTAGGTGGCAAACCACTGTAAAAATCACCTTTCCTGTGTCCTTCCTCTTTGCCTGTTTTAAATCACTGACTCTTGGGTTCTCACAGGATCTGTTAATATCTGTTTATAAGCAATGCCAAGGAAGCATTAGCAAATGTGTTGCTGAGGAAAAATGAGAGAAAAATGAAGAGCTTGCTGTGTATCAGCAGGAGAAGTGGTATCACAGCCAGTTTTTGTGAGATCTACTGAGATTTGAGGGTGGACAAGAGAAGGAGGATGAAATTTTAGGAATAGGAGAACACTTTCCACAAGCTCTAAGCAGGTGTTAGTGCCAGAGACATGAGCAGAATGCCAAGAAGCTCAACAAATATGTGCTTGCAATTTATGCCAGATTAAAAAACTCATCATAAAGAAAATTATCTCACTTCCTGAGCAACAAAAGGAGATTTTATCCTCCTCCCCCGACTACTTACAGAATGGCAGGTATGGCACTGTTTCACAAAATAAATAACAGAGAAGCCCTTTATGGTCATATAATTTGAAAAGCTGCGTTATTTCTAGTGGGAAAACCTCATTTGGGTCATTCCCAGCAGTACTGTTGCATGGGATTGTTCCTTCCTGAGGTGCTTCCTGAGGACACTGTACTTGCTCTTACTGAGCTTCATGAATTGTCAGCCCATCTTTGATTAACCCACCAGCCTGTCAACCTGCCTCCACTCCCAGCAAGTGGTGTGGCTGATCACACACACCCAGCACTTACTGGGTGCCCACATCTTACTTTGCAAAATTTTATTGCTAAATTTATAATTTCCTCCAGCCTGTACTAAAATAGTAGTAAAACCTACCCACAGTGAGAAAATCCTGTGATCAGGATGATGGTTAAACACTAGAGAATATAAACTTTTTTTGACTGGGGAAGGGAATGAGATTGGGAATTCTGGGATAAGGATAATACCAGAGGTACTTCTTAACCGTTGGAGCAAAAAACAAGCTGATATCCTCATTTTGCAGATAATCAATTGGAAGTCTGTCTCTTGACTTTGCCTTTAGTTTCAAGGACTGGCTGCCTGGATTCACATGTGCACCTGAGCAGGCACCAGAGATACACCAGATACCTGCAGGTGTCCTTGGCACAGGAGTGCTGCCAGAGCTGCTGTCCCTGCTTGCCAGCAACACTTCACATCAGCACAGGGCACTGCGGCTTCTTGGCTGTCAGGGTTGCAGTGCCAGCTTAGATTTTTTGCATTTCAGGAAATTTTGATGAACACTTCTTTCTAACTTCCATTTATCCTGACTGCTACTCTGCTCACATGAGTGAGTTAATTTACTCACATCTGCAGTGGGGAAGAAATGCAATTTAAAAATGGTGCATTTTGAGTTGTGAGTATGTGTATCTGGTACAAGCAGTACTACACTTAAGCTAATAGGAAAAGGAAATGAAATAGGGCTGAGGTGGTCAAATTTTGTCAGAAAAAAGGTAGATGATGAAAATATGCTCTTTGTAACTTGTCTCATAACAACAATTCCAGAGTTCTTTCTGAAATCTGAGTAGAAGTAAAGCTTATCTTTTCTGTATGCAGAATTTCTGAGCTTCCTACACAGTAATGTCCAATCAGTACCGCACAATTTCTTTGGATTCAGGGATTAATTCTTTTTGTCATTCTAGTGTGTGCATCATAGGCTTGTGAATGTCTTGGGAAGTGAAAAAGCATAAAGCTTTAGAAAACCTTCATTTTGATACCATATTAAATAAACATCTTCCTGCATAATTTGCAACATCAGGACAAGAGACTTCTTTTTTTTTGCATTTGAAAGTGATCAGGAGAGGTAACTGTGAACCTATTCGTATTCATAAGTATCTAAAGTATGAAAAAAAATTACACATTTAAGTAGTATGGGCTCTTTTAAACTCACACTTCAAATAATTAGAGTTCTACTAAAGCAAGTAGAGAATATTTTATTTTAACTTACAGACTAATAATTACTCTTTCAAGGAATTGGACATACTTTCTGAATATAAATACTTATCTTTCATTCACCTTCTAAATCAATCAATTCTAAGGAGCAGATGCCTTAATTTTTTTTGTGGTTTTGCCTGAATTTCACAATGCTTTCCTGCTTTCCAGACATGTCCTTCTCTGCAGCATTCATTATCAGGTTTCGAAGACCTTGTAACCTTGAGGCAAAACCATCCTATGCCTAACAAGTAGAGCTGTATTGTCTTGAAAAATGTAAATGCAGAGGAAACAAAAAACACCAGGAAAATGCTGCAGCCCAATTTTCCTCCCCCTTTTCCTCTCATGGTTCTCAAGGCCTGCAGATCTGGTTACAATTCACACAGTCATTTATCATAAAACAAGATGTATCTTTACTAGGACTATGAAATAATTGCTGGAAAATGCATGGGCATTTTATGTTAAAGTCTATCTACAGCAGGTTTTTCCACTGTCAATTTCCTTTATGTGTTTGTGTCATGTTCTTCTGCCAAGTGTCTACGTGTCAATAGAAGCTGAAAGGTTGAAGTAAAATTAATGCTTGCTGGGATTATATATTCCTCATTGTTGTACTGTGTCCTGTGCAGACAAGCAATGCATCTTGGTTTGATGTTTCTTACCTGTCAGGAACACAACTAGATCTGGTGTTGCCTTGAAGGATTTGATCCGTGGCCTTTCTCTAATGGTGGGAGATCGATGTCTGCAAATTAGAAGAAAAAGGTGCTCACAAGAATTGTTCTTTCCCATTTTGCTTGAGAGGTTTCTGGCTTTACTTCTGCTGTTACAAAGGTATAAGGAAGGATTAAAGGAAGTTACTCCTGATGAACTGTAAGGTAGAATTGTTTCTCTCTTGACTTTCTGTGCTTGAGCTGTCACACCAGAAGTCTTGTGAGATCTACATATGTAAGAGATACTGCCCTTATGGCTCCTTCCAGTTAGGAGGCATGTTACATAATGTGGTTATATTTATGACTAAATGTCCTCAGCCAACTTCTGTGCCTTCCTTGTCTTTTAAATTGAAAAGTTGTGCTTCCAACAATATCCAGAAAGAAAGAATGCGTGAGAGATCATAGAAAAGCCCGCTTATTTGTTGGAGACCTACTGTAATATCTGGCTCTTGTTTTCTTGACTTGGAATGAAGGCATGGAGAGACAGCAACTGCATTTGCAGTCATGCAGAGGGGAGGGTGCTGAACTGCTCAATCCCAAAACCCAACAGTGCTATGCTGGCACTAAAGGGGGATATACACAAAAGCTCCATATGAGCTGTAGACAAGTCAGGCCACTTCTCCACTCGATTCCATCTTTTCCATGATAGTCCTTGGTTCCCAAGTGGTTTTTCAGCTCCTACTCAGATTTGTGATTTTGTTCCAAACCTCACCCTGGCCTTCCTGTGTTCCATCTGGTTTGCAGTCTGGTCTCTGTCTTTGCTTTGTCCTTTTGGACTGATCCATGCAGATCAGCTGGAATGGACTGAGACTTAATATTTGTATTTTTTGTAGTGTTTTGAGATGGTGCCTTCCTGGCTTTATCTGTTTCCTGTCCATAGCTCTACTGTCCTGTCCCCCAGAAACTTGGCTTTTCTAGAGCTAATAAAAGACCTCAAATTTTCTAATAATAAATAAACTTGTCAGGCCTTGTGTAGGTTTATATGATCTTTGTAGCTTAACTTTAGCTGTATGTATAAAATTACTTAAACTGTATCTAGTTCTGGAGTCAGATGGCTACTGCCTGGTGTGTCTCAACTCTAATAGCATAATTTTTCAGTGGTAGGGTGGCTTTTGCCTATTCTGTTGTTTTGAGCTTGTTTTTTAGCTATATTATTATCTGATTTTAGGTTTTACTTCACTTTTATGTCACTTACTTTCTTCTTTAGTTCTTTCCCAGAAATACATGTCCCATTTTATTTTACTAAATATACTAAATATAGAGAAGGAATATTGGACAATGATAAGAATCATTAGGAGAGAAAAAAATATCACCTATTTTAAAAGTGCGGTATAAACACATAGAAGTACTCATAGAATGGATACTAGACCTAGGAAGAAAAAAACTCACCGTCAACATCATTCTTCTGGCTGACAATTTACTTCACCAAAAGGATGAGAACTTGACATTGGAATACTTCATTTTATGCATTTGTTACATTAGTGATAATCCACAAGAGGAATGGGATAATTTCAATTGAAGAAGTATTTATTATTTTTACATTAGTTTGCTAGACCATTAATTAAACTAATAATATGATACTTTTTCTTTGAATTTCATACAATTTCCTTTTGGTGACCATGAAAAAATGTGTGTGTAAAAGCTGTCACTTGTCTGTTGGAGTCTTACTCTGATTTACCTGGAATCTGACTTGATCTTAATGCTGTAAGTAAAATATTTAGAATACTCTAAGTGTGAATAAACTGGTGGTAGTTTGGGGCAGGACTGTGAGTTGTGGAAAAAGCGTAGTGGTAAAAGCATGATGGCAACCAAGCAAGGAAACTCAGTCTCCTAATATTGGCCATGTCTGTATTTGGCCTTCACTGGCTCAGGGATATTCATAAAACAGATGGAGGAACACAGGAACCACTCTGTGAGTGGTCCTAAGTAACAGGAAGGAATATGTACTGCCTAGTCCCTGAAATAAATGACAACAGCTATGCTGCCTGCATCTTGGTTTGGTTAAGCATCTGACCCCATCCTGTTAAGAAGAGAGACCATGCAAATATTGGGCCCAGCAGGAGGAATGGTGATGCCCTAAGAGGGATGCCTGAAGACTTTTCATGCTCCCCAACTTCTTCCTGCTTGGCAGCTCTGCATTTTCAGTGTTTCACAAAGTAGGTGTTTTGAGGTTTAGCAGGAACACACTGGGGACAGAAGCAGATGGCATCCTGCTAGGAGTAGGGAACTTGACATTTGTCTTTGGGAAAGAAGCAGTAATTTTGCTGCAAAGCATCCTTATTGATGTGCATATAGAATACAGCAAGACATTGCATTGGAATGGAGTAGAGATCTTGAAGCAGAATATAGCTGACATTATCCTATCCAGCATATTTCCATGGAGAATAAGAGCACCCTATAAAAAACTTAAAGACATAAGTAACTGTTAGTTTCTCATATTCTGTCTCAGTTTTTAGACAGAATTGGAACGCAACCAAAACATCTGACAAATTCTTACTGTAGTATCAGTGACCTCGGTAATGTTGCATGTGAGAGCAAGAATACGGAGTCATTAGAGACAAACTGTTACTGGAATCCCTGCTAGAGGTTAGAGGAGTCTCTCATTCAAACACTTCAGAAGTCTAAAGCTTGTACATGGAATCTTCTGACTTGTATCAAGTCTTCTGTCTCTTAAACTAAAAAAGCTCCTTTTTGCTCAAAGGGACAGAGCAGTTGTTTCCTTTGCCTCCTGCTTTGACTAGCTACTAGCTGTAGCAGCTTAGTAGGTAATGCGTTCTTCAAAAAAAAGTGGCTTCACTGAAGTTCTCAGTAGTGAAAATTTCTGTTGTGGAAGAAGATAGAATGATTTATGAAACTACACCTGAAAAATTTTAACAGAAACCTGATGGTCACTCCAAGTGTAATTATTTTAGCCCTTTTGATCCAGGGCAAAA
>VRYO01001269.1:4921087-4932857 GCA_009812075.1 Sialia sialis | reverse complement strand
CCAGTTTCTTCTAATTTTTACTAAAATCCTAATTTCTTTAAGATTAGTGTTTCAGTTTGTTTTGTTGGGGTTTTTTTTGGTTTTTGTTTGTTTGTTTGTTTTTCCTTTTTTCAACAGAGTTCTCTTTGGCATTTGACTGTCAGAAGGCTTTATTAAAGGAAGGATATCATAGCACAACCTTTGAGGTTGTATGGGAAGAGATCTCCTCTCTGTGTACACTCTTGAAGACATATAAAGGAAGTAGAGCTATATTCGGTTAGATTATATTTATGATGGGATATTTTTAACAGACCTGTTTCATCACCCTCATCACAAAACAGCTGGGAGCCTAAGATGAGGTTCAGTGTATTTTCATTAATGCTTTCTTCCTCTGCAAGATGTTGGAACTAATAACTGTGACTAAAAGGAATCTGCCTTTGGGCAAAGATTGCTGGACACAGAACCATTCATTCTCACTTAATTCCTTGTGGGAAGGTTGAGACTTAACTAACTTGCTGCTAGAAAAGGATAAATTTGCTTAGATTGTGAAACAGTAATTGGTTTACCCTGGGCTGTGCTGAGTGGCTGGGTCATGGGCCGGGTTCTAGATGCAGCTCACCACCACGCCACTGTTGTTGAACTAGCAGTAATAAAAGGGCCATAAAGGAACAAAATTCTGCTCTGGTGGTCATGGTGGAATGTAGGATGAACTAACACAGCATACTGTGATGCCATATCTGAAATGCATTTACTAAGTGGATGAGTAGCATTTTCTATTAAAACATATTTTGATGATTGCTCATTCACTCTGACCACATACCAGTCGAGGTTACAGCCACAATCTGTGCCTGGTGTTATTGAGGTGGGGGAAAGGGATGCTTGTTCCAGCTGGCCAAGAGTCTGAGTTCTCACTGGGGCACAGCTGGAGGATTAAGACTGGCAGAGATCTCAGCTGCAGAAAGCTGGCCCACCATGTGCCAGAGAAATGCTGGAGAAAGATCAGGTGAGACAAACACAGTCAGGAAGTTGGATAGTTAATGATGAAAAATGTGGAGAGCTGTAATTCTGAAGATTCTCATAGAAGTGGTTAGTGAGATCTACTTTTTTATCCTATTGAAATGAGAAATTTCCTCCTTTCTGGAGCTTGTGACCTAGCTTGAATTTCATGCCTTTGAAAGTTTAGTGTGACTGAATTCTGAGAACCTGAGCAGCTGAAGAGTACATTCTATCTTTATGATTGCATTTGAACAGCACACAATGAAGAAATAGCTGAGCAGAATATTTAGGGAGTCAGGCCTGTGAGAAGTGTTTGCAAAGAATTAAAGGTCTCCTATACAGTGCTTGAATTGAAGGCCTGAGTGTCCAATGTTGTTTCTAATACTACAGAATTCAGAGCCTAAGGCATATGGATGTGAAACAAGAAGTGGCTGTCAGCTGTCCTGCTAACAGCGCCTCATTAAAAAGTACCTTCTCTGTTCTAGAGCTCAGTTTTCCACATTTGTGTATTCCACATCTGTTTCAGTACAGTTGCAAGGGTCGGAAGCTTTTTATTTCCTTTGATATCCTGTGAGATGCAGGATATTAATAGTGCTTCCAATTCTAAATTTTTAAATTCACAATCACAGTAGACTGGAAACAACTGAGAGAATAATTTTGTTTCATTTCATCTGGAGATTTGGTCTGTACTCTGTTTTAACATAATGTCTCAAAGTGTATTACAGTTTACAAAATACTACCCTGTTTTTCAGGGGAGCAAAACAAGGCATTGAGAAAGCAGTAATTGGCAAGGCACATGCAACCATTTTATAGCAGACCTTGAAGCATTCCTCCCTGCACAAGCACTTCTAATTAATGCTTTCTGAATTATGTAATATACTAATGGACAGGAGCAAATTTCTGAATCAAACACTGCTTACTTTGGGCAGTTTGGCGTTAGATAAGAATCTTGGTCTGACAGTCTTACCAGATAGAAGGTGTTTTGAAACAACCAACACATCTTCAGCTAGGCCTGTCACATCCAATTGTGATCTTGTCATACCTTGTGTTACAACTGGTAACAGAGCCAGAATCTCATCTTGTCATTGAGGACACTCTTTAAAATAATGTTGCACAGATATTCCTTCCCAGATATAATTTGCAATAGTTGAGGATTTGAAGAGGAAAGAAGGATGCAACTTGTATCACTCATGAGGTAACTTCCAGGTTTCTGGTGGTACTGGGGAAAAGCTAGTTTACAAAGCTGTTCCTGCCGGTCTCATTTCCGTACACAGATCACAACCTTCCCATCTCTTTGTTTTCTAAATAGGACCTGTATAAATTAAAATGTTGCATTAAGCAACTTTCATAAGGAGTTTTCTGAATTTTGAAATGGGCCTACCTTGAATCTACTGAAAGTCAGTGGGAACTGAACTTACTTGAATTTAGCTCTTAAATCAATTGACTACTGTAGTCTTGGAGGTGAACAATGATGATTTGCATTTAGCAGATAGAACCTTGGGAGCCACAGATGTAATGTCACTTCTGGTATACTTCTACATATTTTTTAAGCTTTTCATAACTCAGTGTACCAGGTGGTTGGGCTATCCAAGAAAACAGAGAAAACTAAACAGCATGTTTAATAGTATGTGCTGTGGAGTTTGATGCTTCCTCTCATAAATAAGGCTTGGCACCCCCTGCTTTAATCACTGTTGATTGTGGACTGTGTTTGGTGAATCCAGAGCTGGGGGATTTCTTCCTTATGTTCCCTGGTACACTGATTTCAATTATGGCTCATCTGTCTCAACACAGTGTGATATTGGTACATGTTTCTGAGCTTGGGCTCAAGAACACAATTCCTGGAGACTGAGAGTGGAGAGTGGCTGAAATGTCTTTATGGAGTCAAGTCAGGTTAAAGCAAGGAAGTGCAGCTGACCTTTGGCTGGTGCATAGGGAAGCATCAGGACACCTGTGTATTCCAAATCCTAGAGCCAGCATAATGTCAGATTAATCCTAGCAGACTTCATTAGTACCACCTCTGGGCTGTTCTTCAGTGACATTAGGGGAAACCAAGATGATACTAAAAACAGTCTGAACATGTTTGTGGTGCTGTGCCTTAATTTATTATCCATCTGGACCTGAAATTTCTTTGTATCTGTGACAGTTGGATAAGCCAAGCAAATAAAAGATTCAGATGACTGTCACTTAGCTGATCAGGTGGAAGACCCTACTCTGTCTTCTGCTGATCACAGGGCAGTTCTGCCTACAAGAGGACAGTTAGAGGTTTTTTAGGTCTGTCACCACTGCCACAGGACCATTAGGCACAGCTTAATTTGGGTCAGTTCTCTACATTCCTGAAAGGCAAGGCTGTTGCAGATGTCCTTTGACTTAGATGAGCAAGTCACTTAACTTGTTTCTCCTGTTCCGTTCTCCTGAGGGCATAGGAATCACAGATCAAATCAAGGTCTAGATTCCATTCCATTCTCTCTTCTACTTTGAAGTCCCTGAGAGGCTCAGGGGACATTACTGTAATGTGTTCTTCCTATGCCTCCCCTTCAGACTGATACTGATTTCTAGCTACTAGCTTTTCAGTCATCTGAAACTATTCCTGCAGTGTACATCACAACCCTGTTGAAATGTTACCCACAGTCCATAGTGTGTCAGGCCTCTGACATGCTTAGTACAGTGTTCCCTGCCTGCAAAACAGGGAGAAAATTTGCTTAAATGGGTATGGAGTATACCGGGAAGGAAAAAACAAAACAAAACAAATCAGTAGGAAGAGGGAGAAAAAAATTGCAATCTAAGCTCACAAAAATCTGATTCTCTCGAAGTATATTGAAGTTGGCAGAGCAGTTGTGTTCCTGTGTGACTCCTGGCAGCCAGCAATGCATCCTCTAATAGCTTTGGGTGAGATGGAAGTTTTGGTGATTGTGTTCACATTGTTGGCTCTCATCTTCTTTTCCTCAAACCTTTCGACTCTTCCTCAGATAAGAACTTTGCTGTCACTAGATGGGGGAATGAGTAGCCTCTGAGCTTTAAAGGAACTGCTTAATAAAAACTGAAGGATACAGCTCAAGAAGCCCCCTTTCCATTACTCTTTCTGGGAGTAAAGTTTTAAGTGTTGAAGAAGTCATGCTGTTGGCAGAAGTGTTTTCTGCCTGAGATGGTCATGTTTGCCAGGTTTGATGGAGTAGAGGGATATAGAGGGAGATTGTTTGTGTAGGGAGTTAAGAAATTAATTTGATTTCTAATGAAATTTCAGAAAATACTAGCAAAGAGAAGTGCCAGCAAACTTTAAGATTGGGGTCTCTTCTTTGCCTACAGATACAGCAAATAAGTGTCCTATCACTTAGGTATCCACCCTTGAGGCAGCTGTCTTTCACGCACTGTTTTTTCTGTGTAGGAAAGCAGAAAATATTTGTCTGAATGAGGAGGAAAGAGATTATTTTTACTCTTTTATACTGGTATTCTCTTTCATGCACAGAAAACCCCTGTCTGAGTGGTAGAGATGTTGCAAGGTGTGGTAGAATCCCCAGGAGTCCTTCCCATGGGGACGTGTATATCAGAGAAACATGTCTGGGGACAGATTATGAGATGGACAGTAAACATGGCTCGGGTAGGCTGGCTCTGCAGCAGACCTCCTCTCCTTGGACCATGCCAGCTTCCCACCTGGTCATTCACATCTATCCTCACAGTTTTCCTGCCACAATGAATGCAGGATTTAATAAACTTCTGCAACAAGCAACCTACTCAAAAACACTTCTTTTGTTCCCAGAATGGCAATGGAGCCTGGTGTGTGTTAGCAAGACTTCATAAGACATGAGTAAATATCAAAGTGAAGGGTCACAGTGCGAACGTTAATGCGTGAAAAAGCTTCATCTTCAGGTTTGAACATTGCTTGGTAAGGAATAAAAGTACACATTTACCTCAAAGAAAGTGAATAATTTCTAATAGGTGTTAATAGTGCTGAGGTGGTCAGTAATTCTAGGAAAAAGAAAAAAAATCTCTCCAAAGGAAATCTCTCCGCTGCATAAGTAGGAGTTCAGACTTGCTTGTCAGCTTGGTAAAAACAACACATACATGTGGGTGGGTAGAAACAAATGTTTCTCTTACTTTTGAACTCTAACTTTTGTATTTTAAAATAGTGTGAAATAGTGTTTTTGTATTTTGCAAGTAGATTAATTTTCCTTGTAATTTAGCTTGGGTCAAGTTTGGTTTCAGAACTGTCTTCAGCTTATTGTGATTAGGTTAGCTGGTAAGAGTTTGATATTGTCAGACAGACTCTTAAAATGTCAGACTCTTGAAGACAAAGTAACATCCAAGGATTACCAGCAGTTTCTCTTCTGTCTAGGCAGGTTAAGGGGTTGATAGTATGAATGTCAGTGAGGAAGAAATGAGTGCATGCTACTCAATGGTTTCAAAATATGGTATTATGCCCTATAAACACCTAGTTCCTTCAACATCTTGTTAAGTTCTTGGCCTCCAATCTTCAGCCTCCAATGAAAAAAAAAATTCAACCACTGTATGAAGAATGATTTCCTGTTGCTGGTTTTCAATTTTCACTTTTCACAGTTTCATTGCACATCTTCCTGTTATGATATTATGCAACAGAAAGCAGAAACTCCTCATCTGTCTCTACTGCTATGGTTCCTTATTTGATGTACTTTTATCTTGTCTCATCCTTTGTAGCCCCTTTCTACAGCAAACAGTTGAAGCCATTTCAGTGTCTCTGTGTGATCTTTTCAAATCTCTTGAAAATTTTTATTACCCTTCCCTGAACCTTTATTTCTGTGATCTCGTTCTTTGAGGTGGGAATTACAGAGAAAAACCCTTCCTCCTGATATAGATCACAGAATATTCTGAATTAGAAAGGACCCACAAGGATCATCAAGTCCAACTCTTGAATGAATGGTCTGTACAGGGATCAAACCTGTGACCTTGGCATTATTAGCACTATGCTCTAACCAGTTGGGTTAATCTCAATTAATAATCTCAGAGTTCATAGTCAGAGGACCTAGACAGCAACTGCATCATATTTGAGATCATAGTGACATTTTTATTTGCCTTTTTGTTTTTAATATTTACCTGAAACCTTCCAGAATCATGTTTGGATCTTTAATGTTCATGTTGTATCACTAACTCACAGTTATGCTGAGATTAAATAGATATAGATAATTCTTCTTCCTTATTGGGCCTGAATTACTAATGCTACTAAAAAAATTTGGTCCTGAGGCTGATCTTTGAGTAAATTTGATTTTCACTTCCATGGGACTTCCACTACCCTTTCAGGAAGACGTATTTCCCATTAGACATCTGCCTGCATTGCTGAAGCTAATTTTTGTTTTCTTCAGCTCATCTTCTATTTTCCCTTGTCTCTGCATGTGGTCCAGAAATCATAATGATTTGGGGAATTTGAACATCAGCAAACTAGAAGACTTTCTGCCTGCTTCTTTTTTAATGCAACATAATTTATAAAGTACAGCAGAAGTCTCTTGTTGAAGTGACAGAAGTTGCCATTCTGTTAACAAAGAGACAATGTTAGAAAGCTCTGGTGGTATCAGTCTGTTTAAGGAAACCTTAGAGCTGACAACCACTTACTGAGTCTTTCAGATTAATAAAACCATACACAATTTCTGAGCAGGGACAAACATTATCAATAAAATAAGAACTGCTTACTGAATCTCATGGATTTTGCAGTGGAAATAGCTTGAGGAAATTTCTCTTAGGCTCAAATAACCTATGCATTTTGAATAAGGCAGAGTTAGGCTTCTGCCCCTTCTGTCATCAGATACATTGGATTTTCTGTAATACCTTGCACACTGGCAACTGAGAAACTGACTTTTATCTTTTTTTTTTTCCCTAAGTGTATTAGAAAGACAAGCAACAAGCATATCTTTTCTCACTTCCCCCTTCCCCTACCCCCTTTCTTTCTTTTTAGTTAAGTTGGAGGAAACTCTTTTGAAATTGCTTTTATTCTTCATGCACAGAGGATGATTTATCAGGATTTCAATATATATTAAACATCCTGCAGTGAGAGTTCTGCTTGTAACAAATAAAAGTGAATGGCTTTGTGTCTTTTTTTTCCCTTGCAGTTTTCATGAGCTGCTAAAGAGGAATTTGGCTGTAAAATACTTCCCATCCCTTAAGGAAACAAATCCTGAAAGTTTCTGGAACTGTTTTTAAATGTCAGGTTGTGAAAAAAACCATAAACAAACCACTTATCTTTGTGTCTTTAGTATAAATTTACTGGCTTGATTTACTGTATTTTTTTCCTGTGAAAAGTTCCCTAGGCATAGATATGCTCCCATGGCCTGGTTTGGGAATTTTTTAAACACAGTTTTGATGTGTACAGAGGGGGCAGATATCAAGGAGGCTTTGGTTGTTACGCTGAACAAGTGATCACATTCAGCTCTCAGTGAGACCTTTGAGATGATAGGAGTGTATTTGTTTAAACAAATTAAGATGAAATGAGTCTGTTTGATATTTCAGTACATGTAAATTGCTAATTGGAGCTATGTGAGAGGAACTGCCTCTTTGGTGAAGATTTGGGTTAGGGCTTGTTTTGTCTGTATGTCATGTCAAATGCTTCTGGTGTTGATGGATCTGATACTTTCTGCATTGCAGCAGAGTTGCAGGGTTGATTGGAATACAGCTGATTAGCCTGAAGCTGAAGTGTGACCGTGGCTGAATTTGGATATTCCCAGTGAGAGCTGTATATATGATTACTGGCTGGTATGTGACTGAGTTTAAAAATTGTCTTCCAGCATTCCCTGTGTTTCTGATTCCAGTGATAAGATTCCAGCCTGCAGAGTTACTAATCCAACAGAAAACAGGTTATCTTGTGCCCTCACTTTAAGTCTTGTAAAACACTCACAGTCCAAACAAAAAGTAGTAGAAACTAGGAGCCATAATGCCTAGACAGGAAATCATTGCTTTAGAATTATTCTCAGTGACTTCTTTTGCAGTTTTGTCTGTATCACAATGGTAGTCTTTAGTTTCAGCTCTGTTTCAAGCTAGTTTATGAAGGAGCTTGAAATGGCTCTGGCAACATGGATCTTTTATCTGCAGAAATAAGTTTGGGTATGGAGATGAATCATGGGAGAAAGGTCTGGCACAGTCTGAGCAGTGTTCAGTAGATATTCAGTACTGGTGTGAAAGGTGTCCCTGCCCAGAGGGGCAGAGGGGCTGGAACTAGATGATGTTTAAGGTCCCGTCCAGCCCAGGCTCTTCTATGATTCTATTATGATTCTATGATGATACAACAACAATCTGGATGCAGATTTGAGATGTGACTAATGTGAGGGGCTGAGGAAGGACTGGAGCAGCTTGGGTACTGCAGGTCACAGGAAGGCATTCCAAAAGTCAGTGCATTAAAAGATTGTTTGATGTTCACCTGGATTCATCTTGTGCCCACAAATAGTCCCTCACTTTCTGAAGAACTGCAGTATTGAATGCATTTCAAACAGGAAAGGGGTCATTGCTTGTGGTACAGTAACTTCTTTAAAGGAACTATGTTTTTTTCAGTACTGAAGCATTTTTCAAATTCCTTTGGCTATTACACTAAAAATGGACTTTGTCAGATGGAAGGAATATTTTGGAATTTTGTTTGTTTTCTTGCAGTTGGTGGTGTTTATCTTCTCCATTAGGCATTGCTTTTGGGTGCTTCCCTGGTCTCTCCTGCTGCCAGCATGCTGCCTGATACTCAAAACATGAGAGCGTTCAGAGAGAGAAAAGCCTTCAATTGAAACTGCTCATTCTTAACACAAAGAGAAAGACAAAACACTGACATTCTTTAAAGGAAAGAGTGGAAAATACCAGAAAGGAAGGAAAACAGCAGCACTCTGTTCAAAGCAGAAACTACTGGTGTGCATTAGCTGTAGTGCAAGCAAGTGTACTTCATTAGTCCATATTAAAGTCCAAAACTCAGTTAAATGTGTATATATATGTATATATATAGCTTGAGAACTATTATTGCAGATAATTTACACATGGCCTCTCATCTTTGATGCAGTATCAATGCTCTGTGGTAGTGAATTCCTCCATTAGTTTGGAGTTTGTAGATGAAGTATACAGGGCTAAATAGCTTTGGTGTGAATACAGTATAACCAGGGAAATTTGCTGGATTCAATCTGGTTCTGTTCAGAGTGGGCTTCATCATGTTCAGAACTTCCTGGTTGTGCTCTTTCTGCCCAATACCCCTGCTTACAAGACTTTTCTCCCAAGGTGTGAGAGCCATAACCAGTGCAGGTTTGACTGGTGCACTCCAGGGAGAGGCATTACTGATCTAGCTCTGTAGTGACATACCACAAGAAAGTAAGAGTTTAGATTACAGTCACTGTTGCTGCTATGGCTAAAATTCATGATCTGTAGCTGAAATCAGATGTTGCTTGGTACTCTAATTTAGCAGTATTACTGATTTTCATATAGAACCCATATGTAAGAAGGATGTACTGAGGAGGATGTGATTATCAATTGATGTAGGATGATTGAGAGACAAAGGAGGGATTTATAAAGCATGGGAAAAATGTGGACAGAAACTTGCAATGAAAACACAAGGATGTTTACCAAATCCAAGAGCTGTCTGGGACTTATCCATGTCCATGCAATACTTGCAAGCATGAGGCATCATTTTTCACAGGGCATTCCGGAGTATAATCTATCATCATTCAAAACAAACCAGCCATTCTCTGAAAGCTATTTAGGTCATGAGATGTCACCACACCTGACCATAAAATCCATCATCTTAGGGAAACCAATGGCCAGTGTCTGGCTTAGTGAAACACTGTGAGGCAGAAGCTGTATTTATCTTTGTTAGAATTGGCAGATCACCCCTGTAGCTTCAGATTAGCTCACACTGACATGCCATCTCTCTATATTACCATCCATCAGGGTGATCTCCTTTGGAATAAGCCAAATAGCTACTACTCTAGCTTAAGGATTTCTGGGTTTGTTGATGGATTTGGAACATTGTGAACATATATAAGAAGAAAGACACCTTTTGAAATGCTAAACAGCTCTTTTCTTTATTCCTAGCAATTTTCTTTGGTGTTGGATTGTTCACTCCTCCAATCTGTCATATTTATTTCTTTTCTTGAGCCTGTATTTTGCACTGAATGTTTTCATCCAGACAGCCCTGCTTCTGCTTATACAGCACAACATACAGCAGTGCACTTTACATCACATCTTCAAGATCCCCAGAAGACTAAATACCAAGTTCATCTCTGTACCTCACTGACTCATCTGAGAGTCTTTTGGGCTCACCAAACTTCAAATTGTAGCCATTGCTTGTATGCAGAGGATACTTACCCATCAGCCCCATGTTAACTTTGCGTCTATTGAAGTGCATGTCACACCAGAGCTGATTTAAGGTAGCAAGCTGATAAAGACATCTTTCTTTGCTACAGAAAGGAAATAAATAAATGTTTATTTTATATGCTGCGAATTGGCTCTCACTTATGGGTGTTTCTGAGTGTCTGACATTTTATCAGGTGAAAGATGGTACTTTCTCTGTCTGGCTTTGTGCTTCTCATGCAATGACATAATTACAAAAGAATGCCCAACAGTGGCCAACAGTGAATGCTGAAGCACTGTTTGAGCAGGTCAAACTTATAATGATACTTCCTCAGAGGATATGCCCAAGTTTCCCTGGGCTTGAAGTCTTTATATTTCATAGCGTCTGGCAGAATTTTCTTCCATTAATCCATCCAATTGCTTTTTAAATGTAGGCAAACTTTTATAAGTTATAGAACCTATGGTATGTTTAATTAGTAAACTACTTTTTGCATATTGAACTGGAATACCACTGCTAAAATGACATCTGAGTAGATTTAAGGGGAGAGAACATTTGTACTAAATTGCATAGCTGTTAATGCACATACAGATTATTGTAAAAATATACATAAATTTTATAAAACATACTCATGAAAATGCCTAGGCCTGGGTTGTATTCAGCGAGAAGTTCTGAAGGTGTTCAGTGACGAACAGATGAATTTAAACAATGCATGTAATGTCTCCCTGTTGTGCAGTTCTTGTGACCAAGGCTGCACAGATGTCCATACTGTTTTCTCTGGTCCCATGGGGTCCTTTTTGGGTCCCTCCTTTTGCAAAGTCCCTAAGCTCTGAGCACAGCCCACACAGAGAATAACATTTGGAGCTTTGGGCCACACATCTGCTAGGAGTTTGAGGGTAGCTTGCTGGGGGAGACAATCAGAAGACTAAAACTGAGAAAACTTGTAGCTTTAGATAAAAGTAAGGGGTGTCCAGGAAGAGGTGTGAATGTGTCCATGGCCTGTTATTCTGATCCCAAATCCTCACACACATTGTGCCACCCACAGCTGTTGGGCACACACGTGGACGTGCTGACCTGTGGACCTCCCACACCCCTGAAACATAAATGGACACTGAGTGATCTACTGCTAGTGCACAGCACATCGGAGGCACACACACACTCATCATGAAAGCTTGCTATGCTTTATTGTTGCAGCCAGGCCCATGTAGTGGCTGGTCTTGCGGGGGCTTTGGCTCTAAATATCAAACTCATCTACTGGCTCAGTGAACCCTCCCAAGTCATCCAGCCCATCAGGCTCCTCCTCCTCCTCAAGGCGCCTGTGTCTCCTGAGGGGCTGGCGTTTGACGGCTGAGTGGCCACGTGTAGAAACTCGGCGCCTTCGCCGAGTGCTGCGGCGGCGAGGGCGGCTATGGCCCGTGCGCCGTGTCTTCCGCAGGCGCCTGCGGCTGCGGCTCCTGCTTCTGCTCCTGCTCTTGCGGCGTCTGGCCCGCCGATTGTAGCCAGCCATGGTGGTGCTCACTGCGTGCT
>VRYO01001269.1:4901555-4917918 GCA_009812075.1 Sialia sialis | reverse complement strand
TTTCTGCAGAGGAACTCCTGCTGCATTTTCTGGAGCACCTCCTCTTTTCCTTCTCGCCTGCCCTGGCCTCTCTAGGACTGTTTCTCACCTGCACTCTCAAAGTTGTTATCCAGCGCTGTGCTGGCCTTTATCACTACAGCTATGTACTGGCAATTTAATCTGCTGCCCAATTTTATACTTCTATATCCTTTTATTCAAAGAAGAAGGTGTTACTGTCTTGGTAGGAGAAGGTTAAAAGGCTCTAACCGTCCTTAAATGATGCTCAATAAATAAATACAAACTAGTCACTTGCACTGCTTCCTAATGGAAGTTTCTCTGTAAAAATGAAATATCCTGGTATGCTTCAAACTTCATAGCATGATGGCTTATAATCAACTGCTAGCCATGCTTATAAGTATTGACAGAAGTTCTGCTTCAGCTCAAGTGTATTATCATTTATAGGGGAAGAATTCTGTGGAAGACCTCTGTGGAAGGGAAGTTCTGAAAGCTCTGTTCTGGGTATTTGGAGTTTGCACTTGAGTAAAGCCCTCTGAGAATTGAACCAGGTCTACTTTTCATCCTGGTGTTATTTATTATTTCTTCTTATCTTAGACATGAGCAGTACAAAGTTATAGTGATAATACTGTAAAACACTCCAACTATAGTGCCTTCCCTGGTGTTATGCATGACTTTGGCTTCATGGTTCAAGAGTAAACCAGGCTGCTGCATTCCAAAATCTGCCATCAACTCCCTGTATGTGTGGTAAAATAATTTTATTTCTTTTGGCTTTATTTTAGTTTTTCTCAGCTATGAGAATAACTGAAATAATGAAAATGCTATGAATTAACTCTTAAGGGTATTTATGATATTGAGATCTCTAACTATATTTGAAGGATCTTGGGAATCTGGAGAGGTCCCTGTTGACTGGAAGTTGTCTAATATTGTCACAGTTTTCAAAAAGGTCCAGAAGCCTGGACACTACAGTCTTGTAAATCCGTATTTAGTACCTGATAAGGTTATGGAGAAGATTATTCAGGTAGTTATTGAAAAACATCTGAAGGACAACACAGTCATCAGTCACAACCGGCATGGTTATGTAAAGGGTAACATCTGCTTATCAGGAGTTTCATTTTCCTTTTACGGCAGGATAACCCACCTAGCTGATCAATGGAAGCCAGTTGATGCTGTCATTTTGGATTTCAGTCAAGCTTTTGATACTGTCTCTAATAGGATCTTTCTGGATAAAATATCCAGCACACAGCTGGATAAACACATCATGGATCACAGGTTGGGCACAAAGGGTTATTACAGTGAATGGGGTGATATCAGACTGGTGACCTGTCACTAGTGGGGTTCCACAGGACTCCATCCTCAGTCCTGTGCCCTTCAACATTTTCATAAATGTCGTGGACTCAAGACTGGAGGGGATACTAAGCAAGTTTGCAGATGATACAAAACTGGGAGGAGCTATTGGCTCCCTTGAAGGCAAGGAGGCCCTGCAGAGGCAAATTAGATGGCAATCACTAAAACTGTATGAATCATCAAAAGGATGATTTATTAGGACCACTTATTTATTTTAATTCTACCTTTTTCTTATTTTTTTAAATTTCCCAATGTTGTTGAACAATCAGCTAATTATTGGTCTACTTACTAAAAATTTTTCAATTCTCTTTATTAATAACTGTGCAGTGATGTTTTCAGTAGGTGTATATAAATTTATCTTCTTTCAAACAGAGTAAAAACAGAAGTGCTGACCAGAAAACATTTCTGGTTTGGTGCTCAGAGATGGCACCTTCTTAATGCTTGGAAACTGGTCTCAATCCAAATCAGTTAGAAAATAGCTGCAAATGAAAGCATTTTTTCGTGGTTTATGTGAAAGGGATCATTGGTTTGTATTTTTTTGAACAATCTCTTGTAACATTAGAAATACTGCCTGTATTGCTGTAAATGAGCAGTGTAGTTTCTCCTTCATGTTTCAATAAGATGGAAAATTTTAGTTTAGTTAGTGGTACAGAAGGCTTTTGCTCCAAGACCAGCAAGTGATATCAAGAAGTATGTGATTGTCCCAGTAGCCTTTGGTAATTTTTCATAAAGTGATTGTACCATCTAGTGTCAATGTAGACTTAGTGCGGTATATACCCTGCAGTAGAAAATGTTGTTTTAATTTGCAGACCAGCTAGCGTTCTGAGCAGGGGTACAGGGGCCAAATGGCCTGTGGGAACTAAACTTTTCTCACAGAGCTGTAAATTCTGTCAACTGGGAAGAGGAACAGAGAGAATTCTGGCTCCTCATTCTTGAAGATAGCTTTCATTTTGCCAAAGTCAGCATACTAAACCAGACATGTGCGTAACATTAGCTCGTTTAGCTTTTATATATTTCATATATTTGCTGCATAAACCCTTCCATTATTTGTATTGATTTTACTCAAATTCTTTCATTGGAGAGTCTGTGAATCTCATTCAGGACTAAGACAGGGCATAGAAAGGCTCCCACTCAATTTAATGGGATCAAAATGTAAAAGGGCGTTTTTTGAAGTGTATTAGATGTACTAGTAAATACCTGAAATAAAACACTGCTTTATGATCGGTAATGAATATTGTTGGTATATTTACTTTGTGTTGTGACCTAGACAATCCTTTGGGAGATTGAAGCTTGAAGAAAGCAAAGGATTGAATTTAAAGAGTGTTCTTGTATCAGTCTGGGTTTGGTTTCTATTGCTACTTCCCATGTCATAGTTTTCATAGTACTTACATTAATCTAGATGTTATTCTCTCTAGATGTGATTATATTTATATCCAGATGTCTGTATTCATATCTAGATGCAATTACAGGGCTTTTATCTGTGCTTCAGACAACTGTGGTGAAAATATTGATTTGTTTATGGTTTCTAATTCTTTGGAGTAAAGTTGCTTTTAAGAATGACTACTGAAATAAATTCCTGCAGCCTAAACTTTTGTGAGGTGCAGCTATTCAGAAATGTGTTAAATAATTTACTACAGCTAATACTAATAAACACTGAGAAATTACTAATATATCTCTCATTTTCAGTGGAATAAACTCCCCTTGTATGCAGTTCCAGCTACCCTTTTAGTTTCACATATACATTCTTACCTGCATCATATCTCTCTTGTGTAGATATTTCAGCCTTTCTGAGTAATTTATTGCTTTCTTCCTTTTTATTTTCTCCCAGTTACAGGTTGGTTAGGAGGTATTTGTTACACTAATGCTTCATGACATCCATATAGTCATGTCTGTAAAATACTTTCTAAATACTTTCAGTATAAGTAACCTATCCCTTAGTATATCTTAGGAATGTGATATCCAATAGTTAATAATCCTGTGACTCTGCCAAATGATGTGAAAGTCTGTCTGCCTGTGACTTATTAATGCTGTCTCTTCATTCTGTCTCAGTTCTACTGTGAGGAATTTAGGTCTTTCACATTCTAATCTTCATTATGACATTTTAAAGCTTATTTATCTCAGCTCAACTTTGCTTATTTTGCAAGTAACAGTGAGTGGATTAATAAATTGCATCACTATTTTAGGAACCTGATACCTTGAATCATTATTCTTGGTGGTTGTTGATTTATATAATTAAAACATCACACTAGGAGACTGGCTTAGAGTCATCTCTGAAATGTTTCTTGTGTGCTATAAGCCAGCAGTTTTTATGGCAAGACCTGACAAAGGTTGACTTCCAGATGAGAGTGATGTCCTAAAGTACAATAGTGCAACCTGAACATAATAATGCATCGGAATCAACTGCAACATATAAGCTTCCTCAGCTGTTATTTAACAATTTGAAAATAGAGGGGAGCACAGTACTGGCAAAAAGAATGCATTTTGGAAAGATTGTTAATTATGGGGCATTTTTTAGGATAGGATGTTTATCCAAAGTGCCAGCAAAACGATCAGCTGGGTAATGGTGTTGACACTTTCTCCTAAGAAAGGACATAAAAATCAGTGAAATTAGAAGGGAAATAAGAGTGGTCTGTAATAACTTTTCTAATAATCTGTAGTGGAGAATTTTGCATCTTCTTTCAAAATAGCTCAAAATGTTCATGGATATTAAAAGAGTTTAGTACTACTAAGTACCACTAGGTGTATTTTCAAGCAGTATGCGTTACTTGAAGTGCTACAAAGAAGACAAAAGCATTGAAATCTCTGAGCATCTCATGGAGTATTTTAGATGAAGATTGGAATGAAAACTGAGAATGTCTTTCATAAACCTCATAGGATCATTAAGGTTGGAAAAGACCTCCATTATCAGTCCAACAAAGTTAACTCAGCACCAGTATGTTGATCACTAACTCATACCCAAGTGCCACATGCACGTGCCTTTTTATCATTTCCAAGGACGGTGAGTCCACTGCTTCCCTGGGCAGCCTATTTGAATGCCTGACCAGCCTTTCAGTGAAGAAATTTTTCCTAATAAACAGTCTAAATCTCACCTGGCACAACTTGAGGCCATTTCCTCCTGTCTGAACAGTTGTTACCTGGGAGAAGAGGCCGACTCCCTCCTGGCTACAGCCTCCTTTCAGTCAGTTGAAGAGAGTGATAAGGCCACCCCTGAGCCTCCTTTTCTCCTGGCTAAACATGCCCAGCTCCATCAGCTCCTCATAATCCGTCTAAATTTTAGCACTGTGATCTCAGAGAAAGTGCTTCACAATGATACTTTTAGTATTAATTTAATCTAGTATACTTGTAACTAATATCCAGTATGATTCACATGGGTGATGTTACAGCCTTATGAAATATTACTTAGTTTATAAAGTATGTCAGATATCAACAAAATTGTTTTGCAAGATTAGTCTTAGCTTCTACAAAGAAAAGTAGAAGAGTGAACAGAGAAAGGAGGTATTGTACAGATGGTGCATAAGAAAAGCCCTGCTAGCTGCGATCAAAGGATTATTTGTGCCACAATTCATCAGCACTGGTTTAGAAAGAAAGCATAAAGATGAACAAAATAAACTTCCCCAAAATACTGTCCCAGGTACTGAACCTTTCAGTGAATAAATCTATAAATCTGTCCTATATTTTTCTGAAGCTACAGGCATTTATTTTATATTTTAGTTTGGTTTTTTATGAGCTTTCGGAGGGGCACCGGAGACTTAGCATTTAGGCATCAGGCAAACAAAACGGTGGATTGAGAAGAGTGAAAATGGAGACCTCAGTCAAATCAGAAATGGAATTGTTAACACTGAATTTTGATGTAGAAAACAACGTAGAAGAGAATCCACAGGTTGGATTCAGAGGTAGTGCCTCACTGAGACTTCTGAGGGACTGAGGTGAACTATCCAGTAGGAAGTGAGCAGGGTAGTTTCAAAGCTTGAAATGACAGGAAAAATCTGAACTATCTCTGTTCTGTATCCTTAACTGTACTGCATCCTGTTAACAGCCTGGCAGATGACAATTTAAAGCAGAAAATCCTTCAAATTTTTTTTCAAGCACCTTCTTAATGATCTTTCTTAAACGCCTCAAAAATCTGTTTGTAAAATCGAGTATTTCTGTCTCAGCTGAGCCAGTGCTTCAAAGCTGGCTAGGTCTGGAAAATGCTTTTCTAAACTAATCATTAATTGCTGTCGGCAATCAATAATTCTGGTTGCCATCTCTTTCTGTCAGAGACTTTGCTTTCTGGGTCATGGTGATTTTTGTTGTATTCTTGTTGGGTTCTTGTTGTGTATGGTCCTACCTTAAGCAGCATACAACAAATCCTACAGAAAAGCTCACTCTCAAAAATGGGCCATATTGACTTTGGTGAAGTAGAGCACAGTTCATAAATAAAGATCCTGTTTTTGTATCAATATCCTGGATTTAAAACAGGGAAGAAAAAAACCCAAACAGAAAATGAAATGTAAAAATGATAGGTTATGTAAAACATTTTTTTTTCTAGGAGAAATGTATTTTATGAGACCTGAGGCACTTCTAGTTCATCAAATTGTTGTTAACCAGGAAGGTCCATTTATTTTCGTATTCCGAGGAAAAGACCTGTGCATTGTATTTTTATTTTTAAACAAAGCAACCTAGAGAGTTGAAAATTTGCTGCCTTCCTTTTAGAGACCAGTGATTGTTTTCTGTTTAGGCCATGCTAGAGATTGAGAGTAAAAAGAACAGGCACTTTTAATAGTGCTGAATGTACTATTTTAATTAATTCTCCTGTATCTTGCTTTCCTGACATGTTTACTCTACAAATGCTTTAGCTCATGGCCATTACTTATTTTGAATGGCAAAGTATATAATTAACATCAAGGTGAAAGACTATTATGTTTGTGGATACTGCTCTATGCCCTCCAGAAAGCACTTATGTAGCCAATTTAGGTCACACATGGTTCAGTCTCTCAGAAATCTTACTTAATAAAGCCCCAAGGTAGTCTCTTTTACTGAGCAATTAACAGAAACTGAATTCTTTGTGTTAATGTGGGGAAAAGATAAATTTTGGAAAAGGGGGAAGAACCATGTGAGAAATACAAAAGTTTCTACCCAGTGTTGTGTGGAATGCTGAAAATGCAATTTAATGGGCACTTAAGGTGGAAAATAATATAGGCTAAAATGCTATGAAAATGCTTATATATAAAGTGCAGTGGTTTATGTTTGAGATGTTCCATCACCTTCTATCCATTTCTTCCTGACTATTTGAGTAGATGTTTCCCAAACCGTTCCTATTAAGACATGCCAAAAAGGAATGATGCTCAACATTTGGCCTATCTATAGCACCATGAAACCCCTTGGAAATCTTTGCTTATGCAGGCATACAGTGACAACTTGAGAGTAAGTGGCAAGCATTAGACTCTGATTTGCAGTTATTATTTTGAAAAAATTGAGCCATAGAAAAACAGGGTGTTATTTATGCTAGTAATATGGTAGTTACTTACTACAATTAGATTCTTGGCAATGTAGATAGAAACAAGCTATGTATGAAAACATTGTACAATAACAATATGTAATGACTGTGTGTTATTTGTATGGTGCTTACTGGAAGAGTTGCTATCTATGTGATATAGCTGCATTTCAGCTTGGATATCTGAAGCTGGCTAGACTATGGCCTTTTATGTGAAACATATTTATGGTGCTTCTGCCAATACATGACTTTGTGTCATTAGATGATGATTTCTCTGCCCCGAGAGAATTCCCTCTAGTATTCTTGTTAGTCAGAAAATCAATCATATTTGTCTCATAATCAGACATAATTTTTAAACTCTTACCCAATCAAGATACAGTGATGGTTGAAATTTAATAGTTACTCTTGTAGTCAACACTTAGGAAGAGAGAAATAAAGGGCTGTTGTAGTTGTATGATCAATTGTATTTCCGCTGTTTATTTTGACGTCTGTTCTTGTGATAGGTTGATTTGAATATATACATAAACTTTGTAGACATCCATACAAGATGACCAAATTTTGCAACAGACTGGTGATTTAAAGGTCTACGATTATTCACGTGATATACTGAGTTTAATTCAGTGAACCTGATGGATGGCGCTTCTCCAGGCTGGGTATAAAGCAAAGCCATTGCAAGTCTGCTTAGTATCAGAAGGGACTGCACTTCACTGTGCAGTAGGGATGTTTTTTATTAAAAATACATGATTCCACTGCCGCTGTAAAACAAAGGACAGAGGTAAATGCCCTTCTAGAAGGGAAAGACTAGAAGGCATAGGACCAGGGTTGGTTACTGTGAGTAGATCCCATTTGATTTGTCATTGTCGGGTTCTCTCTCCCCAGCTCCCCTCTGAAAACAGAGCAGTAGTGGAGGTCAGTTGGGGTTCAGCAGGAGCTGAGCATTAAACTCTGAAGTTCTCTCACTCTCAAGTTGACTCTGTTGCTGACTGCTCTCTTCTGAAAAGAGAAGGGAGATAGCACTGGTCTTCCTTCCAGCATGGGGGCGTGGGTACTATAAGGGATTACTGTGACTACTAGTACAGGCAGGCAGTGTTCCAGCTTTAGGCTGCCTTTTTCCGTGCTGAAGCTGCTCCCAAATTCAGGTGGTCAGACTGTCTCGCAGCCTGTAGCATAAAGGCAGGAAAAGAATGCCCTATTCATTGAATGCCAAGTGGGTAGTTTTCAGTGCTGCTTTCAATGACATAATACTGCCTGTTAGGCTTTCTCCTGCTGGGGCACAGAAGAGATCTCTAGATGTGATAATACTAGGTTAGAGGTTAGAGCATTAGTATGTTCTCCTTCCACTGTTGAGAATTGGCTTTTTAGGGACCTTTTTTACACTCAGAGGACACAGGGAACACGAAATTTGTCTTTCCTGGTACATAATGTCCCCTTTAACTTAAACTACTTAAATAGCTACCCACACTCTTAAAACCTTCCAAGCCTCATTTCTCCAGGTATAGTTTATTTTTCTGCTGTTTGATCCTGTACCTCAGTACTGAGTGGCCCACTGATCTGCTTCCCCTGCACTCATCTCTCTGCTGCCTACATGCTCTCTCCCTTTTCTGTATAGAAACCTTCCCTTTCCATTGTGGGCTCTCTCCTTATGGAAAATCCTTCTCCTGTTTTTGTGGTGCTGACAGGAAATGGATGAGCAGTAATGAGGCAGTTAGATGGAGCTGACAGTTCAAGCATTTAATTTCAAAGGATGCATAAATTATAGAAATCAAATTGTATGGGGCAAATCCTTATTGTCCTTTTATATTAAGAGAGTTACTCTCAATTGTGCAGAGAAATCTCTCTCTTAATGTGTACATGGTTTTTTTTTACTGGTAGTTGATTTTTCTAGGAATTCTTTCTTTGGAGGGTGAAATATATTGTGGATGCTCTTTCAAAACATGAGTGAATGTAAAGAAATCTTTTTGGCATTGAATCTAACTATTGCTAGACAGGTGGTTGTATTGTTGGAGTGCCCTGAGCCCCAAGAACACCTGGCAGCTGTTTCAGTTGGTGAGAACAACTTGCACCAGCAATATGGTGCTCTTGGGGCACTGCAGCACAGCAAGGGAATTATGCACTTCTGTCTGGAGATCACACCAGTAATTCATCATTCAACAGTTTGAAAAACAGCAGAGTGTAATTACTAAAGAGGTATAATTGTCACTGTTCTAAATAACACACCTCTTATTTAGCCAGGCTAGAACAAATTTTCTATAAGAGCAAGTATTTTATTAAGTATTCTTTCTTGTTGCAGCAGCATGGCAAGCAACTCTGAGGTAAAACTGCAAAAACATCTTTGGCATCTTCTTGTACTGGAATTCTATGTTTTCTGGGTAAGACTTAAGTTATATCTGATCTGACCTTGGAATAACTTTCAAAAGTGTAGGCATTTCTTAGTTCTTCCTTTGACTTTCTTTGTAATTCTGTTTTCAATCACTTCCTGTGAACTACAGGATAGTGAATGAAGAAATGGCAAAATATTTAGGCTGGCTAGCATCCTTCTGAATTGATACCTTCTCACACATCTGATTTGAAGGCAGCTGAGGAGCCAAAGAAATTTCTTATATAAGCTACTTGACAAGAGGAGTTGTAACTGGTTATTATATGTCTGTAATAGGCCCATAGGCCCATGCTTGTTTTTGTTTTTTTTCTTTCTTTTTTTTTTTTTTTTGCAAAGGTTGGAGTATATGTTAGTAAGAAGTTACTTCTATAGATGGTTAAGGTAATTCCATACTTCTGCATGTGTACTGTGCTTTGAATCTCTGTGTGCAAAAGTTTTCATTCATCTGGTTTTGTTGTCAACATGGGATGAAAAATCAGGACAATGTACAGCTCAGGTAAACTTCCAAGTTTACGTGCAGGATAGATAGATTTTTAGCTGTAAGTAGGACAAGGAACTGCTCACAGCTATGGAGACTCTTTGTACAAAATAGAATTCTAGTTCAAATGTTGTCCAGGTCACTAGTGCTCATTTTTCAATTTTTGAGCTACTGGAAGGCAGGAGAAAATATTTTTGCTGGTGCCCTGGCTGACTGTCACCTGAGAGATAAGACAGAATAAACTAAATGTTATGAACTCCTCTGTCATGTACAGAATTGATCCCATCTCACTGGAGAGACAGAATCATTTTGTCTCATCTCACTGGAGAGACAGCAGTGCAACTGGCTATATTTTGCTTACCCAGTGGATGGAAGTGTTTAGTTCTCCAGCTGGAGCTGTAAACCAAGCTTGAAAGTGACTTTAAAAAAAATAAGCAAATTTATAGCTATCTGAACTTTTAATTTTATTTGAAGACAATTGTAAGTAGAAAGGTCATCTGCCTGCTTGGCTGTCACCAACACCAGGCTGCAGATACAGTACAGCTGAATATCAGCATTTCTAGGAAATTTGATGTTCTCTGTGTCAAGGATTTATTCTTGGAGCATAAAACCATTCTTGGAACTGGTTCAAGACACTAGGTAGAACAGGTGGTGACCAAAGGACATGAGTCTGTTTTGCCTATGTTGGATGTGTCATCATTGCCTGTGCAATTCAGATTCTTACACCTACTGAGCTTCGACTTCTGCTGCTTCCCATGGCTATGGTGTGCCCTGGAGAGAGATGTTATGAGAGGTAAGGAGAGCCAAAATTTGTAGTAGAATGGGTTGCTGCCAGGCTGCACTTCACAGTTTGAATCTCTGGTACTATACTAAGAACTTATACTTTGTCAGGGAGGGCAGAGAACCAAGACTACAGCTGTGCTGGCTGGACACTGTATAGCGAGAGACACAACCTTAGCCTCACCTCTAAATGTTGCCAAATGAAGCCATGAGAGAAGAAGGAGAGCACTGCAGTTAGGCTGAATGTTACTGCTATAGGTCAGTGAAGTAAAATCTCCATGTGTTCTCATTTGAGTAGCCTGTTAGCCACTTCTCTTTAAGGGATTGCACCCAGTTGTTATGTGCTGTTATGCAGCACTGTAGCAGCTGGCTAAAGACAGCCTTATGTTTGGTTCATTGATCAGTTTGAATAGTGTTTTTGAGATCATTAGCATATGTAAGTGAAATAAATAATGCAAAGGTCATTGAAGCTGATATCCATACAGGGATTTACAGGGTGCCAACTTGACTAGTTTTCTGTTCTATTCACACTTCAAGTAAAACTACAGATAATCAGTATTGAAAGAGATTATAAAAGGGCTAACATGGATGGAGAAGGCAGAAAAGTAGTTTATCTGTGAAAATTACCTAGATGTGAAATTTAGAAAGTTGACCTAATAGTATGCCTTAATGTCTCACAGCCCTCAGTCTGTAGGGAGAGTTATGTCCCACAGCTCTGCATGGAAAATTTTGACAGAATCAAGGGCTGCTGCCATTATTCTGCCAATGTAGTCTGTGTGATGAGCCTCTGAGAAGACATCAGCATGTGAACTTATTGTGTGATGTAGGACCACCCCAAAGAACTGGAGTTTCAACATTGTTCCAGTTGACATGGTTGTGTTCAAGCAAATAGAAATATCCAAGAAGGATCTTTTTTAAGCAAATAGGAGATGATGTGATTACTCAGAGTCCCACAGTCAGATATCCTTTATTTGCTTACTTTACATCTTGAAATTAAAAATTTAGTACTTGAGGTTCACAAAAATCTTCATATAATCAATATAGAATCCAAGTATTAAAGAGCATATCTAAGAAAATAGCACTTGTTATTCCCTGGAACACAAAGGTTGTTAGAAAATCCTACTCTGAGGAAATACCTTGAATGAGAAAATTATTTTAAGCAAATTCAGATCAGGATAATTATCCAAAGTCCGATTTATTTTAATTTTTTTGGTTCAGCTGAGTTTTTTGTTAAATTTTTGCATTATGAGAGATTTCTTTTTTTTGCAATTTCAATTGAAGTCTGTGAGATGGGGTGAAGGTTGCCCAAAGAAGAGCTGGATGTCCCATCCCTGGATGTGTTCAAGGCTGGAATGGATGGGGCTCTGAGAAACCAGGTCTAGTGAAAGATGTCCCTGCCCACAGTGGGGTGCTGGAACTAGGTGATGTTTAAGGTTCCTTGCAACCAAGGCAATTCTCTAATTCTGTGATTCTATGATAGAAAACGCAAGGTCTAAATACAATAGAAAATACTCCCAAACTATCCTGTTGTATATTCTTCATCTGTTTGTAGAATTTTCCTCAATAGAACATAAGGTTGTCTAAGCCACTGAGAACATTTTTGCTCTTTCTGTAGATACCATTAATAGTGTAAACACCATTTCCACAGAATTACAGAATATTTTGAGTTGGAGGGGACCCACAAGGGTCATTGAGTCCAAGTGCTAAGCGAAAGACCCATAAAGAGATTGAACCCATGACCCTGGCATTATTAGCACCATGCTCTAATATGAGCATGCATGCAGGGTGTGTATAGTCCAGAGAAAGAAGAGGAGTTACCTCAGAGAGTGATATCCTATAGGATATGGAGACATCTAAAAGTTATTGTCAGAGCAGGTGGTATATCAGACGTATGTAGGCAGTGGCTTTTACAACTTTGAATTTTTTACTTCATTATTTATTTTCTACCAATGGGAAGCTGATATTTCTCCTTTTGCTTCATTTTTTCAGTAACTCTCATATGGTCTTATGATTTCATTTTTCATATTATCACAAGCTGTGAACTTATGAAGGGAACATGTGCTAATGCTATTTCTGAGTGTCACAAGTCAGAACTATTCAGATACATTTCAAGAAACCATGTCATTTTTCATGATGTCTTTAGACTAATTTAGTAGACAAAAGCAACAAAATGAAATGAAGAAAGAGATTGAAGTTCAGTTTCCATTGCATTTACTGTCATCTTGAATACAAAATATTATTTAATTTATTATATTAATTTGATCATTTTAGTGACTGAAGCAACAGCACTGTGGGATATTGGCATGACATGTAGTAAGGTATCTGTACCTCCAGGCTAAAATTCAGTGGGTTTGAAACATTAGCAGAGAAGCATTTAAGAAGGCACCTTACTGCTAAATATTTGTTACTCTTATCTACTTTGTATACAGGCCCATAAAAAATAAGAGGTTTTTAGGTAATTTTTATATATGAGTTTTAACAGAGTTTTCAGTGGTAGATATGTGGAATGGCCTTCTTGCCTGATAATAGGTAGCATATTCCTCTTCCTTTTGCAGAATTTGCCTGACTTTGCCTCTACAAAGTGTTGACTTATTTCTGATGTGCCATCTTACTCATCGAAGGAAACTGGAAACTGTAATTCATTTTAAAGATGTAAATATTTCATGTTTCATTGTTGCATTATAAAGGCTGCTTCAGGGCTCCACTGATAAAATAAGCCTCTGAGAATAATTTTTCCTATCACAGTCACAGTCCTTCCTCAAACCTGGGCTGTGAGAAGCTGACTGAGCTGGGGATGAATCTGGGTCAAGAATGGTCTTGTACTCCTGCAGCTGCAGGAATGATACTTGATCCCTCTTCCTTGATCTCATAATTTTTAAGTATACCAGGAGCACAGAACAAGTCAGAAGTGAAGTGGAAAAAAAACAATCAAGTTGACTTTCAGGCCACAGTTTTACTGTGTCAGAATAAAAATACATTAGGAAATGTTGTTTTCAGTTTTAACATGGAAAATTCAAAATGTGCTTGGCTCAGTCTGGTATGGGGCTTTTCTGTGAATGTTGTTTGGTATAAAATATTTACTGCTACAAATGACTCAAATTCATTTCTTCAACCTGCAAATATATTCCACCTGTCTGATAGACTGCTGGCTTCATCCTGGGCATGAAAAATTAACATTATATCACATCAAGAGTTAAGGGACATCAAGAGTTATTGGACAAAGTACAGTAATTTCATGACTATAAGGTGCACCTTAAATCCTAAAATTTGATCAAAACCCGGAAGTGCACCTTATAATCCAGTGCGCCTTATATATGGAAAAAGTTTGAGTATTGAAGGGATCTCAAAACAATTTCTGTTTCACATTGCGCAGCAACAAACATGAAACTCGTAATGAAATGACCACAAGCAGGTGGAGCACACATGTTGGGGGGGTTTTACTTTTTCCCTCTCTGGAGAAATTTTTCCCATTATCATGCTAACAAAACTGGCCTGGCAGCTCCCTTAGCTTTTAATTGCTCAAGGCAAAAGAGATGGGTGAGTGCTCTCAATGGCTCAGTTGCTGGGGGGTTTTGAGGGGTCGAGGTGGATGGTCGTGGTTTCCTTTTTTTTCCTTCCGAGGCTTCACTCTGGCACTTGCCAGCCCGAATGCGGAGGAGAGAGGTTTTTTCTCTGCGGTCGGATCTGCCCTGCACCCTGGCACTGCTACTGCCTCCTGCTTCTGAGAACATGATGGAACGCGCTGTGGGGCTTTGAGAAGCGCAGGGTCCCAGAGTGCGAGGGCCAAACATGCCCCGGGGCAGGGCACTGGCGGGGACAGATGCAGGGTGCAGTAGAACAGTGGGTGGGAGTTCTGGGGCCCACAGCACGGGGAGGGTGATCCCTGCAGCACCCAGGAATGCTGCATGGGGCAGGGGGCGGTGGCACCAAGCATCCTGCAGCTGTGGGTGCTTGAGGCACCCCGGCACCGGGGCAGGCCAGCGTGGCACTTGGGGGGCTCTGCCGCTTGCCAGGAAACTTTCCTGTCTGCGGCCCCTGCCACCTCCCCCAGCCCCGGGCGGCGTTCCTGGACTGCCCTCCTCATGCTGCAGGTCCCATCACTCCTGCCCGTCGTTCTCCCACACCCTGCAGCTGCCCCCAGCATGAAATGTGACTGTGAAAAACGTTTGCAAATTGAGCACCTGCCAGTAAACCCCGTGATCACGCGATTCCATTAGTAATTTGTTATTTTGAGAAAGTTGTGTGCGGATCCTCTCTGCAAAAAAAAAGTGCGCCTTATAATCCAGTGTGCTTTCTATTTGGAAAAAGTTTGAAAATTTGTCGACACACAGAAGTGCTCCTTATAATCTGATGTGCCTTATAGTCATGAAATTTCTGTAATTTTTCATCTAATCTTCATTACTAGGTTTTTTTTTCTTGTCTATTTGAAATATGCAAAGGAAATTCAGAAAAGCAGAGAATGAGAACCCTCAGTAGGCAAAAGTAGGTGTACAAAGTGTCAGCCCTATTGCCCAGCTCAGAGTTGCTGTTCCATAGGTAGAGCTGCCTTGATATTTGTTAAGTTTAAGATTTACTTCAAGCTTTCAGCTTTAGACCCCAGCATGACAATATATGGCATTTCATGGAGTCTTTTAGCTTTGGAATAGATGGTAATAAATAAATAAATGTGTACCATGTGTGTATGTGTGAGGAAAAAATACACTTGTGCTTGCTTTTTACCAACATTTTCCAAAAAAAGTTCTACTCTCTGCTGGTTTTGGATGGGGTAGAATTAATTGTCTTCACAGTGGCTGGTATGGGTCTATGTTTTGTATTATTCCTAACACAGGGTTGATAATAGAGAGATGTTTTTGTTATTGCTGAGCAGAGCTTACACAGAGCCAAGGCCTTTTCTACTTTCCATACTGCTAAGCTGATGAGGAAGTTGGGAGTGCAGGGGATATTAGGAGGAGACACAACTAAGACATGTGACCCCAAGTGTGCAAAGGGATATTCCAGACCATGTGACATCAAGCTCAGTATAGAAAGTGAGGGGAAGGAAGAGGAGGGGAGGGGTGTTTGGAGTGATGGTGTTTGTCTTCCCAAGTCATTGTTACATGTGATGGAGCCCTGCTCTCCTGGAGATGGCTGAACGCCTCCCTGCCATGGGAAACAGAAAATACTTTGTTTTGCTTGTGGGCCAGACTTTTGCTTTTCATATTAGACTGTTCTCCAGCTTTTACCCTTCTGATTCTGTCTCTAATCACTCTGTTGAGGGAGTAAGTGAGTGGCTGCTTGGAACTTGGCTGCTGGCTGTCGGTAAACCATGAGAACTTCCCTGCACAATCATGTAGTAATCTGGTAACTCATGAAGTTTAATGTATGTGGTAAAGCAGATTAATTTGCCATAGACTCTGCCAGAACTAAAAACCGTAATTTTCCAACTCAGGGTTCATAAAGATAAAAATTAGAGAATGTCTTCTTGCACACAGTGTTTCTTCAGCAACAGGTTATTTTCTGGGAGGCTGAGAATTCCTAGGTAGATAAATGTTAACAAGAGAGTGTACAGCATCTAGTATATGGGAGTAAACACATAGTATGAAGTCAGCCTTCTCAGGCTGCTGCTCAGTCTGTCTCTACAAAAACTGCAAGTGTTAAAACAGCTAATGATAGCTGCATCTCCTTCTTCTTATAAAAAGAAACAAACCAAGGAATAAAAATTTAGGGTACAAATAAAAAAACATAATTGCAAATACTGTGTAAAGACAATTTTTATTAGTACTGAACGTACTTTTAACTTACAGTAGTTTCAGGATTATAAACCGCACCTGAATATAAGCCGCACTTCCGGGTAGCTGGGAAGACCACGGGATTTGTCCATATATAAGCCGCACCCGAATATAAGCCGCGGTTTTTTTTTTTGGTTTTTTTT
>VRYO01001269.1:4885327-4900925 GCA_009812075.1 Sialia sialis | reverse complement strand
CCTGCCGCCAGCCCTCCCGGCTCGTCCCTCCTGGCAGCGGCGGCAACCCCGCTGCTGGCCAGCTCATCCCACTCCCTGGCAACCCCACTGCCAGCCCGCCTGGCTCCTTGGCGACTCTGCCGCCGGCAAGCCCGCACCGCTCGGCAAAGCCCACCCCCCCCCACCTGCCCGGCCGCTGCTCTGTGGCAGCTCTCCGCTTGGCCGGCTCTCACTTCCGGGTTGGCGTTTCGCTGGGATTTGTCCATAGATAAGCCGCACCTGAATATAAGCCGCACCACGGGGGTAGGCTGGATTCTTCAATGAAAAAGGTGCGGCTTATATTCGTGAAACTACTGTAACTAAAATGTCTTTCATATCAAGTGACAAAGTTGGTCCAGTGACTGTTACTCTCCTGTTTTTTAGACACTACATCGAGTCCCTAGATACAGCAGGCTGCAAATTTAAAACCATGAAAAGGCAGATCAGTTAAACTGAATGTGGGCTATATATCTAATTTATTTTTCATTCTTTATGCTGGATTTTTTTGTGTGTGTGTGTGATTCGGTTTGCCTCTGCAGCAGTAAAATGAAAATTTAACTTAATGGCTGACACTTGTTTTTGCTTAAGATTTCTCAGTCTTGTACATGAGTAATACTAAGTTTCTAATGCTTTAGAGAAAATTTTTCATGCAGATAAATTGATGCCCTTAAGGGAAAGTTTTAGTGGTCTTTAGCAGTGAGCTATTACTCATGCTTGGTAATCACAGGTGCACTTTAAGGTTTATAGAACTGCATTTTGATTTTGTAAAGCTTAGGCTTTTTATTAGCATACCCTTTTCATTTTTGATTTAAAGAAAATAAATGCTTACTACCACACTCTTGTGCTATAGAAAGCTTAGCAGTATAAATGCCCTCTGCTTCTCCATCTGACTGGATAAATCTGCTGTGCCTCAAGTGCATTGGAAACCCTCCCTATGGACTTAGAGAAGAGAGGGATTTGGTGTCTTTGTTATGCAAATAAAGGGAAGAAACAATTGTTTTGTGTTGCCAAAACTCAAGGCACTACAGGGATTTACATTTTTAAATTTAAGTGTGTTTTGATGACTCTAGTCTCTAAATTCCCCTCTAAAAATGGGAAGTAAACATTAATATTATTGAGATAAAGAAAAATCCTTAATGCTAGATGCTCACAAGGCCAGACTCCTCTGCACTGTTATCAGTGTTATCAGACAATAGCTGTACATACTTGCTTTGACTGGGGTTCAGTTCATGCCAGTCTTTTCTTTGCAAAACTGCTCAGTGTTATGAAAGTCCTGAGACTTGTAACTGCCCCAGAAAAAACTCCACCAGTGGCCTGGCTGCACAATTAGGTTGGACTTGGTTCTTGGCCTTTTGCTCCAAGCCCTTGCATAGACATAATTTTCTGGATCCAGCTATGGATGTGGAAGAAGATAGTGACTCATCTGTGCTCCATTGCTCTAGATTTTCTGCTGACGTTTCTAAGGTCAAGAAACATTATAAAGAATGCACTCTGGGGCCTTCTTAACCTTACTTAACTTTACTGGAAAAAGAACCCAGTGTAGGATGTGGACAGGATGCACCACTGTTGTGCACAACTAATTCCCCACTGCCACATCAGGTGTAAATCAAGATTCCTCCTCTTCAAATGCTCTTAGCCTAAGGAGACATCATCCATTAACCTCAGTCTATCAAGTACTCTTATCAATTTCCTTTAGAGTAGGCGCTGAAAGTGCTCTCTAATCCAAGATATGCAGGTCAGCTAAATCCATGCAGGTCAACTCAAACCAGGGCCAAAATGACATAAGTGATTTTGTCTGAACAAATTAAGAAGTGTTGAAGGGCTCAGCTGACATCTCTGTAGATATTTTTGACTCTCAGTAAAAGGTGGAGCAGAACATGGTAACCCTCCCTTCTGCAGTGGCATAGCCGTGTCTAGCAGAAAGTGTCTGTGACCTTCAGTTCTTTCTTTTCCATAGAAGAAAATTATTTTCTTTCTAATTCTGTGGCATAGAAGTAAACAACATTGTTCTAGATTCAGTCAAATGTTTTATTTACAGCAATTGGGCAATTACTTTAAGTTCCTGAGCAATTTTGGGCAAAGACCCTCTTTGCTTTTTCCTTTCAGCTGGCATAGAGCAAACACTGGGAGTATTTATAAGGGCATTTTGATTCAGATCTCTTCTCAGTAATTCCAAGGCTAACAGAGAGATTCTGCTTATTAATTCTGCTGTGAAGCAAAAACAGGTAAACAGCAATGTCAGATCTCATTTTACTCTCCATAGTTGGTCACTGAACAGCTCAGCATCCCTGAATTATTTACAACACAGAGTACCAGCAAGTGTCAAGATTGGTAACCATCAGCCAAGCAAGAAATCTCGGCTGGTAGTGGTGGTTTTGCACTCTCAGGACAGCCTGAATTTGAGAAATTAGATGTTCTTGCTCAAAACAATTCAATAAAAACACAAACACTTGATTTGCCATCTATTTGTTTTCAAATTCACCCATTTATCCTATTTTTAAAATAAAAAAATCTTTTCTTGTCCTTGCTAAGATGGTTTTAATTTCAATTCTACCCTCGTAAATGCGAAATAATTTCACAGATAGGATCAGAATCTTTTCAGCTTTATGTAGATTTGACAGAAGTTAAGTTCTGGTCCCAGTGTTCTCATGTGCTGTGGATAATTGTTCCAAAAACTAAAGTTAGTCCTAAGGACCACAGCCTTCAATGATCTTCAAGATTTGGTGCACTGCCATAATATCAGGCAGTCTAAGTTAATTCAGCTGTAGATTTTATTTCTATGGTAGCGTCTCTTGAGGCATGTCAGGAAACTATAAAATGATAGATAATTTAGATGAGTGACATTCTTGAAAAAGCATTCTCCCTTTGATTGAATAAAAATGGCTTCGTTAAAAATAGTTTGAAATCAGGATATGTTAATCAAACTAGGAGAGTAGAAAAGAGAAATCCTACCAAAATGAATTCTGATTATGCACAGCAGCCAGCCTTTCTTTGTGGACATTTTCATTAAGCAGAAAGAGTGAATCAATATTTGTAAATGCTGTGTCCCTTCTACGAGCCATGAGCACAGGTTGAATGGCTTCCTCCATGGGACCAGGAGTTCTCATTAGTAATTTAGAAGTATGTAACAACTGTGTTTGGGTGATGAGTTTGGAATACAGGGTAATCTCATTTGTTTGTTGTGATCCAGAAGTTTAGCTGTATTTCATTCTCGAATGATCCCTTTTTCCTTAGGCTGATGATGTGTTTCCTGCTGTACAGATAAATTTTGTCTCATGTGGCTGTGGGGATTCAATTATGTGTACTGCATCTGCAAAGAGCATGTGAGCTTTGTCTGTGCCCTTTTTCAAGTAGAGTAAGGAAATCACCAAGGGTGTTCTTTACTATGGTGGTTAACCTTAGAAAGACTGGCCCTGTCAGTGTCTCTTTCTTCTTGGTTTTCATTCTGGTCTCTTTGGAATACAGAGAGGAAGAAATGGGAGGGAAGAATGAGAAGTTTTCTTTCAAAAATAACAAAGCCCAAACCAACCAGAGAAACCCATCATAAGACATATTTCTCCTATAAGGACAGGAAAAGAAGAAAAATCAATAGCTGTAATTTCTAAAAAAAATGGAGTGATTCTTTGACTTTGGCAGGGTGATAAAAGTAGATAAATAGCAATGAAGTAAAATGGGGAGCTTTCATATCCCTTCAACATGCTGGTGAGAGAAACTGAATGTTATGCTGGAGAACTCTTTCCTAGTGCTTGTTAGCCAATTCTTATTTAACCTGAAACCTTATTGGTATCTCCATTTTCTTTAATGTTTATGAAAAAATTTGAATAGATACAAAATAAAGAAAAAAATGATTTATCAATTAATCAAGCTTTGCTGTTAGGAACTTGTGGTATTATATTCCTTCTTAAATTTTTCAGTCATTAATGTACAGTTTCTGGAAGAACAGTATATCCAATAGAGTAAATCCAGTTGAATTTTTCTCCCCTCAATCCCAAAGCAGTGCTCTTTTTTTTTTCCTTCCCCCGCCCTTCACTTTTTTACAGTCTTTCAAGGAGTTTGTCTAGCGGACTGAAATATTAGAATTCCATATTTCCCATTTCAGGTCACACTTGACTAGAAAAGGAGACTTCAAAAAATGCGAAGTATTTTGATGACACTGGTATACCTCATATTTTCAGCCTCTGTCATTAGAGCATTCCTTCTCAGTGAATGATGTCTAGAAAAGTAGGAGGTAGTTTAGAAAACAGAATGCTTTCTGAATTGATGGTAGAGGAACAAAGCAGATAAGAACTGAGGTGAAAAAAAATGTCAGACACAGGTAATGAGGAAGCTGTTTTAACTGAAGAGAGAATTCACGTTGCATAGCTTAGAAGTGATGAGAAGCTCTATAGTTTATGATTTACTATGCCTGAACTCAGAGGAGTTGGTCTATTTCTTGAGCTAATGAGTAAGGAAGTCTGCAACTTATTGGACAGCTGAAAATATAGTAGCTATTGCTGCTGATAAGGAAATAAAGTTTTATTAGGACTGTAAATTTCAGTTTTCTCTTTTATTGAAACTTCTTCATATTATGTGAACAAAAGCTGAAGAGCCCATGGAAATGGCCTGAAGTTGGATGGTGATACAAGGGTAGAAGGGGAGCATTTGGTGCAATGAGCACAAAGTTAGTAAAAATAATGTCTGTACTGCATTGAGTTCAAAAGGTTAGAGTCATAGCTCTGGCAGTCTCAGTAAGAGTCTGTGTGTGTCTCTGTGTGTGGAAAGTGTGGTCCAAACCCTTTACCAGCCCATAGCCACCTAATGCACTGGGACAGGGAAAGAGATAATCTGAAGAGTCTGGGCGTGTTCAACTGCTGGAGGACAGCTGCAATCAGGATTGTCATCTAGATTGTTCTAGCTTGTACTGAGAACCAGATTTATTTTTTTTTTGTTTTCTTTCCCTTAGTAATTCTATGCTTCTAAGAGGTAACAAACAAACAAACAAACAAACAAACAAACAAAGATTTGCCAAATCACTTTTTATCCTCTGATGACCTTGGCAAGATACAGACTGAGTTTTGTCATCCATAATCAGGCCAGCAATCACTTTAAAAAGAGTTTATCTGAATTTGACTGGAAGTAATAATAAAGTAAACTGTTTCACAATGCAAGTAAAAAGTATAGGAATCAAATCTTGTTGTCAGAAAATAGAACAAGATTAGAAAATGAAACAACTGGTGTACATTTATTTTAAAGCATAATGTTCTGTGCAGGAGAAAAGGAATTTTCATGCTTCTTATTTGCCAATTCTTTTGTTTTTGCCAATAAGTGCAGTAAAATAAGTTAGTTCTATTATTTTGTTTTACATTTTTGTTTCAGGGCTTACTTTTTTCCAAACTGTCTCCAGTTTTAGAATAGCTACCCTGTGACACAAGAAAACACGAATTTTTGTTTGATCATCTGCTTTAGCATGTAGCTTGCCATAAAGTAAGCACAACTCTCAAAAAGTGTGTTTTTTCATTTTCTTAAGAAATATTTATGTATTTTCTTGAAATTTTTCTGTCTGGAATAGAAGGACATGTTTCACATAAAAATCCCAGGTGCTTCAATGAAACACTTTATAGATTCTTTAAGTCAGTTCAGGGAACAAGGATGGGATAAAATGATGGGTAGTAAGGAGAGGAGGTAAAATGTTCTTATCCCCCAGTAAATTAATGACTCTTTTGCCATGACAGTTTACAATAGTGAAAGTATCTAATACATCATCCGTGCTATAAGCAGAAGTGAGGACTAAATTCAATACAAGTGTCTACAAGGCAGCATGAGGTGCTGAATGCTTTGTAAGTGGCTCTTAAGTTTAGTGCTGCAATATGACTCTCTTCAGAGTAATGAGAAGTTAAGAGCTTTTTGTCTTAGAGCTGTTAATGAAAGATGTCATCCTGTACCTATAATGGATATAATACTTCACACAAAGTATTAAAGTAATGAGGCACGATGCTAAGAAGGTTTCTGCTATTAGAAATCATTGCCACTAGAGTCCAGGCGCTCATGTCTCCTGCAGTTCTGCTGATATTTAATGTCAGTATTTGTCAGCTGTGGACTTTATTGGCTCAATATGTAGTGCAGTAGATGTTCTGATGTATGGATGAGGTATTATATCTACTAACATAGAAGCATTTCGGAGAATATGGAAGAGGTTTGGACTGAGTTCAAATAAAGATTAAAACTAAATAAATTGTACCGTTTTCAATTTAAGAACATATAATAGACTTAACTAAGACTGAAAATTAAAAAAAAAAGTAGATGTGAGGCTACTGCATTAATTCCTTGGAACCTGCAGTTTCTCACTGCCTTTTTATACTGTGCAGAGAGATCAGTGTCCATATGTGATTGCTCAAAAAAAAAGTAGATGGTACGGCATATCTTATGCAGAACTGGGAGATAAAAAACATTCAAGACAACAGTACGTCTGACATACTGTATTATGAGTGAACTAATTTATGCTGCTCAGAAACTCTTTGTTCCAGAATCAAAATAACAGATCAAAGAAATTAATTGTTCACTAACGGCCTTAGAAGGTCTTTACTCTTCAATAGAATGGAACTGGTGGTTGTGGGTGAGCTGAAAAATATATTCACATGAATTCCTGAGGTGCTACATTTTTTCTTTAATGAGTGATCATTAACACCCCTTTCATATGTCATGTCTAAAAATCTGCTCTTACCATTAAAAATCTAGCGTGTGGCTTAGCAAATTCAGCTGCATCTGTTGGTTTTAAAAACAGTATCTCCTCTGTCTCTGGGGAAAAATTATGGTGCTAGTGGTAGTGATGCCTGTCAGAAGTAGTGGTCTGCACTAAGTTATCCTTTCCATGGACGTAATGCTGCCCTGAATCCCTCTGATAACATAGGCTGTAGCCCTCTGAGGTATGTGTAGCTCTGATGTGACTTGGTGCAAGGTTTGGCAGATGCAGCTGTGCTATGAAGGAGGGGTTTACTGCACTGGCACTCCTTATCTAATGCATTTAAGGATCTCTCATGTAATTGAGTTTGCTCCTCTGCTCCATGAATTAGAGCCCCCAAAGGCTTTCAGCAGGATAATATTCATAACTACTGCAAGTATCCTTGATAGTGTCACCTTGATATAGTGTCAGCTGATAAGACAGACCTACCTGTCTCTACATTACAGAGTGTTTGCACATAAACAAATAATAAATGTTAGAGTCATATGAAGCATGAGTGTTTAACTAGAAATGAAGAAAATGCTTTTAGATCCTTGCTGTTCGTATAGATTTTTAATTTTGCAAGCAGGAGGTTAGAGGAGCAACTTTAAGAGCAGGAGTGCTTACTGAATGCGTTTTTCAAAGGAGAGGGTCTCCATGACCTTACAGTGTGGCAAAGAGCTAAATAATTTTAATATCTATCCTTTGTGAAAAGGGGATGCAGTGAGGTGCTCTCCTTCACTTACACGTTCATGGAAAGTTGTCTTTTGAACCTGTGAATCTGTCTCAAGAACTGTGCAAAATTAGGAGGTGTCCAAAACTCACTACAGGCAGAAAAATATAACTTAGAAAAATAATTTTCCTCCACTTCTGAAACTAAAGGTAGACTTATCCACACAACTAATAATTATATTAATTATTTCTAGCTTTATAACAATAAATCATTGAGTTTGAATAGAAAAATTCTGTGTATGGGAGCATTTTGATTTATGATGCCTGATACATGAAATTGATTTTCTCAGATGCAGGTTTCCACTGCCTAATATACAGCTTTCCCATTTTCCATGTTTTAGAGACATGGCTGAAGTAAGATTAAATTTTCCCTGTTCTTATACTCATGGTAGTTTTCTTGTTCTGTGTTACATGGACCAAGGAAGAATCCAGTCTTTCCAGCAGGATCTTGCTTTTGAAGGATTGGATGCTTTTCAGTGCTTCAGTTTCTCCAGCTGCAAAATTGCTCTTTCTTTGTTTAGCAAGCTGACATAATGGTATAAGCTTGGCTCATAAAGGTTAAATGTAGCTTGTAAGTAGAACTTGTGCTGTTCTATAGCAGGGAAATCATGAAGGACGCGTTCGAAAGGAATAGTCATGACAATGGGTCACCATCCTCAGATTGCTTTACAGTTGTTTGCTTTCTTGTATTGTCCATCTGTTTGGAACTGAATTTACTGAGTGGAAAGGAAAAAGCAGAAGCGCCTGTTCCAGCGGCTGAGTTTGGCAGCCATACCTGATCATGGGCAGGGGCTGTGAGCTGCCCCAGAGCAGAGCTGGGGACAAACACGGCTTGGGGCAGCTCCAGTGTTTGCCCATGTGAAGTTCTGGAATTTGTTTCTGTCTGTGTTTTCTGCTGCAGTTAAATAGAAGCACCTCTCAGGGACTTGGGTAATTGTCCAAGTGCCATCTCAAAGGCTGGTGACAGTATTACTGAGGGAAGCAAGAAGCATAATCTGACAGATAGGTTCTCCATGGAAATGCGTTGATTTTTTTTGTTTGTGGTTTTGTTGTTGTTGTTGGACCTACTTTTTTGTTTGTTTGTTTTGTTGTTTTTTGTTTTGCTTGGGTTTTTTTTGTTGTTTTTTTGGGGTTTTTTTGGTAAAAGCTGAACACATTGAGACTATTGCTAGTGAAATTTTGCAGAAGTGAAGGTGCAAAGTAGATGGAGCACACAGGAATATTTGTTTTGAGCACTATTGTCCTGCCTGAAAATATTTATGGTGTAGAAGACTGGACTGAAATGACTATTTGTGGCACTATTGTAATTGACTTTATAAGAAACATTTTTAACCTGCTGGCAAGCATTTGAAAAGCTCTCAATCTAGGGGGAAAAGAGATTTCTGTGAGTGACTATTTTCTTTATATTGTGTAATGTACAAACCACTTGTTTCTTGAATAGAACCTTGTAATTAAAACAGATTAGAAAATGTCTGGGACATTTTTATGAGGAAAGAAGTGTGTATGGATGGGCTGATTTTCCAAATATGAGAGGTTTTTTTAGTTTCTTTATAATAGCTGAATTTCTCTTTTGGGTTTACAATGCAGTGTATACAATTATTTATGAGATGCTGATGTATGATAAATAGAGCATTCTGACACTAACACCTCAAAACTCACCCAGAGAAACCTCAGGATATATTACATGCCTACTTTGTTTTAACCCTAGCATTTATTATGGAACTCAGAATAACTAGAAATACAAAAGAAGTTATGCTTGTGGCATGTAGGTAAAATAGCAGAAGCATGTTTAATGTGATGGTCAGACATGATAAATCTTGTTCTACCTTTTATGCAATTATCCTTGTAAATGTTGACTTTGATCTTCATCAACCCTGCAGGAAGAAAGAGATTCATAAAATAGGAATGTATTGCCAGGGTCAGTGAATTCATCCAGTTCTCACACAGCTCTGTAAGAAACATTTAGTTTGTAAAAGTCTAGGGAGCCAAACCTGCCTCAAGCCCACACACTTCACAGGAGCCAGCGGGGGCAAAAGCTGTAACCCTTATGTGCTTCCCATACCTGAATGTTCTATGGTGTCACAGAAACTTGAACAATACCACCCATGGTTACAGTTCCTTCCTCATAATTTAAAACAAGGCTGACCACTTGATTTTTATTCTCTTTTTATAAGAAGTATTAAAAATGTTCAAATTTATTCCTAAATAACCTTTAAAATGTTTTAAAATGCTTTTAATGAATTCTTTTTGTTCCCACAACAATACTTTTGGGATGAGTTGTCTGCAATACGTTCCCTTACACCTTTCCTGTGTCTTTGGGGGTTAGAATAGCTTTCAGCTGGCGTTTTCTTACACTTCTTAGGTCTAGCTTATCCAGTCTCATACAGTCGGTGTGAGCTTTGGGGTGGTTTTTTTGTGATGACTTTGGATCCTTACTCTGCAGCTGCTGAGGGAGGTGCCTTAATTGCCTGTGAAGTTGTGCAGTCTGGGAAGCTGTGTCACAGGATTGACTTTTGTGAACAGCTGTTGCTCTGATACCTGCTTCTGATTTTACTGGCACCTTGGGTTAGTTCTTATTTCTTGAGGGAGTACCTGGTGTTTTGACACAAAGGTGATTTATTTTTTTAAAGCTGACTAATTTTCAGTGAGCTAGTGCATGTGTGTGTTCATCTGTAATTTACCAGAGGACATGACTTTGGAAAGGGCTAGAAACATTTTTCTTCTTTTAGAAGACAAAATGTGATAGAAAGTTCTGCTCTGGAAGAATACATTTCCTTTCATTAGACTTTAATGGTGTCCCCATGGTCACTTCTAAAGCCTGTATTAATTGGTGGATATTGCTCTGTGCATTTTAATATAAGGGTGAAAGTTTTGCTAAGTGAGACTTGTAGAAATAAAAAAACCTCATAATACTAAATAAAAAGCCCCAACTGCCAGCAACCTTGTAACATACCAAGCCAACTGGATGAAGAAATCTTCACAGAATAAACAGGAAGAATTAATGCCGAGAAATGTGCTGCCATTCAGACCAAAGCGAAAAACAGTTTGAACATAGAATATTGCTGAAGCTCATGGAACTTACTTCAAAATTCCAAAGCCAAAAAAAAAAAGTATATAAAAGGTAAAAAACAGGCTCAACCCACCAGATATTTCTGAAGAAGGGCACTCCACTTCTACTCGAACATGAATGTGGCACACTTTGTATTTACAGAGCAGTGACACGTTGAATGGGGAGCAGAGACTCTCCCCTCTCCTTTGCTGCAGTTAACTTTCATATTGATTTGTTCATGCATTGAAACTATTGTTTTTGGCTTTTTATGTACCAAGAATGATAGACAGCTAGAGAAAAATGATCCTTCAAATACTCTTAGTGTTTTTTCTGTTTGTTTGTTGTTTTGTTATGTTCGTTGCCTCTTTTCAGGACAGAATGTTTTAGCATGTCCTGTTACTTCAATACACAGCATCATCTCCCATTGGGATTCCTAGTATATCTGACCAGATATTCAGATTCAGGATTTGGTATCACTGGCACACCCTAATAAACATGGAAGCCAAACTTCCAGAGAGGGATGTATTTCTGAAACCCTAAGGAACTAGTGTTATTATAATGGGATTTACTTACTGATATCTCTGCAGTTTTTCATGGGAGCTTGGATGTTTTCTTCAGACTTTTTACCTTTCACATACCATTTATACAATTAGCATGCCCTATTTTTCTTTTGGGAGGTGGATGAGCAAATACCAGAGCTACTTCTGGGAATCTTCTGACATTAGCTGATATCCCAAATGTGACAAAAACACTTTTTTCTTGCTTTTTTACAACCTTGTATTCTAAAATTGTAAAATATTCCAGGATTTTCTCCATATAAATAATTGAGTGGATCTGCAGCTTGAATGAGATCTCTAAAGATTATTCTAATAAAGGAAAAAAGACAGATTAATATCTTGCAGAGAAAAGAGGAAGATTCCCAAGCCTTTCCCTTCATGTTTATTTTTAATGTGATCCATCTATTAAACATGGCCATGCCCACACCTAAAACATGACATTCACACATCTAAGGACCTGCTCTATCTGTCACTTTCTCACTGCAGTCAGTTGGAGTTTTGTCTCTGACTCCTGGAACAACAGGAAAAAGGTCTGTCAGCATGGGGAGAGGAGCCCTTGGAGGCAACTCTTTTGTCTGGTGTTCCTCTCTCATCTCTGTATCTTTTATTTCATTTAATTCCCAGGGAAAAAATTCTTTCACAAGCCCTTTGGTCAAAGAAGGCACCTCAGCTGTCAACCCTTAACACTTACATGAAGAAGAAATTGGTGTGAAATACATGCAAAATACAGCAGGCATTATAAAATATTGAACATATCTGCATGAGACAGACAGCATACAGAAGTTCCCTCTAGTTGTAAATTCCTTAGTTCTTGCTCTGTGTTCTTGGCTTGTCTTTTTTCAGGGCAACACAGTGGTATTTTTAAACTTATTTTAATGTATTATTTAAATTTTCAGATCTTGATTTGGAGGAATTTGTATTGATGCCTTCATTTAATTAGAATAGGACTTGGTAATAGCTCAATAAAAATTGAATTACAAGCCATTCATTATTCCTTGGGAAATATTAAGATTTATTGGCAATGCCTCCAGAATCAAGTATTTTAAAACAAGTACTTTTTAGGGTTAAACTGGAGAACATTGGTTTGTTTAATTTAGGCTCTAATAATGCTGAGTAATTTTTTACTTGAATTAAACTGCCTTAATCTGGAGCCGTATTTCCACTGTAGACCATTGCAAATTTCTTAATAAGCATACTCTAAAAGAAATCCTCAATTCTTTCTTGGAATCCAATGAATCCCATGAGACATGAATTTTGTTTCTAGAATTGTTGCAAAAAAGAAGACAAATGAAAGCTGAAGCTAATTTCTGTTATCAAATTTCAGTAAAAGTATGGAATGATAACATTTCATTCTTTGACATAAAGTATTTAATTCCTGCTCTAATGATGGGAGTCGCAATAATCTTATTCATTAGTAATATCTGAAACGATTAATTTGTTCTCATATAAATATTGCAAAATTGACAAGCTAAGAGTCCTTAGCTAGATTGGCTGCTGCTTGAGTGCTACCTACTGACATGTTTTCATAGCCCTACTTTGCTTTTGACTGTTTCTGGAGCTACTACTGTCTTTGTCATATCAAAAGTTGATGCTAGTTTTTAAAGTGCATTTGCAAAACTTTCCTCAAACTTAAAAGTTTCATTTAGTTTTTAAAGCTAGAGATGTTGAATTAGTAGCATAACATTTTTTTTATCTTCCTCTCTTGTCCTTGCTTTTTCTTTGTGGAAGCAAACCACTGGAGGGTTTGTATGTTGTTTATACTTTTTTCTTTCTCAATGACATTTCAAGACTTCTACCTCCAAAAAGATGTACTGTCAGATAGGAGTAGAGAAAAGTGATAAGAAAGCACTGAAAGAAAGTCTGAATGCTTTTTAGTATGTTGCATTCAGTTGCAGGAAAAATGTCAGATTGGGACGGAGAATAAAATAATGAAAATCACATTTTGTTAGGTTTTGGGTACAGGCTTGACAGGAAATTTTATCTTTTGGAGATAGAACAGTTATTGGGGAGTTTTTAACAGAAATACTTGTGTCTTCCTCCTTACTCTCCACATTATGTTTTAGCACTTTCAGACACTCAAGAAAAGAGAGTACAGATCCCCAAAGACCTTGTTTTTAGGCTTGTTTAATACAGACGAATTGCTGGACTATTTGGAAAAGCTATCTCTTCTGTTAGACCAGTGAATCTCCTTGGCAAGAGGGATCATACATGAAATTTTAGCCTTTGGGGAGTAACAGGTTGCCATAGAGAAAACTTCTGAGTTTACCTTGTACTCCTGTTTTTATGTAGTTTATCACAGAGTGCAGTTCTGCTGTTTCATGGGATAATGTAATCTGACAGCAAATTGCCGTTAGAAGGAACCATTTACCAATATTCACTACCAAAGACAGCAAAAATATGAATAGCAATGCCAGCAGGTTTCTGTGCACTCTGTCTTTCTGACATTATTAATTAGATACAGCATATTTTCTCACAACTGGTCCATTACCGCTGTTAACAAATGGCTTATCACCACATTAACCTGCATTAATAAGGTCTTGTGTGAGAACTGGCAGAGATAACCAGTTTCTCAATCTTTATAGGTTTCAGTAATTGCTTTGTGTCATGAAATTTACAATTTTCTGGATTGAAAAAATGGGGATTTTCACAGGTGTGACTGTGAGAAGTATCTGGCAGTACTTCACTAGGCCCATATGTATGGCATCATTCTTTGTTCAAAATTTTCTGTTGCTCAAAGGCTTTCTGGAGTGTTTTAACTACCTGAAAATGTTGGAGAAAAATCCGTTGTGTTTGGGCTGATGGAAGAGGTTGATCTAACAGCTCTAGATCTCTGATTCCTGAAGTTTACAAATATTCAGGTCTTCTTAAGGATTAAAATGAGAAATGTTATCTCAGCATGGATGGGACTTGCTATTTAATAATAGTATTTAGTATTTGAAAATGACTAAGATTCCTGATCAACTGCCGAAGTATGATGAAGATATTCAGTGCAGAGACTCAAAGGTACTAAAGGAGACAGGCAAAGAACAGTTTAGCCAAAAGCTACTTGGTACCCCAGAATCTATTGTTGATATGTCTAAACAAACTCTCTCTTCATAATTTTCCATGTTAATTATCCTCTTAATTCCAAAGTGGATGCCAAAGAGGACAGTGCCTGGCGTATGCTTCATGGTGTAGAATCACAGGTACCAAGCAAAGAGAAGTCACAACTTTGCTGAATGCTGAGGAAATAGACAAGGTGTGGCAAGAAGAATCCCTGGCCCAAATCCTTTTTGGTTACTTTAAACACTGCTTTCACTGATGTGCACTTGCATACTTGGCGGGAGGCTCATTCCAGAGACATCTGCTCTGCAGTCACCCATATGCATGTGGACTCATGCCCATACAGAAGAACAGACATCCTTAAAGGAGAAGGGGAGTGAAGAATGAAGTTTGTGCTTTTTGTTGCCTAATCCCACCACCCAGCTACAAATATGCTTAGTAGTAAAAGCTGAGCATGACACTTAATCATGCAGTAAGAACAGGGACTCTGAGCATGACACAACATGTCAAAATTTAAGACTCAAAGCCAGCTAAAGTCACACAATTGCTTTGGAAAAGCAGTGGGCACTGTGCATGTAATCTCCTCAGTACTCCACAAACAGAATTCAAATTTATCCCCACCTAGTTTGGGAAGGGAGCAAAAGTAATAGAGAAAGAGATGATCTATAGGAATCATTTTAATAGCATTTCCCAAGTCTCCTGAGGATTTTTTTTTTTACTTTGTTGAAGAGACAAGACGCTATGCAGATAGTTGGAAAAAGATAAAGAAGATAAATCTTGAAGATAAAATGACTGTAGAGATGAAGATGCTGAACAGTCACTATGAGGTCAAGGGCAGAAGTGTGTGATGTCCTCATTAGACTGTACTGTGCAATGTGAATTCTTCGAAGGCTGTAGGAAAGTTTTGAACTGGTTGCACTGGATGAAAAGAATGACTCCCCACATATTACCTCCACACAGTGCATTTACGTACTCCTGACAGAAAACAAATTTCTGGCTGGAAGTTTTAGAGAGTCCAACACTGAGGCCAGTGTTGTTTAACTTATTCATTAAGAACTTGGAAGAAGGGGCATATACCTCCTCAGTAACTTTGCTGATGTCAGAAAGCTGTGGGGAGCTACCCATACCCCACAGTTCTGTGCAGCCCTTCAGAAGGACCCTGACAGCTCGGAGAGATGGGCAGAGAATCACAGAATCATTAGGATTGGAAGGAACCTCCGGAGATGATCTAATCCAAACCCGCTGTACAGGAAGGGTCACCTAGAGTGGATTATGCAGGAACACATGCAGGTGGATTTTGAATGTCTCCAGACAGGGAGACTCCACCTCTGTGGGCAGCCTGTTCCATCTAAAATTCAGCAAAGGCAAATTCAGGGTCCTGCACCTGGAGAAGAATAATCCCATGCATCTGTAGGCTGGGAACTGACTTACTTGGAAGAAGCTCTGTAGAGAAAGATCTGAGGTTCCTCATGGACAACAAGTTGTCCCTGAGCCAGCAGTGTG
>VRYO01001269.1:4855917-4884327 GCA_009812075.1 Sialia sialis | reverse complement strand
AGCAATAGGACAAGAGGCCACAGTCAGAAACTGATGCACTGGAAGTTCCACATGACATAAGGAATAATTTCTTTACTGCATAGATGACCAGGCGCTGGAACAGATTGCCATGAGAGGTTGCAGAATCTCCCTCATTGGAGAATCTCTTCAAGAACAGGATGTAATCCTGTGCCACGTGCTTTAGGATGATCCAGTTTGAGTAGGGAAGTTAGACCAGTGACCACACACAGTGGTCCTTTCCAATCTTTCCCATTCTGTAATTCTGTGATCTGATAAAATGACTTCAGATTACAAGATCCAGGATTTGGCCTCTTTAATAATTCATATACCCTTAAAGTACCCAGAGGTATCCCATAACATAGGCTTCCACATGTGACCATTATTTCCTTTATATTTTCTAAGTGACATATTTTGTATCTGCCTCTTCATGTTACTGTGGATGTTATTTAGCAACTAGTCCTTCCTAGCCTAGACTAATTGCCTTGTTAAATTTAATCTCAATGAAATTAAAATACTACCTCATTAATACTAAGCCTAACCTTCCTGCTAATTACCATCCTTAGCAAAGGGTTAAGCATCATGCTATTTTACTTTTATATCTGGCTGTACTTTTCTGGTTGGTCTCATTAGCAGTGGCTGCCTTTGAAAATGCTTTTCAGTTAATATAATTTTCACATATTTTTTCACCCTCCAATTATTTTGGAATGTATGTTGATTGGGAAGAAATGGTATGTTATGGGAATTGTGGAATCGGGAACTGCCAAATAAGACAGCACAGCTTATTTTCCAATAAAGGGTATTTGTATTAACCTTCTGTCTAATTAAAATAATTGTTCAACTAAGTAAGAATTTTACAGAGTTTAGTGACATTATTAAGCAGTGTTTCTGCTGTATGTAGTAGGTGTAGAATATGAAAACATGGGTGTTCTTTCAAGCCTCAAGTCACAGCTCCATATGGTGCTAGATGAAGTCACTTAGGTGAGAGGGCAGTGAAAAAAAGTCAACTTTTCAAAGAATTTTTAGAGACTTCAGGGCCTTGATTTTTCAAATTTCAGGACACAGAATATATTTCTATCTACTCACAGTTCTAAGCAGCCTGAATTCAGGGAATTTGTAGGTGTTATTCTGATGAAATCTAATCTAGCTATTGTAGCTACTTACCTTGTGGTCTTGTTAGCTGAATGTCATGTTATCTGACTAAATATTAGCTAGTTATCTTCTTTGAGATCACCACTTAGAAATGGAGAATTCTCCTGTCTTCCATCCTTTACTCTGATTAAATACCTCTAAGAGTCCTCAGACATCTTATCTGTTATTCTGCATGTAACTACTGACTGGTAGAGCTGTTGAATTTGCATCCACTCCTAATGAAAGATCTATTACAACTGTCAGCTATGCTACTGTTTTTGTGCATCAGTGCAGATGCCATATTGCAGAGTTCAGAGATGACCCAACAGGGATATGATTTATATTTGAACTAGATACCTCTTAATTGGATGATTCCCAGGTTGACAGGTTTACAAAACCTCCTTTAGTAGCCCTTGAACCCTAAGTCATACGGACTCATCAGATGGGTTTAATAAAGAATCATGAATTGAAGGCAGTAGAACAAAACATGGGTATTTGTGCACTATGGTGGCCAGAAACATTCGCTGAATACGGTTCTTCCTCCTTACTAACAAAAAGAGAGCTCTGACTTGTATCAAAAAAAACTTTTCCTGAGAAATGACAACAGAGGGTGAATACAATTTTAACAGCATTGTGAAGCAATCAGGTGGATTTGCAGTCTGTCTGTGCAGCAGCTTGACTGTGATACAATGAAGGAAATAGGGAAACAGAGTTATATCTGTGGGTGAAAAGAGACAATGCTTTTAAGAAATGATAAGGAAAGAGGTGCCTAGATCCTGAAATTTTGGGCTGATATGACAACCCCAAAATCTGAATCTTGGTTTACTACAACAAATGAATATTCTTACTGGCAGGAGTACTCAGAAAAATTCATCATGTTAAAAAATGTACTCTATAATTTATCTGCTAGAAAGCCCAAGGGATTTGAGTTGTCTAGAAATTGAAACTATAAGAAAAGTCTCAGATATCAATATATGCATAATACAGCCATAAGATAATCAAAGCAGAAGGTGCAGGACAACTGAATTACCAGCCAGTCTTATCAAAGCACTGGTGATTTAAAAGACATTTGATTATTTTGAAGGGAGTGCATCCTTTTCTGGTCTCTCTGTCATGATTGTGCCTTTCAGGATTTAGGTCTCTAGCAAGAAAATTACATTTTTGAATTCATTATAGGGCTTCTCTTAACTGAAAAAAGAAAGTGAAGACAAGGTGTGTGTTTATATTATGGTTATTAAAATAAAAAGTTTTTCTACTTTGTGGAACTTTTGACTTTAAAACAGCAGGGAATCCTTTCCTATGCAACATCCTCCTCAGATGAAATGTTGACACATAGTACTCTCTGATCACTTCTACATGACACTCAGTATAACTAAGTATATGTATTTTCTGAATTTGGTGTGTTGTAAATAAGATAACCACACTGCATAAGGAGGAAATGAAAGAGTGAAGCTTCCAGTTTTTCTGGTCAGGATGTCAAGGATCAAAGCCTGAAACACATCTTCCAGAAAATTTATGTTGACATCATGTCACTTCTCTGAGTCAGAACATAGTGCTGTGGAAGAGTAGTATACACATAAGACTGTCATATTGGATCTCCAGAAAGCAGTTTCTGTGAGAAACTATGCCTGCCTTAGGAAACTCTTGGAGGCACTTGTGCTACTGACTGCACTTTCATGCTTTGTGCATCTAATAAATTCATCTTGCGATTTGCAGTCTCCATTTACTCCCAGAAGATAACAATGCATCATTTCCTGAACACACTGGCTCCCCATAGGCCTCACTGCTAAGGTGAATATGCTAAGTACCACTTACTGAGAAAAGAGCTTCCACTGCTGTCTGAGGTTACTTATCCCATGCTCACACAGCAAGAAGGAAATGTGGGACAGAGGTCTCTGCAGGTCACATTCTCCCCATGCTAAGGATCCTTATTTCATGGAGATTTTTATAGAGATGTTTGGAGAGCTGCAGCATATCCACTGCCACAGACAGTGACTAACACAAAACTGCTTTAATGGAGACAGATTTGCAATAATCCAGGCATAGTGGTTTTCTTTCACAAGGAATAATGAGCAAGAATTCAATGCAACTGTTTATAATGGCCATAAGAAGAACTTCTCTGACTGCTATGGCAATTTGGGGTGTAAGTCAGACTAGTTAATGTACCAGGAAACAGGTAATAAAGATTTCAAGTGTGCTGTCACTGAGACAGTGGAGTTAGCAGGCAATCATCAGTCTCAATTTCACTATAGCATTAAGTCTTTTAGTAGGAGGGACCCAGGCTGCTCCGCTGCATGCCCTTGACCCTCAGCTGCAGAAATAGCCTTTCAGTTAGAAGTCAGAGCCTGTTCTTTGAGATTAGATGGATTTGTGCTCTTCCAGATATTAAAATTTCATGTTTCTGTGGGTTTTGATGGAGACATCTGTCTCACGTTGGGTTCTGGTAGCTCTAAGGAAGGGCACAGCACTGATTCCAGTGTAGTCCTTCGCCTGCTTACATTCAGAAATATCTCTTAGTAAGAAATACTAAATCCTTATGTACAACTGTGTTTTAATTTATAATGTATATATATATATTTATATATAATTTATTATTCTTATTATTATATTTTATATAGTAAATAAAAAAAAAGTTTATATATAACAGCTAGGTACTAGCTCTTAATTTACATATAAATAAATAAATAAAATACTTAAGCGAGCACTGACAGAAGGTTGTTTGCATGATGAGAGAATCCTGATCACAGAGCTGAGGTGAGCAGCCAGTGCATCAGGCCCAGGCTCAGTGTGAGAGAGCACCTACCTACCTACCTGGGCAAAGTGTGGAGTGGGTACACTGGAGCAGTGGGAGGTCTGTATTTTCTGCACCTTTAATAATATTTTTTAATCTGAGACCATATTGATCAATTTCCTTAAATCTGATGGATTACATTTTACCTAATTTCCCTAGAAAATCACCTACCTGGCAAACAAGATCGTGTTATCTGTCATGGTGTTTTATGTATGATAGCCATTAATTCATATTTTTCCTGATTGAGATCACGCCTTGTAGTTACCAATATCGCTTTCCCTGCCTCTAGTAAATTTATACCACCACATTATGATTCTTGATTTGGATGTTTCTGACTCTGATTTTGACATGAACCAGAATCACTTTCTGTTTCTTTAGTGTCATCTCCATAATTTCTGACCAGCTTGTCCTGTTCACTGCAATGTCCAGTCATTCTTACTACGCTTTAATGTTTTCCTTAATGTTTACCATCCAGTTGCATGTCCTACATTAGGATTGTGGTTCTTCCTTCCAGTTGTTTGTTGCCTTTGTTCGATGTGATAAATACAACAGCTGTTTGTGTCTGACTTGGCGTTGAGTTTTGTATTATCAGACTAATTGCATCAGCAACCTGGCTAATGCTCCCATCTGGCATCCTTCTGGCCCTTGCTTATCTCTGTGCAAAAATCCATTGAGCTAATTAAGGACCTAGACCTTCAACTGATCCTCTGCAAAGCCTTTCTGCTCGGCATGGTCTATTAAAATGAGTGCAGGTTTCAGAGAATCTCTCACCCATAATGTTAAAAAGTTTTGGAAGAAGGTGTGTTTTTCTGATTCCTTCATGCCTTAGTTCTGTGAGTCTTGTACTGAATCCTGTCAATATTTGCAGGAATAAATGTAAAAATCCAAATAGTATGTCTGGATTATTTTAATTTTGCATTTTCTTCTCCCACTTCTGATTAATGAAAATATGAAAAATATGAAATCACTGCTGAAAACCAAGTAAAAGCTGCTCTTGGCTTATGCTTTAGACCTTAAAAACTTCTGGCAAGTAACATATGGGGAAAACACTGGACGAAAAAGAAATACTACTGTCTTTGAAGTAGCATATGACATTCTTTGTCCAAACAAATCTATGCAAATGCTACCAACCCTTGTCTACTCTAGATATGCAGGATTGCTTTCAAAGCACACTGTCTTTGGCTCAGAAATCACAGGATGCTGCTCAGGAAGGCAAGGTTGATAATAATGAATAGGGTTGTTTTAGCAAGCAAAGGAAGTATATGTACATAGGAATAATGTTGCAAATACACAGAAGAGAGAAACCAGACTGGCTCTTTCATTTTTTGCTTAACACAACCCTGAATTTCTTTGCAGAAAGCCCTTGAGCTTGGCAAACAATGAAGCGGATCCTGCTCTTAATTGTTTCTCTCCATTCATTGCAATGAGGAAGCAGTGATAAAATAGTTCTTAAAACCCCTGCATCTGGATCTGGAATTGTAAGAACCAGAATTGCATTGATTTGAACTGCAGGACTTTTTTATAAAATAAGAAGGCTGCCAAAATTTTAAAGAAAAATTTGGTGAAAGAATCCTTCTGTCTCAATGACTTGGTAACCATGCTTGTCTTCATGGGAACTGCAAATGAGCCCCATGTTCCAGGTATGCTGCTGTGTATTTCTCTGCTGCTGTGGGCTTTCTCCTACTATTACTCAGAAGAGAAAAGAATAAAGGTGATGGAGAAATTTCCCTCACTCCTAGCAGCACTTATTCATTGAACAAATTTGTGCTTGAGTGTTGGTAACCCTGTAAAACCAAATTTGTACGCCCAAATTTCTTCAAACTTTCCCTCTCAACACGCACTAGTCCCCAAAATCACTATCCATAAACACTTTCACTATCTCCCAGTTATTTTCATCTGGAGCTTTTGGGTCAGAAGAAAGACAGACTTTTGAGCCATCTGTAGGACTCATGACTCCTTGATATTACCATGGACTCTGGTTAACAGGTTGCCCTCTTGTAACTTATTCCTCTTTTGAGACAGGAGAAGGTATTATTGAACTAGACTGTTCCTAGACTGTTTCATTCACAAATCTTTACTGTCTTGTACAGAGATTTAAAGGACTAAAGTGACAACATACCAAAGCTACAGCAAAATGTGAAATTCCCTAGTTCCCAAAAACAGCTGTGCTTAAAAGCTGTCAGCCAGCAAAGAATTTTTCTTTTTGAAAAACAGTATATTTCCAACAATTCACTCTGCCCTGGACAACTCAAATTAAAGACTCTCTGTCATTCTGTTGCTATCTCAATTATGCATCATCAGATGAAAGCCAAAGTTGATGTGGATGCATCTAGATAAAAACAGATTGCACTTTCATTTATAATGTGAAATATTTATTTTTTGCTTTTATGGAAATGCTTTGCATTTGTGATATGTTACCAAGCACCCTTGAAAAAGTTAATGGTCTCCAATTAATTATCCTGTGTTTTTCCTCCTGGTTCAGTTCCAACCTTTTAATTCTCTAAAGCTATCCATTTCATTGCTTTATCACTTCCAGCACAACATGGTGTTCCAGGTCATAACTTGGACCTGTGAGCATAAGAGGATTGCCCAGAAATTCATCTCCCAATAGATAAACCCTGAAGGGTTCAAATGTGTACCCAAGTGCATCCAAAAATCTTTGGAAGAGAAATCTCATTAGAACAGACTTCCTTTTATTTTCTTTCATTCCTGGTTGGCTTTGAAATAGCATCATTCATGGCTATGTTTTTAAGTATGCTTTGCCTCCCAGCATTTCTATTTGTAGTTCCAAGGGAAAATCAGTAGTAGAATAATATAAATATTCATGAGAAAAAGAACCTAATTTTTTGTAGACAGGCAAATAGGAGAGCTAGTCCAAGCACTGGTCAAAATGTGATGTTGGTGCTTGATCATTACCTGACTTGACCTGTCCTCTCTCTTGTCCGGTTTGTCATGTGCTTGTAAATCATGGTCAGCCAGCGGAGGACTTACAGTAATTTCACAATTATAAGCCGCACCTTTTCCCGTGAAGAATCCAGCCTACCCCAGTAGTGCGGCTTATCTATGGACAAATCCCAGTGAAATGCCAACCCAGAAGTGAGAGCTGGCCAGGGAGGGCGCCTGGGGCTGCCTTTAAAGGCTTTGCTGGTGTATGAAAACTGTTTGCAACTTGAGCACCTGACACCAAACCCAGCTGGCAGCAATTCTGTTACAAATTTGTTACTTTGTTACATATGGATCCTCACTTAAAAAAAGAAAAAAAAAAGAAAAAGTGCGTCTTATATTCAGGTGTGGCTTATATATGGACAAATCTCGTGGTCTACCCGGCTAATGCAAGGTGCGGCTTATAATCAGGTGTGGCTTATAATTGTGAAATTACTGTACTTATTTTAATGAAAAACATGGCAATGTCCAGTTTCTAAATTAGCTCACCAAATTCACCAAACACATTTCTAATCAAAGAGATATAATATTCTGAATTTGTTATTTAGCTATTTAAGTTTCATTGATTATTTATAAATTACAGCAGATTATGCTTTTCAAATCCTTTGGCAGTTTGATTACTCTGAATGTTCATATGAGTACATGAATATTTGTGGTAATAAAACACAAAATTCAATGAGAAAAACAATAGCTATAGTATTACAATACAAATTCTTCATTGATCAAGCTAAGTTGTTCTTGATTACATATTCATCCTGTTTTGCTTCACAGTAATGGTAAATACTTCAAGGGAATGTGTTGCTAAAAGGTAAAGGAAAGAGACCTTGGTATTCCTTTTTATGAAATTTTCAATTTCCTCTGTTGAGACCTTTATTCATTCATTAGAATAATTGCACTTACCCACAGTTCTCCTGAAATTCTATTGGAAACTTGCTGTCTAAAGCTTTTCAACAAAATCGCAAAAGCTTATTTAAACTTCTGTTAAATTATTGCTCATTTATTTTCTTGTTCTTTTAATGTCACTAGAAAAATCTCATTTGTCATTTTATTTATGTGTGAATATCACTTGCTTGTAAAAATTATATAACAAAAATCTCTAGATATCAGAAGCAATTCTTGAATCAGTTAAGAATCTTTTAAGATAAATCAACATTTTTAGATGCAGTTCGTAAGTCATGGTACTTAGATAATTTCCTTTAACTTCATAATATTCCATGAAGGTCTAGGAAAATGTAGACAGAAATGGACTTTAGCTCAGTGTTTGGCAATGTTTCTGGAAATGTTTTGAGGTGAGTGTTTGGTTATTTGTGCCTCCAAGCCAGAGATTACCTTCTTGAAATTTCATGTCCAACAGCACACATTCTGTACAGAAAAGAGTGCTCCAAAGTAAAGGCCCAAAATGCTTTTACACAAATGATTCCCAATGAAAGCTCCAGCAAAATGGACTTATTTCTGCCATCAGCCTTCTCATTTAAGGGCTGACATAATTCATCCTCCTTCTCATCCGCTGCCCCTCATTATCCAGGTGGCCTGATGTGCTACGTTACACTCTTAGCAGAAGTATCCCTTTCAAATGCACACTCCCCAGATCAGAGCTGTTTCTTTTGATTTTCTTTCTGACTCACTGACATTTGCAGAGATGTGCCAGTGCATCTGAGTCCAAAAACAAGAAGGTAGAAAACATGTGAAGTTCCTTTTGCCTTTCATCTCTTCAGTCTTTGTAGTCAGAAAAGATTTCTATTACATTGCCCTTTCCTTTCTTCTTCTTTATTTTCTTTTAATTTTTCTTTCATTTACCCTGATCTTATTAAAGTTGCTCATCTCTTTTTTGAGTCCTTCCAGCAGAGTTCTTAGCAAGTCTCCTCAAGATGTGAGTGCCATGTAAAACATCCTTTAGCACTTTGTCGCTTGAGTTGCTCTGAACTGTATTTCTGTTACATCAAGATGCACTTAATTGAAGTTGGAGATGCAATTTTAAAACACTGCTGAAAATAGTTATTTTGCTCAAACTCAGGTGTGCCTTCGGAGGGTGTTGTGATCACCTTGCTCCATCTCAGAGTTGATCCTTTTTCAGTCTATGATACAGAGATTGTTTTCTGTCCTGTGCTGTAATAATGAATTAGTAGTCATATTATGATTCCCTGCCTTTTTCTGCACTAAAAGTTGCTAAGTAAGTCTGGGGTTATCCTGTACTTTTGCCTAGAGCCTAAAATAAAGCTTTGTACTATTGCATCAAACTGACAGAGACTATCAGCAGACAATTACCAGTCATCTATCTATGCATTAAATATCTGTGTTTATAGCGGGTACTGACTTCTGATGATTCATCTGTCTAGTTTAATCTATGATTAGTATCTGCGTAGGTGTAGCTACACCTACATGCAGATCATGCTTGCAGCATTTTGTTTCTGGGAGGATGAGAGATTCTGAACAGAATAATTCCATTTGAGGCTGTGATGATAGCAGTCCCGATAGACAAGTTGATGCTTCCCACAGTGAGGCTACAGAGGGCAGGCAGCTTATGGGCAGACAGTTCTACCCTTCTGATTTCTAGGCAGAACAAGCAGTTAACTGGAATCCAGGGAACAGATCTGCATCTCCTCCTAGCCCTTCGGACTCTGTTCTTCCCAGAACTTCATACTCTGTGTAAAATGCATAGTGCAGTTGCAGCATCCTAAAATCTCATTCTTTCCATTATAATCAAAGTCAGGAAATTGCTGTTATACAAATTTTAATCTGGCTTCCCCTCCTCCCCACAATTACTGAATCAAAAAAAGTGTCATACAAGAGGTTTAAAGCTATAAGTAAATCTTACTTGTTAGTAGATTGTCAGTTGCATTTGTTTGGGGCTGTGAAATGAGAAACATACAATACTGCAGAGGTGTCCCAAGCAGTGGTTATGGTTAACTAAATTTCATATCCCACAGCAATTCATTTTGCAACATTCAGGTCTGTATTATGACTCCAAAACCTCCAGTGGGAGGTGGAGGAAGTTTTCAGCTATGGCTGAGTAAAAATGGGGTCACAAGAACTAGTGTTTGCTGTGCAGCTCTGAAAGTCATAGGATTTATTTAAAGGTTGTTATTAGTCTGTTAGATTTCAGCTGGACAACTGAAGTCTTCTGTCACTGTCTGTCTGGGCTTCAGCTTGGGCAGCAAAGAGCCCAATGATCTTAACCACTTGAGAACTGGTCCGTAAAACTGCTGTGTGATCTGCTGCCTCTAAAAATGTGTTAGAACAAACCCATCGGTTCTTTTGGGCTGCTCATTGTTTCCATGAGACCTGAACAGTCACCTCTGATTCCCAGTTCTGAGCCGTCCTCCTTTGTTTGAGCAGTCACTTGGGATTTGTTTTTTCTGCTCTTACTCTTCTCTTCTGGAGCCAGACTCCTGAGAGCAATCCTGTAATTCCTGCAAAACAGCCTTTGTGACCATTTTGACTAATTTTTCTGACACATGACAATGCTGTTGCTTTGTTTTTCAACTTTGCTTCTGCTTCAGCTTCTGTTACTGAACTTTTTTTCATTTGGTGTTGGTACCAGAGTGTCTCCCAGCTTGATGGCTGTAACATGATCCCAAGCTCCGGGATGCACTCTGCTGGATCCCTTCAGGAGTTTCCATAATTTAAACACGTTCCTGCACATTTACAGTTTTGACCTGTAGATCACAAACAGAAAAAAACCCCAACCCACTGAAGTATTTAATGTTGTTCAGTGGTTTTTAGTACAGCTCTTGTAAGTATAGTCCTCTGATTCTGCCTTTCCCAGAATAACAAAACTAAAAGTTGTATTTTCTCAATGACTCAAGAGGTTCACCTGAGGGCTGAGGTTTTCAAATCTCTCTAAGAAAGGGTCTTTCTTGCTTTTATGTCTCAACTAAAACAATTAAATGACATAGTCATCTAGAAAAAGGGTACTCACAAGTGTTGACAACAGAAGCTATTGAGTTCACCAGAATGGAAGCACAGAGTGGGAGGAGGAGGAATCAAAAGTTCTGAGTACAAGCAAAGCTGATAGGTGAGAAAGGAGATGAATTGGAAGATGAAGTATTATTTCACAATACAGCTTTCACAATAAAGGGAAGCAATTTTAGATGTCTGGCTAACTTTTCTGAGAGGTCATGCTGATGATAAATTATGGCAGATGCAATGTTTTTATAATTTGTTTTTCTTGAAGTCAATATATGTTTGTTTTGCCAAGCCATCAATAAAACCCTCTTGACAACTTTCACACTAATAGTTATCTGAAAATTACTATAAACTAGTAGGAAGCTGAGCCATCTTGCTGCTTTATTCTTTTTATTTGGCAGTAATTATTGGATGCATGGATTTACTAGGAGTGTCTAGAGAATGTTTCTCCTGATTTTGCATCTAATTGTTTACTACTTGTAATGCTTAATATAACAGAAGACTTGTGAAAAGTAGAATGCACCTGACCTTGAAGCTGTGGCTGTCCATAAAATAAAATAATGTTGTGAAGATATTCTTAATGCTCAGTCATCAGAAGAGATGACCCAACAGTAGTGTTACTTGTGTCTGAATTCCAAAAAAATATTGCTTGACATTTCGTGATTATGAGAACCTATTCCAGTGTTTGAAACCGAGAGAGGGAATAGTTGTGTGCATTTCATAGAGATACTTACCTGGTATCTCTTGAACATCAACATGGCTTCAATAGTCATAAAAGCATTTTTCTGGTAGCTGGTCTGTGAAATACAAAATGTTAATTATTAAAAGAACACATAATTAACTTCAAATTAATCCTAAAATTGTAACGTATAACTAAACAGAGTTAGTCAGCTGCAATTATTTCATGTCTATGTAATTGTAGGTGCTTCCGCACTAAGATTAACAGTATATTAGTGAAGTTGTATCTTTCTTCTATTCTTTTTTTGAAGATGCAATAGAGATCTAAATGACGCTATATATCTTGTGATGACAGATGAATTAAAAATACGATATCTTCATCTTTGATACCAAATGTATTTCTGTAGACAAAATGTAATATTACAGCAATATCAAAATTTTTCTCTCCACCTTAAAGTGTGTAACCTAGTGCAGAAAAAAAGTGCCTCTTAACTCTCTTGTTCCTTACCAAAGTCCTGGGTAAGCAGCTGCTGCTAACCAAGCTGAAGCAGATTGAATATTACACGATACTGTCTTAATGAGAAATAACCTCTTAATAGCACTCTTTAAATGAAATAGTAGTGTTAGAAGCAGCATCCAGACTAGAAGATGTTAATTTCTTATTCTTTCTCTGTTTCCTCTTCTGAAACTTCATAAACGGCTCTAGCATCCTGAAAAATGATTTGAAAAAAACTTGTTAAGGTGTACATGTTGCCATGTGTTTGCATGGTGATACTTCTAAAGCTTTTAGCATTATCCAGTGTGGTGCAGTTCAAATTCAGGAAAACCATTTTAGTGTAGAGGCTTCCAGTTGAAGATTTTTCAAGGACACCTTAGAAAGTAAAAGTCCAGTTTTCATTGGTGTGGTATTCGCTGTCATCTGAGATTTCTAAAGAGGCCTCAGCTCTCATATAGATGACAAATAAGGAATCAAAACTCAGGTTAAACCATACTTCTACTTACACTGAACCCTTGGCAGCAAGACGGATGCAAATGGGTTAACTGCAATGTTTGGGTGGAGACAGGATCTTTGGCTGAATTTGGCTGAAGTAACTGCAGGCTGCCTTTCAAGGTAGATTTGACTGTTGTGGTCTAGTCTTCAATATTTATGGAGCAATTTTAAGATGAATAGCATAATACACAGCATTGTATTGCTACAGTGATTGGGACTACTGCTGTGAAATAATCTGGTATTTTTTAATAAGGGTAGTAAGTAGAAAATGATCCATCAGGGATGAACTAAGACTGAAAATGAGCAATGTGAATAGTGCTCTTTACCTAAAAAAAAAAAGTCCTCTAAGACAAATAAACATTCACTATCAAACTCTTATTTTATTGCCTCCCTTTGCTCTGTTTGCTGTTTATCTTTTCAAATGTCAGTTGTGTATATTATATCTTTAAAAGTTCCCATTTGTACCTTCCCTAAAGCTCAGCTGACTTTCAGTTAACTGTCTGACATAATGAAACTGTGGTAAGCATTTTCTGAAGTTAAAGTGCACCATTCCTGTTTTCTCAATCTGCTGCTGCCAGTACAGCTTAAAAAAATGCATGTACTGGTAAAACTTACATTTCAGGTTTTCTGCCTGTAGCTCTTGTCATGGTGACAGTTACTTTGTACTAGTTACTGGTGAGGCTGTAGCTCCTCAATAAGAAGGAAAAATAGTCTTATATTCTTTGGCTGTACGTGGTTATCATGGGAAAAAACATGTTATAGTGTGATAAGTGTGAAGATTACTGATATAGTGGTTAAAAAAACTATACCCTGGGGAAAGAACATTGAACAAGATCCTTTACTCAAAGATAAGCTGAAAGCTGTTTGGTTTGATTTTGGCCTGGGTTTAAGTCTTAATCTTAGAGGTGAAATAATACATAGGGTTCTGGAGACAAGGGCACTTCATGGAATTCCTGAATTACTGAAAGCTTATGAAAGCCTTTGCCTGATCTTGTCTGCAGCAACATCTTTCCTTATGGTTTTCTGGTGTTATACACCCCAGGTAGTAATCCTTCCCCTCTGTCAGCTTTCACACAAGGGAAACCACAACCTGACTGAACATACAAACAATTTGTCTCTGATATAGTTCTTACCACATAAAGATTTTTACTTGTCTTGTGGCATCTTTCTGAGGTCGTGAATGCTTTTTCAGTCCTGCCACATTCTACCAAGCAGATCACACTGATGTATATGCCATATCATCTGCAATTACTCTGTAAAGTATAAGTTATCTACTTCTGAGAAATAGAATATTTTTTAATATTTTAGATTCTTTAATCATTTTAATTGTGTCCTTTTCATATGACTTCAGAGAAACTTCCACAAGGAAAGCTGTTGCCTTCAAAAGCACCTTCTTGTCTCTGTTGGCAAAGCTTTCTTGCTCCTATGTAAGCTGCAAAGTTAAAGAAGAACCATTTGGGACAATTATAGCAAAATACCTCTTATGAGGTAATGATGACTTAAATAATGATTTAAGTCACCAAATAAGAGCAGATGGTGGGAAAAATGCAACCAAAGGACATAATTCAAGCCAGGTCAACTTCTGTGATCCATCACACCATGCTGATGATGCTTTCAACAGAGCAACTAGCAGAGTGAGTTTTCTTGCATTTCTTTGACCTATTTTGGAATATCCTTCCCTAAAGCTAAAAGACCTAGGGGAAGCTGAGTCTAAGACAGTTGAACTGACCAAAAAAAGAGCCATGTAAAATCTTAACTGGGAAGTTTTTCATGTGATAAATTTGTGTAGCCTTTTCTTTAAAAATACATATACAAATCCATAAAAAAATGAATGGATCTCCTCAGCTAGTTCTGAGTGACCTTCTTTTGATATATTAAGCTATATGAATCAGTCATTAATTTTCAAGTATTTATCAAAGTTCTCATATGTAGTGATGAGGTAATTTTCTAGTATGAACCAAAGTTTACAGACAAAATTATAAGACTTCACAGGAAGCTGTTGACACATGAGAAGCTGATGCCCCAGGGTTTATAAGCAGGAGTAAGTAATTAGCAAAGTTTTTATAATGCAATATCCCTAGCTAATTAGAACTCTCCTACCTATATTTGCCTGACAAGAGAAGGAAGGAAGAGTAGAATAAAATAAACACCACTGAACTAAGGAAATTAGAAGCATGATTGTTAAAAGTTGTTAATCAAACCATTTAACAGTTCTTTTTCAAGCAGCACTGGTTATTAGGTTGCCCTGAGCTAACTGCATGTACCGCAGCCGCAATAAATGTCTCAGATCCAGGGGGAACACTCATGGATGTGTGGAAACCAGGCTTCACTTCAGCCTGACTTTGTTTCAGTTAGTTTTCTTTCTCTATTTATATGCATTATCTGTTAAGGTCAAATGCCCTCTGTCTTGTCTGTCACTGTGGACAGTGCAAGAAGTGCCACGCAGAATTAGCCCAGGTAGAGTATGGTCACAGTGCCTAGAGTCTCCTTTTGTTCCTGAAAGCCCTTCTCAGTGAATGCATTGCAGTGAAGTGCAATGGGCAAACCCTTTGGGTCTGTCAAGTGCTGGCTGAAAAATGACAGTTCCCTTTACAGACTACAAGTGAGCAGGCCTTTGATAAAATGCACTGGCAAAGCAAAGATGGGAGGTGATACTGCCTCTAAACTGAGCTCTAAAATCTATCCATTCATCTGGCCATTTATCTGTGCCCTTGCTGCAGGTCACCAGCAAACCTTTCCTCAAGCAGTTGATATGTTGCTGATGTTGCACAGGGGCCTCATGGTGGAGTAGGTACAGAAATCACCATAGTTTAAAACAGATCACAGTAATTTCACAATTATAAGCCGCACCTTTTCCCTTGAAGAATCCAGCCTACCCCAGTAGTGTGGCTTATATTCAGGTGCGGCTTATCTATGGACAAATCCCAGTGAAACGCCAAACTGGAAGTGAGATCTGGCTGGGGAGGGTGCCTGGGGCTGCCTTTAAAGGCTTCCCTAGTCCATGAAAACTGTTGCAACTTGAGCACCTGACACCAAACCCAGCTGGCAGTGATTCTGTTACTAATCTGTTACTTTGTTACACATGGATTCTCGCTATTAAAATAAAAAAGGTGCGGCTTATATTCAGGTGCAGCTTATATATGGACAAATCCCATGGTCTGCCTGGCTACCGGGAGGTGCGGCTTATAATTGTGAAATTACTGTATGTCTGTCTTTTCTTATGACAAGCATTCATTAAGAACTAATTGTTACTACTGATTTGAAAATAGATTAATGACTTTCATTTTTAAGGAGCTCTTCTAGAGTCCAGTTATAAAATCCAGTCATTCAGCTAAAATGGATTGTTTTCTTCCGAATGAAGTGTAAAGAGAAAATATGTTTCATGTTCAGAAATGTACAGACATATTTTGTATTTTCTGTGGAGACTCACTTGATACTCTTCACAGATACTATTGTTTTTCATTCTCTTCCCCATATTTTTGTTATAAATTCAGTACTTGTAAGAAAAGCAAGATAATCTGCATGTGCAGTTCTAGTCTCTCTGTGTGTAGTTCTGTGCCATATTAATGAACTAAGGCAGAACCAAACCTCATGGTGGCACCAGTAGTCCCTTCCCCAACACTGAAGATTTCTGCAAGAGTAAGCAGAAAACGGTTTTAGTTGCTCTTTGACATCATAGTGGTGCTTCTACTCCTCACTGGCCTACTCTGCTGACCTGCTAAATCCTATCTGTTTATCTTCAAAAGAGTCCATGACTGGAACAGACCTTAGACTGATACATACTGCCCCAAAGGATTATAGCCAAAGGCTTTTCTATCAGAGAGGGCAAAACATATTTTAATATGGAAAGGGAAGGTCTCATAGAGAAATAGGTGGAATTTTGTTCTTCAAGCACTCTGTGATAAAGTTATCATCTAAAACAGTAGAACCTGTCAAAGATTTCTTAAAAGGTAAATTAATTTATCATAATGACCTTGTGTTCTCTAGCCACAGAATTTACTTTCTGTCATACATCCATACATTTCAGTACCAGATTAGGTACAACTGCAACCAGATACAACTGCAGATAATGCAGTTGTATTTCTATTACTTATAAATTGTATATTTGCAAGTGAGGAAAGTGGAAATCAATTCAATCTGGTCTGGCTCTGCAGAAAGCCTGAAAGTAAGTTGGAGAACTGAAAACTGACCCACTTCTCTCAGTGGGAAAGACTGTGAACTTTGCAATTACTCATCTTGGATTCAGTGCTATAACACCAATAAATATGATAATCTGTAAGTAACAGTGGATGTATTTGCAGATGAGCTGGAGGTGGGTCTGAGACACAGAATAAAATTAATTTGGCAGTAGAATTTAAAGGCTGAAGTAAACACAGTTTTGTCTCCCATAGCATCAGTGAGTATAAATGCTCGAGTAACTGGAGTTTTTACATGGTGTCTATCCCTTTAGTACTTGAATAAAAATGTAAAATGCCTGTGCTAGCCAGATCTGGGTGCCTATAAGAACTGGGTTAACCCAGATGCAGTAAAAACTCCCCAGTGCACTCTTCCAACATCCAACAGTATTTGGCTCAAGAACTTCATAATCTGGAAGTAGTATCTTTGTGTTTATTAAATCACAATAGATATTTATTCTGGGATTTGGTCCAATTAATTGCCCTCTGAGTCTTTGTAAATACATAGTAGCTGCCATTTCTGTGACAGTGACTTCAGTAGCTTAACTATGTGAGAAGACACTTGCTGTTTCTTCTGTACCTGCAGCCCACTATTTTCCTTTGATTTTGCTGGTTCTGTTAGAAAAGAGAGAAAATCCTTTCATGTGCATCAGCTTCAGGCCTATGAGACTAAAATGTCAGTACATCTTCTTTCTGACTGTAATCACCAGTTACATGAGCTCAAGATGATGGCAAATCTGTACTACCTGTGGCAGGTTCTCCTCTTCAATGGGTACTGTTTCACTGTGCATATCTGTGCTAACACAGAGAATCTACCACATAATGATGCTTATTCCTAATTTGAAACGTATCCTCTACATATGAGGACCAAATTCCTCTCAAGTAGAGAGTGCAAATCATGCCATCATCAAATCATTTTCATCTGTGCTTGGAAGTGATATGTGAGACCATTTTCCTTGTGACTTACAAATAAATCACTTAGTTGGACATTTTAATCTTGAGGTATTTTTATTGTATGATGTTGTTTAAACAATGAAAGTGGCTTAACGGGAGATGCATTTAATAAACTGAATTTCAAAGGAGGTTTGAAATCCTGTAGATTGGGTTTTATTTCAGTTAATAACAATACTAGTCCAGTTTCTGTGCTGCATCATAATACAAAGATGAGAATTCTGTTTGATATTGCTGTAGATATTGACAGATGATTGATGGCACTAATTTTTCTGCTGCTTTACTGCATGCCAACTCTGTTAATTGCTAATTGTTTTAAGATAAACCTCTATGTATTTGGAATTGAGGTAGGGGCATGGTTGTCCTAAACTGAAGTGTAGTGAGTGCTCTGAAAGCAAGTATGACTCTTTAATTTACTAGGTCAGATAAGGGCTTAGGTGTTGCTTTCTAAACTGCAGCATTTTACACTTGGTGTCCAGCTATTCCATCGTCTGACCCTGAAAGCTTGTTAATCCTGATGAATACCAATTTACTACACAATAAGTAGCATGCTTAAGAAACAAAGCCTAGTGGAACAGGCCTTGTTTATTCAACCCTTGCCTTCCACTAGCAATGAATTTCATTGCCTTTAGACTGTCTCTGCTCTCCCAGCTCAAGTCTGGCAGGGGCTTACATTGCTCTTCTTCCCATTTCAGGCTGGGCTCCTTAATGGTCCGTGTCTGACTCACTAAACAGACATTCCAGCCATGCATTTATATGGCTGACAGCCAAAGACAGATTGCCCTCTAGATAACAGGGCTTTGATTGGATGCTGCCTTTCTTTGAGTTGCTTAGCTTCAGACAAACGGGTCAGAAAATGCCAACAAGTTAGAAAGCAGGAGCACAATTCTTTGTTATGCTGTTGCTGGCAATAATAATGCAAAACATTGTACATCAGTTCCCATCTGGTGTAGTTTTCATTTTCTATGCTTTTTGCACTCAAGCAAATGACAAAGGTAGAATATGTTACAGAATTGGGTCATGGATAATTCTGATTCAGTTAACTCTGTGTTCATTTCTAAAATCTGGTTCATTAGCAGTGTCTTACTGTCAGTTTGTCCCATTAGTCAGGGTGGTGGAGTGTGGTGGATTCTATGCTTATCCTGTGATAGAAGATGGGAAATAAAGAGATAAACTCCATGCAGATTAAGAAAGCATGTAAATAACAGAAGAATTTTTTAATGAAGGAATCCTTCAGATGTTTATGTCAGTATTTGTCTAAAAATATCCAATTGATTTGTCCTTGCAAAAAGATTGTTTCTACTACTTATCCTTCAAAGTACAAAAAGAAAAAAATTGCATGTTTCCAGTTCTAATTTGAATGATAAAGGAGAAAATTAAAGCAAAAAAAATTACTAACAAAAATTACTAAATTTACTAATCTTGTCTCCCTTAGTGCCTAAGTCTTGTGTTTTTGTTAAAATAAATATGGTTGGTTTTATCTTTTTTGACTGGATAATAAGAAAAACTACTGTGAGTTCAACCCTCTGTCCCCCTCAGGATAGCCCCTGAATTTCTGTGCGTCTTTATAAAAATGCCAGGGAACAGCTGGTTCAGTATTGAGGTGATCATGAAAGTGTTTTCTTCCAGAAGTGCAAGGAAAGCACAAGAGCTCAAACACATAATCTGTGTAAAAGGCAAAGATAAGTTTTTCAGATTCCATGTCATTGGTTTTGTCCATATTTCCATTGGGAAAAACAGTGTATGTGTAGAAGCTCTCATCTGTGTATCCGTCCTTGTGCTCCAGACATCCCAGACTTACTGTGCACATGCACACAGGCCATGTATTTTCTGGATAGGCTGACTCTTGATTACAAGAGCAGTGAGTCCAGAGTCTGATTCAGGCACTGGGGCTGTTTGTCAGGAAAGCCAACAGATGGCTGCAATAGGTAAAGAATATTCTACCACTAAAGCAGGAGTCTGGTGTTCAAACCAGTAGCACTGGCAGAAGTGCTGCTCAGGTCAGTGAATTAAAATTAATTGCTGCATTTTTCTATTTTTCAGTCTCTATCATGTCCTTTTCTTCACATGCCAAAACTAAAGGAAAATATTTTGTCCATTACCAAAGAAGTTTAAACTCTGGATGAACAAACTAGAAGTAAATGTATCATTTTAGAACTATCTTTTGCTGTCTTTGCTTCATGAAGCGATAGATCACAAGGGTCCTGTATCTTAGGAAGCAAAGGGTTGCTTTTGTACATCGGCATCCAAAATAGAGACACTGAATTCAGCAGACTGGACTTCACTGTCCTGACTATGCCTTGCCTTTACCTTTTCTGGGTGGCTTCAAGCAGATTTCCTCGCATCCTTTCCCGTCTGAGGAAAAGTGCCAGGGATTGGGATGAGAATATCTGTGTAAGGCTACACAGGCAATGAGAGATACACAGGATGAAATACTCAAAAAGTTTTCACAAGTACCCTCTGCCTTCTCGTGTGCTAGATACTTGGCTGTTTGGTAACTGTTTAGAATTTGTGGGGTGGGGAGCAGTATGAGGGACCTGTGTCAGAGGCAAGAGAAAACGTGCAGAGGTAGCACCAAGAAGTAAATTTGAGCACATAAGACAGGAAATTTAACTGCAGTTTTAGCTTCTCTAAAAGTAACTTTTCTAATGAGGAACCATTCAATTTTTGTAATTACTATGTTTTTTCCAGATTATATCCTACTCAGCAGTGTTTAGAATAGTATTTGCATTCAAAGAAGAGATTTTATTCTGAAAAAGTAGACTGTAAATACATTTTTGTGTCCTCCCCTTGAAGGATAGCTACATGTCAGCTGAAGAGAAGGCATTTCAGTACCTAAAAGGAGCTTACAAGAAAGCTGGAGAGGGAATCTTTACAAGGACACATAGTGCAATACAAGGTTGAATGGCTTGAAACTGAAACAGAGTAAACTAGATATTAGGAACAAATTCTTCACTGTGAGCATGGTGAGGCACTGGCACAGGTTGCCCAGAGAAGTTGTGGTTGCCTCGTTCCTGGAAATGTTTAAGGCCAGGTGTTTTGGGTCTTTCAGCAAACTGCCTAGTGAAAGGTGTGTTTGCCCATGGCAGGAGGGTTGGAAGCAGATGATCTTTAAGGCCCTTTCCATTCTAAACCATTCTATGATTCTATGTTACATGTGTTGTGTGTGAGATGATGAAATAGCTGCAAGGACATAAGATGTTACTTTTGCTCGTGGAACAGCCAGATTGCTGTTTCCTTCTCTCAGCACAGGCCCTCAAACACACTATACTCATCAGTTACTGTCTTCCAAATCTTTGCACTTTGATAGAAATAGTATGTGACACAGGATGTGTTGGTATAATTTACTCTGTGTGCATTAAGCCTAGAGTAATTTAGCCTGGCCTGTGATTTTTTTATGACAGAACATAAAAGAACTGAGTGTGACCTCCCATCGTACCAGTGCTGCTATTACATGTAAGATAGGGTATGGTTGCTTTAAATGGATAAAAAATATCTTGGCCGAAAAGGATCTGAATCACCTTGTAGTCAATGGAGAAGTGAGGTAGTAGGCTCATACAAATGCTGTTAACATCCTGGCTGGATTATACAGAACACTTTCCTTGGTACACAATGTACAACTGTGCAGCATAGCTGTTGGTTTGTCAATAGTGCATGTCCGCCACCCTACCCAGAGGCTGCAGGAAAGTGGCTTACTTGACCACTTTCAATTTTACTGGATCCATAAATCTATCCCTTGGAATTATGTGTATATCTTCCACTGTCCTGCTGTTAGGATCTGGGACAAGGTACACTGCTAGTTTTGGCTGAAGTAGAGTAAATTTTCTTCACAGTATGATGAAGATACGGCTGGTATGGGACTGTGTTTTGGATTTATGCTGAACACAGTGTTGATCATGTAAAGATGTTTTTGTTGTGATGTTTGTATATTAGCCCTAAGCAGGGCTTGCACACAGCCAAGGCCTTTTCTTCTTTCTGTAAATATGTTATTGCTCTCCAGTGACCAACTATGAGAGTTACAACTGTCAGTGATGTGAGGCAGCTTCCCCAGATTGCGAGGTTTTAAACATGTCATCACTTGTTAATGATTATGGGTCACTATTTCACAGGCCAGGATGTGAAATACTGACCTAAAGATGACAAGCCTGATGTATCTTTACCATGGCCATGAGCCATCCAGGGCTTCTTTTCAAACAATGCAAGAAAATTATCTGAAGTGTTATTATATGTATGTACTAGTGGAGATAATGAGATGCAATGAGTCTTGGTTTTTGCTCCCTGTTTTCAGTAGTGCAGTTCTGTTTGCCTTGATATAAAGTTATGAGACACCAATGATTAATGGGCAGAAAGAAAGGATATGGATAAAGCTTGCCTCCCCTAGAAGGCTGGAAGGTCTAGCCAGCCAGCCATTAAAAGCTCATTACTGCAGCAATAAAAGGATTGATCCCTTAGTATAGCTCCCTCAGAACTTTAACAATTAGCCCATGTGCAATTATATACTGGCAGTATAAAGAGACTGCTGATAAATCATATTTTTTATTTCTAAAAATAAAAGAGAGATGAGAGATATTAATACACAGCAGCATATGGAATTAATATAAATAGGGAACTAATAAAACAAGCTGCTTGCAATGGTGCTGCTATTGCAAAATTTTGAATAACTTGACAGTAAAAGACAATTCATTGCATCTGGGCAGGGATGAGATTCTTCTGGTATCAGGTGATTTGGCTCAGAGCAAACATGCATATTAAGCAGATTACAGACCTCAACAGAACTGGCTGGCAAAAATGAAGTTAGAGCAGCTTGAAGCAGTGGCCTGAAGAACAAATAGACTGCTTTAAAGTGTAGAGTACTAATTACTCCATTGTATTAGGTGCAAACACCCCCAGAACCAAAATGTAGTTCCTACTCCCCAGTGTTAAGAATTTATAGTTTTTTGAGATAACAATGTATGACATAGTATATAATGGATGTGGTAAAAAACAAGTTGTGAGGAAGAAACAAATAGCACAATGAGATTTTCGTTCTCTGGCTTCTCTTTCTGTGTTTCAATATATGGGGGCATGTCTGCACTGAGACAAGGATGCCAGAGCTTTCTAGCTGAGTACCATTAATAGTCTGATTCTGCCTCTCTGGACTTAGTCTTAAGAAACCTAGTTAAAATACAGAGTTGTTTGCTCCTCCCCAGAGTAGTCTTGCAAGATAAAAAGTGCTTATGCAATGGAAATAAACTGCAATATTAAATCAATACACATACACCTCCAAGAAAGGGCTTTAGTGGCCCCAGTTCACCTTGCAGAATTCTTGCATATTCCTCCCCTGCTTTCTCTTTCAGGTGGAGTGATTGCCTTTTCTGGAGCTCTCTTCAGCGCATTTCACAGGCCCCCACAGGACATATTGTAAGGCTCTTCAGAAATCAGCCCAAGCAAATTCTGTCTGTTAATGCAGTTCTTCAGCTTCCAGTAATTTCAAACATTTTACCTTGAATAGAACATCAGGAGGACATTACACTAATTTTGCTTCCTGTTAGGCTTGCAGGCCTGCCTGTAGGGTGTCTGGTGGATTAAATGAGTGTAGCAAGATGTGGGACATTCTCCCTTTGAGTCAGTGACTTGGCACAGTGCTACAGGGGGTGTGGATTTCTGTATGGCCTCTCACGTGATTTTAGAAGCACTATCAGCTTTAGGATGCTAAATCAGCAATAACATCCCATGGCAATAAAATTATTTACTGCTATAAAAGCAGAGTTAAAGTAGACAAGATTTCTGCAAGGCACTTTTTCCAGTGTTGATAAATATCACTAGCTGGAGTCCTAATTCTTTGGTAACCCAGCTACCACTAGATGTGCCATGTTGTACTCCGGATATTTTAGTCTATTTATGATAAATGAAATATAAATTTGAGGGATGCAACATAGAAAAAATCAGCTACGGTAATTTCACAATTATAACCTGCACCTGATTATAAGCCACGCACCTAGGTTGCAGGGAAGCCCATGGAATTTGTCCATAAATAAGCCACACCGGATGAAAAGCCGCCTTTATTTTTTTCACCCTGTGCGGCAGGGTGGGGGTGTTGCTGAGGGGCCAGGCAGCGCTGGGGGAGCGGCGGGAGCAGGAGGCAGCAGTGCCGGGGCCGCTGCTGGAGCAGGAGGGGCCAGTGCCTGGGGAGCGGCAGCGGGAGCAGGAGGGGTTAGCGCTGGGGCCGCTCTGGGAGCAGGAGGGGTTAGCGCCGGGAGCGGGAGCAGTGGGGGCCCGGCCACTCGCCGGAGGCTGAGGGACAGGGAACGCCTGCTCCCCCCGCAGCTCATACTTCCACGTCAGCAATTCTCCTGAAATTGTCCATAGATAAGCCGCACCTGATGAATAGCCGCAGTACTGGGGTAGGGTGGATTCTCCAATGAAAAAGGTGCGGCTTAGAATTGTGAAATTACTGTACTCATTCTCAGGATTGTTTTGCAGAACTGTTTTTAAGCAACTGTGAAGAATTGACTGAATAAACTCTGATTTCTTCTTCTGCTTCTTCCCAATTAATCTGTATGTGTTTTCCATTCTTGATCTTGCACAACCCTGTTAAAATAAAAGGGCATTGTTCTACATCCTTATTTAACTGCATAACTCTGTGTATTCCTTGACTTTCCGTATAATTAGCTTAAAGGAAACTGTTACTGTCCCTGAATTCTTGTAATTTATGAACCTTAAAAAATCAGAGATCAGACTGAGAGGTCATAATTTTGTTTTGCCACTTCCCAATTACATATATATTCACTAAAATTTTTAGGATGTCTACTTGATTTACATCATAAATGCAAAACTATTGTAATATACTTTTCTGACATAATTCTTTTCTTGTTTTTTTAACCAACTTCAGTGGCAGTTGGCATTCTAAGAAGTCAGCAGAATCTTAGTCCATACAACTACACTTAAGACATGAATGCATTTTATTCAGAATAATAACCTATAAATGAATATACCACATTTGAGAAAACTATTTGCTGCCTCACTTTAGTGGTTGATCTATAAAAGAAAAAGTTCATAAGTTTAGGTGCATTCATAAGTCTAAAGAAAATAGTCAAGAGCTGCTGTTGGCCTACCTAATCCTGAGGGTCTCTGCAGGGTTAGCATTAGAGCATATCCTCTCCTCCTGTCTCAAAACAGAAACTCCCCTGTGCATAGATTCAAGAGTTCAACTGCTGTTGCTGTGGCAATATGTGCATTCACTCTTAGCTTTCTGTTCATTCTCCTTTCATGACCTGAGTCCCTCTTGGGGGATGGATTGCATATTTTAAAGGCACAGTTTCAAAGCTACAAATATCTGCATCATGAAGGAGTATTTAGAAAAGTATGGTTCTGTGCTTGCCTGGTTTTATACTTTGTCCTTTGCATTTACAGGATGCCCAGGGACATAATACTAAATTAGACTCACCTTTTGTCTGACCAGGATGACTGTTTTGTTTCTGTGCATCTTCTTCAGAACATACATCCAATTATTGAAGTTAGCAACACTCCAGGGATTTTCACAAAGAATTGCTTTTCCTGAAATGGGCTTTTCCTGAATATTCAGTGCTATGTGAAGGCTCTCTTGTGTTACTTCTGCTGTCTGTAGCATAACAGGCAACACTACATCTTCTTTTTTTTTTTTTTTTTAAATCTTACATTTAAAGGTACAAGGCAGGAGGTCTCTGGGTGCCCTTACACAACAGGATGTGAAAGAAGAACTCATGCACTCATTTCCCTTCCATGCATGAGAGGCAGTTCACATACACAGAGATTTTCAGAGTCTGGATTAAGGCTGTTGGCATCACTTGACAGTTTTAGGTGGCATTTCCAAAGAAAGTGTTGATGTGCAGAACACTTAGGTAGTCTCTGAACAGTTTTGAATATGCATCTACAAACCTCGAGATTCATAAGCAGCATTCACCAGAAAATGGCTTTGTTTCAGCCCACACATGCAGTATGGTATTTAGTAATTATACAAGCTTAGCAAAATGTTCACAAAGGAAAAATGTCATTTCTCACTACAGGCATATCCTACTCTAGGAAATAGGAACATCCCTCAAAAGAAGCAGCAGATGAGAAGCACTGCCTTAACTGTGGATTTTGGTTAGTTCCCCAGGGGAGGAATTAAAGGGGGATCTAGTCTAGGACCTATGACAGAACTCGTGATGGAGATGAGAATAGGGTCAAGAGACCAACAGATAGGAAAATAGATGTAAAGCTCACCCAAAATATTTAATAAGCTACAAGCTGACTGGTCAAACCTACTAGAATGTACTATACGTACAGTGCAGTTAAGGCCTAAGTTTAGCAGCAAATTCAATATTAATTACAAAGTATTTAATGTGCTGGAGATATCTGAGTTACAGGTGTCATGGGAGCTAAAATCATGCCTATCTTGGCTTTGCATTTTTATTCCTTTACTTCACATGTTCTTTTTGAGAGAAGAGCCATTTCAAAACCTCAAAAAAACTTCTTTGCAAGAAAACTGTACAGGTGAAAGCGAGCTATTGTAACCTGAGAAACTACAGAGAACAGGGAGTTCTTGAACCAGAACCAAGGTAGATTCCCTCTGCATTTGGGCACATGTTTATGCAGTGCACACTGCACTGTTCATGAGCCTAAAGACTGCAGCATTATCCAAGATAAAGAAAATGCCAAGGTGGTCTTTTTTCAGTGCTATTATTTTTTTATTAACAATGAAGCAAGATACTAAAAAGCCCCAATTCCCAATTATTTTCCCCTCACCTTGATCATCAGAAATCTTGGCACAATTTTGTAATTGCCTAAACCTTATCCATTCAGAGTAATCCTTAATGATGTGCAAACCCTCCAGTGCCTCCTGCCAAATGAACTGCCTGAAGCAAAAGTGACGTTCTTAACATAAAAATACCCCATTTCCACCAAAGCATGGGTCAATTTCATCCTCTTCTCATGTAACAGTCATCAATGTGCAAGCTTTGATAAGTTCCACCAGTTTTTTGTTTCTGTGCTCTGACAGACTTCTGCTTCTGACAGACTGTCAGACCTTCCCTCCCTGTGCTTCTCTTCCGTTATCTCTCCAAGACTGAACTTTGTACTGTGTCTCCTGAGCACTTTATTTAAGCAATTTCCTTAACAGCTGCTACTACAGTGTCTTGCAAGTTTCTCCTTTGCTTTTGGTTGGAGGACACTTGGTTAGATCAGGAAGGGACAGGTAGAGCAGCAGGCTGGGCACCTGTGCTAGGAAATTCCCACTGCTCCCATTGGTGGGGTCCACAGTGCTCACAAAAGTTTGTAGGGTTCAGTATGTGCCTGAGGGGTCTGGGAACTGACTTCTAGGATGAAACTAGATTTAAGCATTCTACCAGCATCAGCGTAATGTTTAAGAGCTCTGAACAAAAAATTAAATATCCTACTAAACCCATTTTTTGCGGGTTTCAGTTTGAAACAAGTGTGGCTAGTTTTCTTTAATTTTTCAAGAGGATGAAAGTTAACCCAGATTTCAAGGGCCTTTCCAAAGCAGATTTGTGCCAAAACTTTGCCATATGCTGAAACTGAAGCCATAGCTCTGTTATGGATCAAGGTCATAGATTAATGTACTTCTAGCTACAAGCCAGAAACCTCATAGGTTTTGTTTTGGTTAAGAATTTGTTCTTTTTCATGTTGCTACAATCACAATACCTTTCCCCTGAAGTACCACTGCCAGCAAGTACTTTTCCCAGTACATTTCTCTTACTGTAATATTTTTTTGCTGGTCAAGCCTGGCTGTGTAAGTAATTCTTTCCTTGGACTAGGGCAGTAATGCTCACAAAGCACTGTGCTGGCAAAATGTCTGAGGGGTCTCTGCCTTTCCTTCCAGCTAGGGCTGTGGTGCCATCAATATGTTAATTCAAGGCAGCTGAGAGCAGAACTCTCTACCTGCAGCTTTTAGCTCCAAGACTTTTTAATCAGTTTCCTAATTGGAACCTAGGGGACCCCATTATGCTTTAATAATACAAAATCTACCTTTTAAAAAAATCTTAATTATTGGCTGCTTTTTAAATGAATTTGATCACAAAGATTATCTACATGTCTTGGAGAGCAGAGGAGGTAGTTTTGTCTCCTTGGAGAAGACTAGTACACAGAAATGCTCCAGAATCACAGGTAAAATGCTCCATATGGAGAGTGTATTTAGGTGTTGCCACTGTATCAATCCAGTCCTATGCAATTATAACTTTTTTTTAAACTTGTTTTATTTGTCTTTGCTTGTTAGTGACCACAGTGATTATTATGCATCACTGTGGTCAGATTAATCTGTATCCCAGACAGTTTAAAGGACTGTGTAAGTACTGTGTTGGAAGTTTGGAACTGAAAATGTAGACCAATAATTTCTGTGATATATATATTCCAGAGGCACTACTGGAGAATAAATCTGTTCATCACAATGCTTCTGTAAGCAATTTCTCTCTAACCACATCTTGTGATTGGCACCATACTGTCCCTGAGGCTCAGCTATTTGAGATTTTTATCACATAAAGACAAAAGCCCTTTATTTGACTCATGGGCAGGCACAATCAGAAGTGTCCCTACATATGCAGTTTGTAAATCATCACTTGTTTCTCAGCTTAAAAGGGGAAGAAATAGTTTCATAACACACTAATAATGAATTTAGTAGTTTGTAAATTTACATGTAATTTCTAAGCTATTGATTGAACTCCAAACCAACATTTTTTTTTTTTTTTGTGAAGATTGTATTAGAATTCCCTAGAGGCTATTTTGCACTGTGTTTTCTTGAGTCCTGATAAGGAACTTGGAAACGTTACCCTCAGGACCACAGTTACTGTCTTCATAATTTCATTTTTGGGGAATGCTCATACCTGCCCTTTATA